>OW799234.1:113107127-113707127 GCA_941918925.1 Phyto melanocephala
CAGAAAACTAAAAAGGTGTGAAATCCACGATGGTGTCTGAAACATATTGCGGATGTTTTTTTTTTCTTAACCCCATCAATATGGCTATCAAATAAAAGGGCTTGACTGGTAGAATACAGTTCAGTATTCGAAAATAAAATTGCAAAATGGCGTATAAAATTAAATCTGATATATTGGCTAAGCTGAAATGTGTTTATTTCACATTTGTTAGTGATAGTTTAGGCCAATATCAGATTCGCAGAGGCCGGATATAGCTTACTTGTTCGCAATATACAAACGTTGTATTGACGATTTTTTATTTGTTTGTCTTATACGTATAACGATTTAACTGTTATCGGTCCTTATTATCTCCTTTGTGAGTGTTGTATTTTCTATTATTTTTATGTAACTGTATTTGTGGCCTTTGTACAAACTACTTGAATTACAAAAAAATAAATATAATAGAATAGGATTTTTATTATAGTTGTTTATATTGAGTATCTATCATATATATATCATCTATGTACATATATTTATTCAGATAGTTTGCCATTAAATTTGTTGGTCATCAATAGTTTATTTGTTTTATTTTATTTGCGTATATTTTTAGTACATCTTTTTGTTGGGGTTTTTTGTTACATTTTTCGTGCCATGTTTAGGTAAGCAATGTTACAGTCAATACTTATGTTTCATTTCAAGTTATTTACTCGTACCTTTCCTTTTCAAATACTGCAGCACTCTAGCAATAGCAATAATTGTATTTATATGTATGACCATTATTTAGTTAGTTACTTATGCATTGTACTAGTAATTCCCAGCAGTACTTGGTCATCCTTTAATAAGAGGGATATAAGTATTTTTTAGGAAATGTTTGTTTAACATTGTATAATACAATAGTGTAATTCTAGGCAGTATTTCTGAAGCATATTTACGCCTTCAGCGGTATACTCTAGTTCTTTTCAAATTGTGATTTGCTTGCAGATGTACATACGTACATTGTTTTTTTTTTCGCCCACTAAGACGTTTCAGTCATGTCTACAGTCAACTGTCGCATCCATATACCTTAAAAAAATAAAAAACACAATTTATTTACCCCTTTGTTACAAATAAAAATCTTTATTCAAGCTCAGTATTTAGTAACAATTTATTTATATGATTGATTTACAAAAGCACTTGCTGTTTGAGGTTCGGTTATGCGGTAATAGTGTCCTTGGGCTAAAAAAAGATTAATTTGTTTGCCCTTGGCCAGGATTGTTTGATTTCTTAGCTATCTTCTGATTACACCCTTAAAATTGGTAAATAACTTTAACTGAATGTACATGGTGGGCCAATAGTCACCATGGGGTTTAAAAATTAAATATATTTTTCTTTTATAATAAACTAGCCAATCCCGGCGCGCGTTGCTACGCCCCTTCATGAATTTAATCGCATTCTAAATTTTAATCGAATATCAAGTGCAAGGCTAAGAACTATAACTTTTTCTTTATGAGCGTGGCACTGCCCACTTTTCTAAATATGAAACTGTATAGTCATGACAACTCAATATGTGTGCAAAGTTTCAGAAAAATCGGTCCAGTGCAAGTACCTCAAAATGATACCTTTTTTTAATGGGCGTGGCACTGCCCACTTTTCTAATGAGGAAAGTGTAAAGTCATGATAGCTCTGTATGTTTGCAAGGTTTCAGAAAATTCGGTCCAGTGCAAGTAGCTAAAACTGATAACTAATATTTTATGGGCGTGGCCCCGCCCACTTTTTTTCACCCATAAACACTCCCTGGTATGTGTACAACAACTTACTAAAGTTTGAGCCCGAACGGTTTTACAGCTTCGGAGTCTATAGCTAACACACACACACACACACACACACAGAGTTTCACTTTTATATATATAGATGTATATTTGTTTTAGTTTTTCTTTTAAATTCTAAATATACAAAATAAATATTTTTTGCTCTAAGTATAGAAAATAATCAGTATTATTGCCTTCGCTGTCAGCTTCGCAATAATTCTTTGTTGGCCTTGTGTTCAGACATTGTATCTGGCTAGTTAACATACAAATATAATAACCCCAAAGAAAACAATCCGATACGGATAAATCTGGTGAAAAGTAGGTCAATTGATTTCCAAATTTCCGTAATTTATTCGCTTCAAAAAAAATTTGACCTTAAAGTGTCATTATGACACGGGGAGTATTTCCATGCTACTGAAACCATATCTTAGGTCTGTTTTCATGAGGAGCACTGTTCTTTCATAAAAAAAATAATTTATCTGTACTTTTTAATAAAGGTAAATTTACTATTTAAAATAATTTATTATGATTAAGGTGTTTTATTTGCAATTCGAACTGCAATATAAGTTGCCAAGTTGATGCCATTTTTCTTAATAGATAATTTGAGAGTAACCCAATGATGTAAGCAAATCCAAAATTGTTCGATTCTTCTTTAGACCCTTCAGCTATAGGTAATGCTAAACATTTGCAATTTTCTTGAGTTAATCAATATGAAGTTATGCCGACAAGCTCTTTAATAAAATAAAATTTCAATATTAATGAGACTACTTTAGCCCTTAGTTCTCCCGTATGGTACTCAATTGCTTAATAAAACCCATGTAAGTGGAAACAAAAACATCTGAGGAATAAATATTGATGTGATTCAAAATTGAATAATAGTCAGAATAATAGATTTTTATCATATAAATGAGGGAATAAGTATTTTAATGGAAAGAGCATATTTTAGACATTTTAACGTCAGAACTTCGCCCTCTGAAACATTGGTTCGTTGATTAGTTTATCGTTACCACCCGTATGGCACCGTAAGAGATTTGCCTCGAACCGGTAGATAACTTTGAATTCGTATTGCGAAAAATATTGAACGTGTAGAGCAAAGTGATAACTATAACAGAAATATCAAGTAAAATGCAGTTTTCACATAATCGAAAATGTCAAAAATTTTCAGGTTAATTTCAACAGTTGGCCAGAAATGGAATCGACTTTATTGAAAATTTGACTGTAAGCGATTGAGCTCGCTTTTATTGAAATGGATTTGTTAAAAAGCAGAACTGTAGGTTCTGTAGTTCTAAAAATCCAACGTTAACTTCAACCCTTTAGAATGTAAAACTATTACTTAAAATACAATGATATTATTTTTTGAAAATTTTATTTTTAAGGATGTTATGGAAGATGCTCTAAAGCAAGTCGCTTATTACATTAGCTTTCAAAGTTAATGTATTTTCGTTTATTTTTAAATTATGTTTTTTGTCTCACCATGTAAATGTGCATTTTTTGGAATAAAGAAATATTTAATGAAATAGAGCTAAACTAATTTAAGTACCATATTTCTGTGGCAATAATTAATATTAATAATGGTCTAAGTCATAATTTTCTGTTCTGAGATATTTAGGGGGTTGTCTGAAATAAATTGTGTTTAGTTTTCATATAAAATTTTCAGCTATAGAAAAAGATGCGTAATTACTTCGAACAAAACTGTTAGTTCGATAAAAGAAATAAAAACTTTTTATTAGTTAATAATTATTTTTTTTTAGTTAAGATATTTATTGAAATTATAAGACACAAATAAAAAGAATCCATTGAAAACAAACATTCTTTATGAAATAATGGTTTAATTAAAATTAGTTCATATTTCGACACATTATTAAATATAATATATAAGTTATCACACATAATTATCATCGTATTCAGTTAAATCTGGATGAAAATATAACGTATTTGCTGTATTTAAGTTTTTATAGAAATCTTTATATATATACTACTACCCAAGCCCGGGGCATGTTGCTACGCCCCTTAATAAATTAAAATGCATTCTGAATTTCAATTATATCAAGTACAAGAATCTAAAAATTATAACTTTTTTTATAGGCGCAGAGCTGCCCACTTTTCTAATCATGAAACTGTATAGTCATAACAGCTCAATATGTGTGCTAAGTTTCAGAAAAATCGGTGTAGTTCAAGTAGCTGAAAATGATAACTTTTTTATGGGCGTGACACTGTTCACATTTCTAATCATGAAATTATATAGTCATGACAGCTCAATATGTGTGCAAAGTTTCAGAATAATCGGTCAAGTGCAAGTAGCTAAAAATGATAACTAATTTTTTATGGGCGTGGCCCCGTCAACTTTTTACCACCCATAAACACTCCGATCGGATTTACGGTTTCGTAGTCTATAGCTAACACACACAGAAGAGTTTCACTTTTATGTAGATTTCATTTTTATTAAAAACAAAGTATAAATAATTAGTAAATACAAAAAAGGTAAAATCTTTGATATTTTATAGTTTATAGTAGTCTACTCAAAGAAGCAAAAACAGAATTTCTTACATAAATATTAGATATCCATGTATGTATGTATGTACATATGTATTTATTTAGTTGCCAACTATTTTCTAAAACATCAAAAATGTATATACCAAATATATCACCAAACCGAAAATTTGAATGCCAAACAAGATTGAATATCGCTACGTTTGCCGATTAATCGCTTGATTTGACAACCTTGCTGATGACTGCACTCTTTTAAAGATGAGCGATTATTAATATATTTAACATATGTATAGTAATTATATAATAACATTCAAAACACATAGCTTTAATATTAAAAGTACTAATTATATTTGTTTTTTATTTTAAGTATTAGTTTATAATTGTATTAGTAATGATTACTCTATTTTATGTATATTGTAATAGTATAATAGATAAGCAAGAAAAAACTGAAACATTAGATATTAAATTATATTTATAAGCTTATAACAAGCATACGAAAATATGTTTATTGAAAGAGTTGAATTTCGTTTGATAAGTAATTATCATCAAGCGTTTCACAATAGTTTTATTTACACTTACGGTAACAAGATTATTTAAACTATTTCTAAAACGTTTTTGTTTGTTTATATTTTGGTTTCTCATTAGCTGCATTGTCTAGTGATGATAGTGAAATAATCAAAACATTTTAAGAAAAATGCAACAAAAAGCAACAGTTCTTTGCATTTCTTGTGGTAAAATATTAACATCTTTGAGTTAAGTACTTTTTTGTACAAACAATTTTTAATAATTCAATGCCAATAGCATATAAATTTTTTTTTTATAAAAACAAGTATTAATTTATGATAGAAAATATATTTTCAACACTTTGTAATTATAATTTAATAAGCAATCAATTTTAAAATTTATTACAGGTTTATTACTTTAATAAATTGCTTTACAAATGGTTAATAAATAAAAAAAAAAATATATTATAAACGTCAGTGTTCATTTTTATATGAATTCTAGAATTTTAAAGAGATTTCAAAACGTTTGTGCATGAGTTTTTTTTTATTACTCTTTTCTTTTATTGTGTTCATTTTTTTGCTTTTATATTAGTTTTATTGTTTGATTATTTTAATAACCGTAAAAGGGTAAATATTTTTCTTTTTCAATTTTATGTATTTTCTATTTATTCTTTTTTTTTTATTTGTTAAGAAGTTTTTTCCCTTATCATCATTTTAAACCCATTTCCCATAACACGAGCACACTTTCGTTACTTGTGTATCGTATTGTTAGTTAAGAAACCAGTTTCCAGCTTTTTCTTATTTTACTTCTTTTCTTTTGTTGTATGTGTGTGATTTTTAGCAGCAAAAATAAAATATGTTTATTGTAACACAGAGCTCTTTCCAAGTTTAATTTTACTTCGTTTTTTTCTTGGTTACTTTTCCTTTTGCTTGCCGGGAACTAGGTTACTTATGTGCCTGCATATGTGTTATTGGTATAAAGTGGGTTATTAAAAATGTTTGAAAAACCAATTTTGTAAGAAAATTTTATTTCGTAAACCTTTAATAAATTTTTAAATTGATTGAGAAAATGGGGGTTTATTTTTATATGAATTCGAAAATTTATAAGAGATTTATGAACTTTTAAGTGATTTTTGGCACGAGCTCACGTGAATGAATGATTTTGACCCTTCAATTTCTACTCCCTGAAAATTATACATAAATTATTATTAAAAAAAAAAATTATCAATACATACGTATGTATGTATGTATAAATAAATATGAAAGTTCAGACGAACATATTTCGTATGAATCTTTTCCCTGCCAGTAACATTTTGTTTGGTAGATAAGTGTTATTATACTCTCCTGCCAGCAAATTTTAAGAATCAAATAGCTTTTAAAATATACAGGCAATAGGCCTTTTACATTCTATTCCTTACTTAATGATCTCGTCTGACAAATTCAAGAGTCTCAGAAAGAATAAACTTTTTTCATTTAATGTAATTTCTTTGTGCAAGTGGCAACGCTTAAATTTAGCAGCTGATAGATATGATTATTCCGATTATTAAAAATCAAGCGTTTTATCAAAGGATATAACGTTATTACTGTGAGAACTTATGCCAAAAATTTATAAAATTGTGCTGAGGCTGCTCGAAAACTTTGATAGTTTTACGAATACAAAAGCAATAGGTATTTTATTTTTATTCCACATTTACTGAACTGTTCTGGGAAAGTTCTATTTAAAACGTGCAATATTTTATTTAAAAAAAGAATTCATATGATGCACTTCTCTGAAGTGAAAAGAATTTAGGATGAGAAAAGAGGATGAGTAGTACTTTTTATTCTTAATTATTTATTTATTTATTTATTTATTTAAAGATTAAGAATACACATGAATGTATAAAACTAAATTTAGGTATATATAGCTATAGCAAAGGGGCCTTAAGCTTACTTATTCTTAAGTAAATTATTCGTTATTTAAGCATTATGGAAAGGAAAAATACTTTATGGAAAAAAAGATATTGCCGAAAGTACACAAGATAAAGTTTTTCCACTTCAGATTTATAACAAATATCTGGTAAAGCGATAAGCACAACTGGACTGGACGAAAGTGGTACTTAGTCCCTCAGGGACATGTAAACTTAGTGTTATTGAATCATGGAAAAAAGAACCACATTTATCCAAACATCGACGTGAACATCAACGCTCATTAACGATTAAACGTTATGAATAAATTACGATTATAAAAAAATGGCTACGTTGTGTATAAAATATTAAAAGGATGATGTTGAGTGGCATGACGAAAAGAAAATTTTTATTTTGTATTATCTTCAACTAATCTTTAGTTCTAGGCATCGACCGACTAAACACACCTATTAATTGGCAAGTAAAATAATTTATATTGCTGATTTAGTATAGTTACCCCGATGATCATGATGATCATAGACAATATTTTTATTGATGATTTGTCGATAATACAATTCAGATGAGGCGATGTTTGATAACAGAAAGTTGACTTTGTTCAATTGCAAAAAAAATATATTTTATATTAGTTCACGCTAGTCGTACCAACTTGTATCTGTGAGACCCATTTTAATGTTTAATCCAATGTAATAACGAAAATATTCGGTATATTGCAACCAAACTTCTTGTGATACGTTTATAAGATTGTATGTGTGTATGTGTATCTGCATGGATGCCTCTCTCACTGGGTGACAAAAATCTAGTCTAACAAAAAAAATTTTAAAAAATTTAACTATTTTATTTTTTATAAGTCAAAACCAAAAAATGCGACATAAACTACTGACACGTGCTCGAAAACTCTCTTTACGAGAAGTTTCTAAAACAATTATTGCTCCATAAATACGCAAAAGATCACGAAATAAATTACAACTGCCTATAGTTCTACCAAATGTGACTAATTGTGAAACAAATAAATGCAAAAGTTGTCATATGAGTGATTCTAAAAAAAGTCCAATAGTCAACCAACGCCGTCAAGTTTACTTGATTTTGATTAAATAAAGATTTTAATGAATAAAAGGTTTTCCTTCAAATATTTATGTTTGTGCTTTATAGACACTTGCTGTAATATTTTATGTCGATATTATTAGGGTAAAATTAAGCTTCATTGACGACAGGGTTGTAGATAGACAAATGCATGATCTATTTATATGAAAATATGATCGATAAGATCATCAACTACAGTGTGCACGGAAATGTCGCTTAGGCTACTCCTTGTCTTAAAAAATCGTCAATATTTAGTCTAAACTTTGTGCAAAGTGTTGACAATGAATTAACCTGAGTCATGTACGAGTCTTTGAGGATTTCTTAAAGCCGTTGTAGGTTGATGTCCACAACAGTAAACTTTTTCTAAATTAGTTGCAGTAACGGTAAAATTTAATAAAATTTAACTAAAAGCAATAAAAACGCTCGAACGCACGGCCGAATATGATATCGTCATGTACACAGGTATAATGACCATATACATGTTCTCACGTTATACGAAATTTTGCTTTTTGAATTTGATTTTGAATTTTTACTAGTTGGCTGTGTAAATTTTAACTTAGTTACCTGCTACTAATCCAGACATTTCAGCTGATTGATGGACTTGAGAAAAAAAATTACCCCCAATTTTGTTTAGGCTCTATCTTGGACTTTAACTTTTTCGTAATTTACTGTATTCTACTGATCATGATGCCTGATTGATGCCAATATTGCGAGGGTTGATGAGGGTACACTTTGATTAATTACTAAATTTGACCTTATATCTATTCTTTATTTTATTTCGGACGCCATCTTGAATTTCAAGTTTTTCATACAGTGCATAACAATATTCTACTGTACAGGATTAATTACTAGATTTGACAGATAAATAAATTAATTGTACGCCATTGTTTAGTGGAGGCCATCGTAGATTTTTTATTTTTTTAGTGTATTATATTTTGCTAGTCAAGTCCTTCCTTTTGATACCCGTATTGCTTTTCGCTTACGAAAAATTTGCAATCATTTGATATTCTCATTTATAACCAGTTAGAGTTTTTGAGACTACAGCTTGTATGATAGTGTCTTTAGCGTGCTTGAAACTTAATTAAGAGATTAAGTTACTTGACATCTTTAACCTAATATACAAAATTCTCTTGTCGTGGTGTTTGTGATTAAACTCCTCCGTAATGGCTCGACCGATTTTCATGAAATTTTGTGTTCATATCGGGTAGGTCTGAGAATCGGTCAACATATATTTTTCATATCCCTCAATGCCACGCCTTTTTAACGCCCCCTAAGGTAGGCCAGACTGCTGGACCGATTTTCTTGAAATTTTCGCGCAATATAACGAAGACACTGATATGATTAATAGGATACTTTTTTACCACGCCTACTTTAACGCCTACTTTTTTTAATTATGTACTTACATCGATATAGTTTTCAGTGTTTTTCTTTAAATTGTTCACAATTTATAGTCCAGCCAATGCAGAAATAAGCGTTTATTTTTCATAATCCTAAATATTTAGGGTGACTCATCCCAAGGGACAATTTGTACCTCGCCTAAATAACGCAACGACTTCGATTTAATTTTAGAACACATATGGTTAAGGTTTTTTAATGTAAAAAATATTTCCTAGAATTGATTTATATGGCAAAACAACGTTGGTCAGGTCAGCTAGTATATAAATTTGCCGATTAGAAACAGATTTGTTCAACATTTTATACGAAGCATATTGCATCTACAAATGTCAGCAATAGTGTCTATAAATTATCCCAGTGATGTAAAAATTTGATTTTTATATATCTAAAGTATTGATATCACATACTGATCTGATATACAATAAACGGACAGGCAGACATTATCAGTCGACTTTTCTAGTCGTAAGTTTTCAGATATTTTATGAAATGACAAAACTATGTCGACCCTTGCCACTACAGGTTAAGTGTATTAAAATATGTTTTGTTTCAACCAATACCATTAAGTGCTTCATTTGACTCGCAAATAAAATTAAGATCAACGGGAAAGAAAGTGCGATGCACTACAGAATATTTGTATAAAGGCGAAAAGAAGGCACATCATTGAATTAAGAAAAGTTTGTTGAAAGTGTAGAAAGAATCAACAAATTGTTATAAAAGTATTTATTTGTTTTGTTATTAAGCTTATGCTACATATAAGAGATGATCCACCATATTGTTATATTGTTTAGTAACGAATCTAAAAATTTTAACTCTGAAACACATACAAAAATCCTTAAAATTTCAGTAATTTAGTAATGCAACAAATATTTCAAAATAAACAAAATTGAGTTTTACTAAGCTATGTATATATTAAACAAACTTATAAAATACGTACATATGTGTCGGAAGCCTAGTGGCAAAGAAGATATAAAAGAAGAAAGTTTTTGTTTAAGTTTGGAAATTTGAAATTTTTTTTTTTTAATATTGTATTGAACTTACAATATAAACCTTAAACAAAATGGGTTTCTGTGTTGTTGGCAAAGGATAGAAATAACGAAAGGGAAAAAAAGTTTCAAGAAAATTGAGAAAATAAATAGAAAACAAAAAAATTGAAAAAGAAAAACATTTACCCGTTACGGTTATCGCAATAATCAAACAATAAAACTAATTTACAAGAAAACAGGAAAGCTTAAAGTAATACCAAACACAAGCACATACTGACATTTACGTCAGGGAAAAGCAAATTAAAAAAGTTGATTTTTTTCCCACACAAACACTTACATATGTATGTATGTGTATATGTGCACATGTTATACACATGATAAATATTGAATGGTAATGGTAGGCTTTCAAGGTGAAACATACTTTTACATTTGGATACATGTGTGTTGTATCCATATGAGGGCTTGTAATGGAATGTATTATAAGTATGTTTTATTTCATTTGGGACTTATTATTATGCCATTAAATAATTCCATGTAACGGATGTTATACGCTTATCACTCTTTAAAAATTATTAGTAGTTTGTTTATAAATGTTGTCTTATTGTAAAAATGTTATTAAAAAAACAACTTGTACATAACTCTGTATATTGTTTGAAAGGTTTTCTCGCCCTTCAGTTAATATTTAGACAACTTAAGGTTAGTATAAAACATATTTTAGTAAAGTTTGTTCGAATGGAAAATGTGTTGTAAACAATTTTAATTTGTAATAATAATCCCTTATCGCTACTTTGGCTCTTAAAGCCATTCTCCTTTTTGTTATAATAATTGTTAATTTGGAAGATATCTGTAAAGAAATTTAATAGTCATTAAAGGCAATTTAAGTAAAATATATAAATTTTTTGAAATGGTTTCTTATGTACAAGGTGAGCCAAAAAGTTATGAAAAAAACTTTTTTTTAAATATTTCGTTTAAATAATTTTTAGGATTTCTTTTTCCAAACTATCACATATACAAAATGAAAATTGTTAACACTAAGCATGGAAATAGGTGTCACTTAAATGACTCCCGTTTACAGCTTTGCAATGATGAGCTCATTGAGGAGCCTTTTCCATTACACCTTCTAGTATTTTTGGCTGTAACTTTTATATTTCTGCAACATATTTTCACATATACTAATCTTTTTAAATAACTACGAAAACATTGTCGTGTGCTGACAAATCTGGCGAAAGTACTGGCGAATTTATTTCCGAATTTTCGGAAATTATTCCCTCTCCAATACAATTTTTTTCTCAAAGTGAAAAGCTGGACATAGTAAATATGCGATTAGAAAGCGACACCGCTTTCCATTTACCGTTACAATTTTCCGTATTCGTTTTTGAATACATAAAATTATATTTTAAAATGTAAAGCTACACCACACTGTACACCTAGTGGGGTGCTATTAGCATTGATAAATGAATCTTAGATTTTCGAAATCCCAAAATCTTCAGCCCGGCCTTTTAAATAAAAATTTGCTTCATGACTGACAATCAGATTTTTAATAAAGTTGATTTCATCTCTGGCCAGCTGTTGCAATTTAACTGATTTACGGGTTTTAATTCTATCACCATTTGCAACTTATTTGAATATAAATCATAAATGATCGTTTTATATGTATATGTCGTAGGTACGTATACGTCATTCTCAGATGAATGGAAGACCTTCTGATAGATGTTTTCTGTATTCCTTTAACACCTGACTTCATATTTTCCGCAGTGCAAGTTCGTGGTAAATGTGTATCGGTGCCATATCTGTGGCGACCATGAACAAACCAACGTATCATTTTTGAATTATTTGAGTCTCTTTTTGCAAACAGGCGCGCTAAGTATTTATTTTAGTTCATATTTGTAAGCGAATGTAGTAAGTCCGTAGCTCCGTGTTAAGATGTTTGTATGCCAAATTGCAAGTAGTAAAAACTTGTATTTTAGTAATGTTCTTTTAGCGCATTTCTTAGTAATGAGAATTTTTGATGGAAATTAATAAAATTTTTAATGCCCTACTTAACTTTAACTTACTTTATTTCATAATATTTGTGGCAAAAAGGGACAACTGCTTAAGACGACATAAGAAAAAAATTTAGATAATAACACAATTGCAATTTCGCAATTTAAAACTACCCTCAGGCGTTGCTAACTATTTTTGGTACCTTTTAAGGACGTTGTAGCATAAAAAATGTTTGTCTCTATTTTTCTAACGAACAATAAATATTATTTGGAATGGTAACTTATTTGACCTTATAATTTTATTACCATTGCATATGAGACTTCTTGTGTTAAAAAAAAATTTGTTAAATGCTTAGACGAAAATAATGTTTAGAATAAAAATAAAAAAATATTTCCAAAACTAAATGAAATAAAAACAAGTAACAGTGCTATATTCGGCCGTGCCGAATCTTATATACCCTTCGTGTAGTCATGCAATAATAATTGTTTGTATCACCATTCATCTCATATAAAATACGTACATGCATGTAAAAAACATACCAAACAAAAAAAAAATTAGAAAAAAATATATTAAAAATAAAAAAAATTTACCAAAAAAAAATTTAAAAAAAATTTTAAGCAAATGTTTAAAAATTTTTTAAAAATAAATATAAAAAGAAATAATAAAATATAAATAATATATTAAATAACATAAAAAAAATTGTTTTGGCTCAGCTGGAATTCGATACCTCGTTTACTTTAACCAGTATGTATGTATGTAGGTTGTTGTTGTAATTGTGAAAAAAACGAGGTGGTCGTGGTTTTTTGCTCATATCTCTGAAATTTATTGGGCGATTGTGCTGAATTTCAATAGCGATTCATTCCTGGATATATCCAAGAGATTGATACCATATACAGATCTGAGGAACATATAGTTGCTTCTAAAAGTTGATTTCAACCAACACACGGACAGACGGACAGATGGTCAATCGACTCCTCTATTCATAAGCTTTCAGAAAATATATAATTTATGGGGTCGGAAATGAAAATTGTAGAAGTTACAAACGAAATGACAAAGCTATATCTACCCTTGTGAAGGGTATAATAAAAGAAGGTATAGACGCAATTTTATTACGAGTGGTCTTGTCCGTCATGGTATAAAAAGAGTAATCCGACACATACATGTCATTGAATGACATTGTTCAAACATGCCAGCAGTTTTTTAAATTGTAATATTGCCGCTTTCATTTATATACTCCGTTTAGTCGTTTGTTTATGTTTTGTTTGCAAAACCAAAAATGCAACACAACAAACACTTAAATTATGTAATGGATAAATTAGAATTCTATATCATAATATTTAGGCGAATTGTGAGTTTTTGTTTAATTTATTGATTGTGAAGAAGAATTTGTTAATATAAATTATTCAACATAGTCTTCAAAAACTTTAATCTCTGATATATGCACGTATGTGGGTAATATGCAATATTTTCTTATAACCTTGAAAATGCTTAGTTTTTTACTGTTCAAGCGTATCAGTAACTTTGTGACAGTCTTTTGTCACATACATTTCAGTTTTAAAGTCAATTAAATTATTTCTCATTAAACTGTTCACTTGCTATTTACTTGGTGTTTGTTTTATTCTACTGGTTTTGAAGTCTATTGATTTTTGGTTTGTTTTTTATTATTTATCTTTTACTTAACTTTTCCTACCATTATCTTTTGATGACTGCTGTTTACATTTAATTAACTTATTCCATAGAATTTCTCTATAAAGTTTTTTTTTACTGTCATGTCCGTCCATTAAATGTGTAACTTATTGCTATAGATTTAATTATTATTTTGTTTAGCTTTATACAATTTAATCAGTTTATTTTTTATTTAATTTTCAATGAGCATTAAGAAAGCATTGAGCGTTTGCAATTTATTTCGAATTACTGCTTATAAAATGTAGTAAAAATAAATAATTTTATTTGTTAACGTAAATTGGCTTGTATTGTATTTCAATATGATTATATTTCTCGTTAAATATATATTCTATGTCACTACTAGTGGTTAGAGTTTGATACATACAAGTTTGACTTTTAATTTTTGACATCAAGAAATAAGAATTTCTACACTTACTTACTATACTCCCTCGTGTTAACTACAATGTTTTATTTTTACGAAAAGTGAGGATTATGAATTGACGCCTAGAGGTAGTTAAAAAATACTATTTATTTTGTGTCGCCATGGGTGCCACATTGAACCTAACTTAGGTTAGGTGAGAAGTAGGTGTAAAAGTAAGCGTGTCAAAGTAATATCTGTTATTAAACTTAACTTTCAATATAGAGTCCTCCATTCCTCCAAAATCTTTGTCCTAGAGACTGTTGTAAATTTAAGTTAAAGCGTTATATGGGAGGTGGGTGTAAAATTGGGCATGCACTTTAATTTGCCATTATTACAAATCAATTGGTCAAAGAACAAAGTTTTTAAAATTTGAAAACCGTTTATCTAAATTTGTTAGTTTAATTACGTTTCAAACTTTAAACACACCAAAAAAGGCATAGTGCAGGGTGAATTTTCGTACATTTTGATCGATAAATTCTTTCGTAATACATATTTGGATTTAAGCAATATTTCTGGGGAACAAATTTTTTTTCGTGTCAAGAAGTTTATTTGGGAAATTTTAAGCTCTGCGTTGTTTCGTTTAAACGCCATCACTTTTATTCGATGCAGGAAAGAAATTTTTTGACGTGCGCTTACATTACGAGCTATATTTCTCTTTCTGAAATACTGATTAAGTCCATTTTCATGCATTTATGGAATTTTAGGTGACTTTAAAACTATGTTGTCCACACCTATCTTAGTTTGTTGCTATATTAACCCACATGAGTGTTAATATTATTAATATTAATATTATTATTATTAAGAGATGGGACAAAATTTTTATTGAGATAGGTTTAAAATATAACCCTTTTGCAGCTGCCCAAACCTGAATTCTGTTCAGATCAAAACTTTTCAACATTAACATTATTTATGGGAAATTATATTTATGATTTTTGTTTGGGAATTCCGTTTTCCATATGGAGCGCACAACATGCCAACTGGGCATAAGTGCATACCTGTCATGAGTTTGGGCTTTTATACCCCTCCTTTTCAACCTAACCTAACCTAACCTAACCTAACCTAACATAAATTATTTGTAATGATATACTTAAATAAATTTTTCCAAAACATGTATTAAGTTAAATTGCTAACACACAAGGAAAATGGCGGAGGCTACTTAACTCACTCCTCTGTTGATGTTAAGGGGATGAGAAAAGCTACCATATAAAGCTGGTGCTTGAGGACGATCACTAAGGTTTAAAAAATCTTTAAGGTTGTTGAAGAACATTAAAAAAGTTTTTATAAGTTATATCGCAAACCTTGGATAGATCCAAAGGAATCATAAATGAAATTTGGCCATTATAAATATTTTGAAGTAAGCTTTCAGTGTCGTCAACTAGCACTGTAGTACAACTATAATTCAAAGCCAATTTTTCTAACTTAAAATAAATTATTTTCTTCAATGAAAGTACTTTTTTTGTAAAAACAGAGCCTTTTAAAAACCTTGGTCAGGAAACATAAAATAACACTTGGTCGGAAGTCTGTGTTGGACTTGAAAATTTGAATTATGTTTGCATGCCTCCAATTGGCAAGAAAAGTACTCGATATAATGATTGTACTTAAAAGATACAGCATAGTTAAAGTTATTCAGAAATGGTAATAAGAAACCTTGGTTGCCTGTGATAACCTCCAATAGCATAAGATATTCCAAACATATCCACAGCAACAAATTTTTTCACTAGTTCAATGTGAATAATATTTTTCATGACTTCTTATTCATAAGTGCCAGAAGAGGAATGAAAAACGCCTTCTCCAAATCTAAAATAGCTATCCTTTAATGATGTGGTTTGAAATACATGCAAACGCATGCGAAAAATCTTAAACAATCAATGTAAACAAACATTATTAACTATTATTAACTCATAAAACATGGGGTTCTTTTCATCTTCTATGCATACGTTCTATGCACATGCTCTCCAATGACACGTTAATGTAAAATTTATGCATGTTTCGCCTAAATTGAACCACTTCATCATGGGTTTAAGTCATGTATTCTATATTTCGTTTGCATGATTTTTGCTGGATAGAAGCAGAGATGTAGTCCAATTTTCTAACACAAGAAAACCCCAAAAACAAAATCACTTATTTAACGATCTGTTGGTCTCTTGGAGCTGTAAGACTTTAAGTTTGCTTGTTCAATAGCCAAATTTATAAAGATTAAAGTTTATTTCTTGTAATATTATTTTTAAATCCTATTAATTTTGTGGACAATTAAATGATAAAATTTATAAAAACAAAAGGTTTATAGTTATATTGGAAAAAATAATTCCGATAACTGAATATTAATACAGAGCAAATTGTATGTTCACCACAATCATGTCATAATGCTAGTTTCTCTCGGTGTGTACATAGAAATAAAACTTTCAGTAGCAATTTAAACAAACATTTTAAGTACATTTGATTTGTTGGGTGGCCATTAGAGATTTAAGAAAGACGATTATAACATTATTTATTAGTTTAGTTTATGTTTGTTTGTATTACTGTTTAAACCGCTATTCGTATGCCAGCAGGTATTTTTGTTTTGGGGAAATGTGAGTGTTAAAAAAAGTTACACTTTGTGTCAATAATTAAAGCAAAAAGTTTGTATTTTAAGCGTTACCTATACACCTAAAAACATACCCACTTTACTTAAGTAGACGCAAAAAAAAAGAAAACTACAACTACATTAATAACAACTACAACAGCAATACAACAGCCTTAAGTTATTTTGTGTTTTTGATTTCATTTTACGTTTATAACTTTACAAAAGTTTTCCTGCTTAACGTACATATACAATATTTAGTGGAGTCCTCTTCTACGCGCCTGACACTATTGATTTTTGAAAACATTGTACAATAACGTTCTTTTTTTCTCATTTAATATAAATTACAAAGATTAGTAGTTGCAGTTATGGTTTCTTTTTATGTTTCTTTCATTAATTTCTTTCAAAAGGAAATACTTAGAATGGCAATTTGATTTATTTCTGTGTAAATTACTTACCGTTCACAATTGAAATCATAACAATACCTTTTTGGTTCAAAAGGAGATTTTATGGTATTTTTTGAGGGGGTAGAACTTTTGTTCTGATTTTTTTATAAAAGTCACTCTTAATAGGATTATTGAATGGTATATAACGTGTTGAACATATTTTAAGATATGGGTGTACTTCTGAGGTTAGCAAGTTCATACGATGAATTTTTACGGTGAATTGATTCTCGAGAAGTTTATTTGAAAATTATATAATAAAATTTGACTTTCGAGTCCATTAAAAAATATCAATAAATTTGTTTGCGATTAAGCTTATAAATCCCTTTAATATTAAAGTTAGCTTTTATAAAACTACGGTAATGCTATCAAAAGTATTAACAGCAAAAACCATAGGGTGTTATTTAGTTAAGTTTAACCAACAACAACTTTTATAACTTGTTCGGTGTTAAAACAAAATTAGCAGATTTATTGATTGTCATGTACTATTCTGGATTTGACATCTTCTATTGTTAACTAAAGCACATTGAATTCTTGTCAGAAGAAAAAATAAGTTTGTTTGGAATACAAAACAACTATACGGAAATCGAGAACAAGTCAAACTAAAATGAAAAATAAAATAAATATTAGAGAAACAAAGTCATTCAACATCAAAACACAAAAGTAGACAGTAGAGTTTACAAATAGTACAATGAGAAATTACACAGTTTTGAAAGAAATAAAACACAACAATAATGTCAATGAATAATTATTTTGAATTAATAAATAGCCAGGGAAGAACAAGATTAAGAAAATCAAACAATAACAATTTCCGGGCAACACACTTGGCTTTCAGACAAGTAAAAGAAGAATTCTTTTCAATATTTGAAGCGGACCATTTAATTTGTGCAATTGTTTTCTGTCCGCATCTATCGTGAATCTTTTTCCTTCTTAGTATTTTATTAATTACACTTTGATAATAGCTGTTTTATTGCTCGATGCTTTAAAGTGTCGTTGGAAAATAATTCAATGGCAATAAATAATTGTTTCAGTTTCGCCTTTAAAGAATCATCTCTTTCTCCATCTTCCCGAAAATAATTTGTTTTTTATACAAGCAAAAACCACTTTATAAACAAGTGTTGCAGTACAATTTTACTGATTCTTTAAGAAAATCCTATCCGGTTCTGTAGTCCAAGTGGAATAAAATTGTTCGGAGTTGTCATCGCATTATTCTTATCAACGGAAGAAATGTAAGGGCGATTCCGAACAATTTTATTTCACTCCTAATACAGAACAGGTTATTTTAAGATTTTATTTTATTATTATTTTTTATTTTATTTTTATTTTATTATTTTTTTTTTAGTTGTTCAAAAAATAAAATTATGAAGACCAGGTTTTAGTTAGTTGCTATACAAATTGATAGAAATATTAAAAATGGTTTCCTTTTTCAAAGTATTAATATAAATTTTCATATTTAGATTCAAATCGATATGGTTTATCAACCTCAAAATGATTATCTCGCAATAGTGTAGGGTAAAAGGTTATGAGCCTTTGCATATTGAAATACAAATACTGGTGTACAACTTTATTAATATTTTAGTAATTTTTGTTGGTTAAATTTCTTTTATACCATTAAATGAAGTCATTATAAGATTAAATCATGATAGAAAAGTTAAATTTTGCGGTCATAAATTTTTCTTTCATATCCTGTTTCCAACTCTTATAATTGCTTAAGTTACAAACTTATAATTTGCACCACGCTCCGTGGTATATTAAATAAATTCCACACGTACAAAACAAACAATATTTACGACATGGTCCCAGCGGTCATATATTAATATTAATATACACATATACATTAAAGGAACCATATGAAATATTTAAATCTGTTATTAAAAAATTCTCTTAAATTATAGTAGTTGAGTGGCCATTTTGATTTTGTATTTTAATAACTCAATTATTTAAGTGTAATAAAATTTTCAGATTCTATAGAGAATAAAATTTAAGAATAAAAGTTTTTCAAAGCTCTTACACCCGTAAATTTATTCACTTCCTGTACACCCTGTAATTTACGTTAATTTCATCAACGCACCATTTGAGCAAAATGTGCCGTTAATGGCCTTAGCAAACGCTTAGCGGGGGAGGGAATAAAAAAATAATGTATACTTTTTATATGTGTTATTAACAATAAATTAATGCATATGGACATTTCCATTAGTATGTCAACCACGACCGTAAAAATAAAAACTCTAGAAAGTTTTTCATTATAAGTTTATTGATAAATAAAAACACTCAAATTTTACCATGCGCAGGTATTAAGAGCTTATTAAATTATTTTAGGAACAATAATAAGAGTTTAATCTGAATATCTTTTTGACTTATTTTAAAGAATTGCAATCAACTACTTTTTTTTCGCGACTAAATTGTAAAAATAAATTGTTATTGTAAATATGCTTTAAAATAAAGGTAACAACAACAAGATCCATAAGAAAAAATAAAATATAGAGTCCAATTAGCGGTATTTTTTTTTTGTTTCCCTTGGATGTTATTTTAATGTCACGTACGTAGTAAAAAGCATTGTTTGCCTCCGTCATTCGTTTTTGAATAGTCGCAAGAGCACCTAATTTAGAATTTAACTTTTTTTCTTAACATAATATAAATTTTATTACCTAAGAATACTATTAGAGAAAAATCTGTCACGTACGATATGTTACGAACGATATTAATTTGAATTTATTATAAAATAATTTAAAGATTGTTTTTAATTCAGAATGATTGATTTTAAATGAAAAATATTTTTTCATATTTCCATATATACCTCAAAATCACTTCTGTTTTATGTCACGTACGATATATTCTTATTTTTCTGGATATTTTAGACAACGATGATTCCAAATATAATAAATTTTTTTTTTAATAAAGTACCCTTTGAATGGAACATAAAAATCTAATTTTGTTTCAGTTACTCTTACTTTTGCAAAAATTACTCCGCTTTATATGAGTGCAAATGTCACGTACGATGACATGGAAATGCCCATATGCAAATGTTATTGTGAAAATAAATAAGAGTATGCTACGATATAATAAAGAAAAACCTTAAAATAAAAATGGAATCTAGACATCTTAAAAAAAAGGCATGCCAATAGCGAATTCCCAACTAAAAAACTTTTCTGATCAATTTAAAAAAAAGTCCAAAAATTTTCTACTTTCTTGGTTCACTTGAATAAAGGCACTTTAACTAATTTTAAATAAAAAACAGTTTTTTTGTATATTCATTTTGTCATTCCGTTTGTAATACATCGAAATATCCATTTTAGACCCCATAAAGTATATATTTCTGAGCCAGGAAGCTCCAATTTTGCCAAAATATTTCTTATACACAAGGTTTGTTTGGTAATGAAAATGGGCTAAATCGGAATATTCGGAAGAGAGTTGTAACTCGTAATGCAAGAGTAGGTCAAAAAATCCGTGTCCTTCCATCATCGAATAAAATGCAATTGTGTCCAAACAATTTATCGTAGAGCCATCAAATATCGAATATATATTTCCCGAGTAAAAAAAATATTTTTTGCCAAAATCTATGAATTAGAATCAAAATGTACGAAATCAAAATGTACGAAAATTTTGACCGCACAGTGTAATTTTCAGTTTATTCAAAATTCAAAACGTAATAAAACTGACAAAATTGGATATATGATTCTTAAATTTTGCAATCATTGCTTTTTGGGCAAACACTTTGTACTAACGAAAAACACGCCCACCTCCCATGTAACGATGTATCTCAAATTCATAAAATTTTTCTATGAATAAAGATTTTGGAAGATTAAAGCACTGTATTGAAATATCAAGTTGTATTTATGAGCAAAAACAACTTCGACACGCCTACTGTAACGCTTACTTTTCACGTTATCTACTATTAGTGAAATTTAAAAGTTTAGAAAACCGACAAAATTAAAGGTATAATGATAAAATTGGCTGCATATATCTTTCTAGTCCATGTCATTATTATGCCAGAAGATTTAGGTGACGCGCTATCCGTTCAACGAACTAAGAAGGCATTCACAGATGTTTCCACATTTCATACACACCTGTTTTGCTAAAGTTTTAATATTTTTCACAATTCTCCCGATTGTAGATGAATTTGAATGATTATGTTGACCAAAAGAATCAAAAAGTGCACGAAATTCATTTTGATTTGAATACCCACTTTGATAATAAACCTGAATAACTTTAACGCGTTGTTCGATTGAGTATCTTTCCATAGTTCAAATTGAGTTAGTCTGAAATTGGGATATGTCAAATGAAATGCAGCAAAAAAAATATTCACATTCAACAATGGCCCTTAAAATTTAACCACCCTTTACAAAGAAAGTGATACATATTTTAGTAGAAAGAAATTATTTCATAGCGATTAACAAAATAATAAATATTATGCTTTAAAAGTACATAAAATTGTTGGTGGCTATAAAAGATTCAGCAGAGCCGAATATAGTGCTCTTACTTGTTTTGTTATAGCAACGGCTTTTTAAAAATCACTTGCAGGTGCATATTTGCCCAAATGTGGAAATTCTGCCAAACATTCGGCGTATTGGCGACGCTTGAAAATTCTTGATCCAATTGAACCTCGTAAGTGAGTACATTCTAATCTATGTTCATGAGATGTTCAATTATTGGAAACACCTACGAGTCTAGGTTGATGGCCCTTCTATCACACTATCGCAAGCAACAGTAAAGTTTTTCGCCATACCAAGTGAGCCAGCATGTTCGGGTGTTTTCACATTTCCTACAGACCTGGTTTGCTCACCTGAGTGCACGAAATTGATTTTGGATTGGCACTCAACTAGAAACAAACTTTATAAAATTAATGTCGTATGAGTAATTAAATGTGGGGTTTTAGAATCAAAAGATCATGAAAATACTAAACAACAAGAATAAGGAAACAAGTACAAAAACAAACAAAATTTAAACATCTTATGACTAAGATTATTAAGGAATGAATCTATAATTGAATATTTAAACAATATGAACGAGCAAATTTTTAAATTTAAAAACTTAGAAAAGGTTCGTATTTCTGTATTGTTCTTATATAACATGTCTTATACTAACAAAAGCAACACTAAGTTGGTAAGGAAACACCAATTCAAAATAGATTTGATATACATTTGTATTTTAAAACGGAAAAGAAAAGGCTTTAATTATAAATATAAAAGGGCTGGTCTTAAAAAAATTAATTATAAAGAGTCCTTTATAAGTAGCTTTATTACATCTCATATTAGCATTAATATCGACTCTAATTTATTTATTACATTTCAAAGTTTTATTTACTATTGGTTTTTATACTTTTTACAACTATTAGCTTATTAGAATTCTATATGTGTTATGAAGTGAAACATTATTATTACGTGCAAAATTAGAACGTTTCTTGGCTTCTACACAGTTAATCAAAAAACAAACATGTATTCTCTAATATATTCTAATATTTTGATAAAGGTGTGCGTTTAAATACAATAACATAATTATGTGTTTATAAATAAGCCGTGTTTTTCATTCTTTTTGCGTTTGGTGGGTGTTAGCTAGACGTCTGCATAAATACATTAATTTGATGTAAAATAAACAACAATACTTCATACATATGTATGTTACTCATTCAAATATTCACATGTAAGGGCACTATATTCAGCTGTGCCGAATTTTTTATACCCACCACTAATTTGATGTACTTTTATAACACAGCATTAATTATTTTGTTATTAACAGTAATCGCTATGGATAATCTTAATTAATCTTACTTAAATATGTATCAATTTCATTGTACAAGTTCGATATGCTATTAGAATATTATGGGAAATTTAGTCTTTCTATGAAACTGGGCGTTAAGGTATACGTGTCAAAATAGTTTCAACTTAGATATTTCAATATAGTTTTTTATTCTTCTTCCAAAAACTTTGTTCATAGAAAAATTATATGAATTTGAGATAAAGCGTTGTATTGGTGGTTGGCGTAAAAGTGGGCGTGTCATATTTTTTTAACGTTGGTACAAAGACTTTGATCAAAAAGCAAAAATGCAAAATTTCAGAATCATACATCAGTTTTATTACGTTTTAAATTTTGGATATACTGAAAACTACACTGCATGGTACAAATTTTTGTACGTTTTGATCTATAACTTCTTTCCTAATGCATAGATTTAAACAATTTTCAAAGAAAAATATTTTTATACTCAGGAGATATATATTTGACATTTCATGACTCTACGTAAATGCGTTTGGACACAATTCCATTTTATTCGATGTTGGAAGGACATGGTATGTTTGGCCTACTTTTGCATTTCGAGCTATAACTCTCTTTCGTATATTCCGATTTAGTGTATCTTCAATACCAAACAACCTTGTTCATAAGAAATATTCTTGCAATATTTGATCAGCCTAACTTTTTCTGTTCGAGCTTTATCGTGCTTTCAACAGACGGACGGACTTGGCTAAGTTGTCCTAAAATGATACCAGAACTCAGAAAATACATACTTTATTGGGTCTAAAATGAATATTACAATGTGTTACAAATAGAATGACAAAATGAATATACCTACACCATTTTTTTTTGTGGCGGGTATAAAAAGCCAATGAGAAAGAAGCACAAAAGCGAGTTAAATGTATGTAATTCTTAATAATACAAAAACAATACACTTATTTCTCATGTTTCTATTTAATGTGTATAAAATTCATTGATCATGCAAAAACATAGCAATATTTGATAACGGTTATACTTATACACACAACAATCAAATATTCTTTGTGTTAATGGATGTTTACCCACAAAATTGAGAAGAAGCAATTGTGTTTATATTATTTAAAATCAACAAAAACAAAAGTATTTTTTTAATAAGTGATGATTTCAATTAAACAATTTTATATATTGAACAATTTTTACGGGATAAGCAAAAAAATCTCTAATATGAAAAATGTAACAAAATGCTTGAAAAGCTTTTCTTAAGCTAAATTTTCATTAAAGAAAAAATATTTGAAAACAAATATCCACTTATTTTTTGTTATTTGCAAAGATGTGAAACTAACGTTTTTAAGGATTTGTTTTTTCTGAAACGGAAAAGGTCGTGCGTTGGTTAAAAAATGGTAATCTTAAGGAAAAGTGTTCTTATTATTTTCTTCGTATGTTAAATCGTAAGAATAACGTGACTGACTGACTGAATGACCTACTGACTGATTTATCATCGCACAGCCCAGACGCAAGGAGCTGAATACATGAAATTTGGACATGTGTTCCTCTTTCCATGTACAGCTCCATAAAGAAGGTATTTTTAGAAATTCGTACTTTAAGGGTGTAAAAAAGGGTAAAATCGGTAATCTTATATCTGCTAAATTAAAAATGATAAAAATTAAATTGAAAATTTTTTGTAATTTGAAAAAAAATAAGCTGACAGGTGTCTGGCCTTCTAAACACATAAAACTAGGAAAAAAATTAAACTGTATTTATTTATCCGCTCAAAAATATTTCTAATATTTTGGCACTTTTTTCAAATTCGTATGTATAAGGGGTAAGAATTGTTCCTATTTTTGGTAATTTTTAAAAAAACTTTTCTAATATTATTCAATGGGACAAAATTAGATAATTATTATTGACTAATAGAATATGGACAATTAAAAAGTTGAAATTTTTGGAAACATTTGGGGGACAAAAAATGTACTAAAAAGGAAAAAACACCGGAAAATATGTAAAATTCCTAATTACAGGGGACATTTTCAAACAACTTGTAATAGGGATTTCACCAGACATACAATATAATGTAATTTAGTATAAATTTAAATACATTCATAACAGGGTAGAAAGGAAAAAATTTGGGAAAACAGTTTGGTACTTTTATGTTCTATAATTACTATCAAAAAAAAAAGAAAAAAAAATAGATTCACTTACTTTCAATCATGTCGACAAAAATATTTGTTTTGTTGCATAAATATTTAAGCATTTTAAATTTGGAATTTATACATTGATATGGAGAACCCAAAAAATGTACTTTTCTTTTTTTTTGTTGGGTACCTTTTATATTTTCTACGTTGACGAAGCTAGAATTTCGATATTCGTGACTATTTATACGAGGTAAAACTGAAAATGTTATGGGCTGCCAAAAAGGTAATTTTTTGAATTTTTAGTGTACTCTGTGTATGTTAAGCGTTTATTAAGATAGAATTTTGATATAAGATGCTATTGGTTCAAATTGAGAATAAAAATAATAAGGGCAAAACAAATGGTGCCTTTTCGCATTTTTATTGTACATTTTGCCCTTTCGCATTTGTTTTGTACTTTTGGTATTATTACAGCGGAACTTACTCTTTGATGCAAACTACCCTTGCAAGTCGTGCAGACGGTGCAAGTCTAGCAAACAATTTAACTTGTGCACGACTACAAAAACAAATTCTATTAAATTGCAATTTGCATCACTTGAGCAAATATGCATAATTAAAAATCAGTGCAAAGTAATGTCACACAAACTTGCACAACAGATACACAATATTTTTAATCTGAGAATTTAAAATCTCCACACATTCAATTTCATACATGGCATTTTTTACCAAAAAAATTGTGATATTATATTTTTCCGTTGATTTAGGCATTGTAATTTATTTAAAATTAATTAATTTTCTTTTCGGAAAATATTAAAACACAGAATCTTACTTATTAATTTAAAAAAAGATTTGTTGTTTGCTAAATACCTAAAAAATCAGCTCGTTGCCATAAGTTTGCAACACAAATGAAAAATGCACTCACGCTTGGTAGCAAAAAATCAGTGCATATTTGCACTAATTGCAAAAATGCTACCAAGAGTGAATTCCGCTTACGTTTTTAAACTTAGATTCATAGATTATAGTGAAGGACAATAAGTTTTTTTTTATTATTTTTATAGTAATTTTTGCATATTGTGAATTTAAAATATATTTTCGATGTAATTTTTTCTAAATAAAATGAAGCAGAGAGACAAATTTTAATAATTTTAACAAGAAAACGTTTAGGAATTAAAAAAAAGAACTTGAGTATTCAGTAAATAGTAAGAACTGCGATATCGAAGTAGCGGGTTATTTGCTAGTGAAATATGTATGTAGCTTTAACTTAAATTTGTTTATCTTTATAAAGAAAAAAAAATCGAAAAATCGAATAAGAATTAAATAAGAGTAAATCTTTATTATAAGAAAATATATAAAGAATATTATAATTTACAATGTGCTAGGACTAGTGCTAACACCACTCGATTTAACACTGCAATGTCCTAGGGCTGGACCTTATAATCTAGCTTGGCATAACATAGAGTAGTATTCAAACTACTCTTTGTCACTTATCGATGGAGTATCTAAATGAATTATGCAGTCTTTGGCAATTCTAATACAATCGTTAAAACTTGTCGCTTAACTAAAACTTTTTTTTGGAAAATAACATGATACATTATTGCATTATATAGGATCATGGCGTAACTAGTCCATTCCAATTGGAATGGATGACGTAGTCTAATATAACCTGCAGGGATATAACTTTTTTTCATGTGGTAAATCAGTACAAATATCGTAACAAACTTTTGATATGAATACCTTAAACTCATTTAGATGATCTCTATTTGTTAAAAAAAATATTATAAATTATTAATTTATAGAGAGGCATAAGTTAAATATTTGTTATAGGAATAATTTCTGTGTGTAAAGGAAATAGCTGCTCGAGTCAAATTATAATAAAATTGGGGTGGTAACAGTATTGTTATTTCGCATTGCGATAAGTAGTCTCAATCGGATTTTCAACACTTAAAAAAAAATTTCAGAGAGTTAAAGATAAGAATTAATTTCTTATATATTTTCAAAGTTTAGCAATATTTGGAAAAAGGTTTATTATAGATCATGACTTAACACAATTTACGAAGATGGATATACATGTTTTTAATTTCAAATAAATTAAAGGTTACTTTGCCTTAGAAATGATAAATACTGTGAATCATTAATAAGTTTAAAATATAGTAATAAAATAGAAATACTTTACTAATTTGTATTATTACATATGGCCAAATTTTAATATTCCCTTCTTTTTTTATTGCAGGTAAAGTCGAAATTTCAAGATTAATAATAAAAATGGTATGTATGCAAAGCTGTCAATAACGAGTAGAAATATAATGACGTTCTCTAATTATTGTGGATTTTAAAAATTCAATATGCTGTCAATATACCCTTTGTTCTTAATGTTATTACCATATATCTTGAAGTACAATATATACAATCGAATAACACAATATTCAGAATAATTAATATTTTAAAATAAATTTTATAGTAAAGAGATTATGGGATTTATCTGTATCAAAGTAAAAGATGTTAGATTTGTCAGATTTCTGTTTGATTTCAGTTTATCACAAATAGACTCCTGTTAAAATTGAACCATTTTGTCGTTACATGCTGGGCAGGTTTTGAATCTCTTACTAAAATTCTTAGTCACGTTGCTTGATTATTTGTGTGAATTTTTAATTTCAATAAACCCCACAAAAAATAGTCAAAAGGTGTCAAAGGTCGTCTCCCTTTACGAGAAATAATGCTAATTTCGAATTGTTTTTTTTAAGAAGAACCACTGTTTCTCTTGATGAAACCACAGATTTGCTAATTCTAGATCATAAATTTTCCGTTACAAAAAGCATTGTGTCATCTCCTTTTAGCGCCAAATATTTCTAAATAGAAATCGTAATACTTCTTGCACATGCTAGTGCAAATATTGCGACAATTTGTGGAACACTTAGATAATAAACATTACAGAATTCTTAGAGAGTAGTAGTACAACAGATTTTGTTGTGTGTATATCAAATTGAAATTGATAAAAAGGTATATAACAATAAAGTAAATAATATATATAAACTCTTAACATGTTTACATTTTAAGTTTGTAAATTGAAGCTGACTAGCCCTTCTTATTGAGTTAAGCTTTAAGTTTATTTTTTTTTTAATTTCTTTAGTTTCTTTTTTACATTGATTATGTTTATGATCGTCACTTATAAAGTAAATGCTAAGCTTATTTCACACCATTCACTAGCACAATTAGTTTAAGTTTTTTTTATACAAAAATAAATTTATGATTAAACAAGCAATTATTTATTTTCACAAATTATCTAAATTATTACTATCTCCAAGTGGATAACAAATAGATAGTCTTTAGCCTTAATAAGAACTCATTGGTTACATAAAACTTTGTCCTTCCTTTTTCATGGTATATATGTATGTATGAACTCTAAAGAAGCCAGGACATTAAAAGTACATATAAGTAAAGTGCCTTAGCTTAAATTTACAATAAAAACTATTTATGTAAATTTTTTTTAGTTTAGCTTAACATGCAAAAATAAAATTTGACACATATAACTACAGATTAATAAAGTATAATTGATCTTTCAAAGTTTCTTTATTTATGGTTAAAGTAAAATATTTTTTTTCTATTTTTGGCTCCAAATTTTCTTAAAATTATTCAATTGTATTTTTTACATATATTTTAGTTTAAATACACTTAAAATTTAACATGTTAAAAAGCAAAAATTTTCAATATCTAAATTACACACATTTCTATAATAATCATTTGTTAAAAAGGCACTGTTAAGAACATCGGATTATACGTCAATGATTCAAAATGTATTTACAACAACTAGTTGAATTTGCACATTCAAAATATTTATGAATATTTAATTGATTTGATAGTGTGATAGAATGAAAATTAGAAAAATCTACAGTTACTTTAAAAGCAATAATAGTTACAAACATACACACTTAAATATGCTTTACAAATATATATGCCAGAAAATGTTTATATGGTTTTACACTCTTCACTTGTGGTGTCAAAAGTGCTTTGTCATTTGTGATTTGTACAATATTTATTTTCGACCCCATCGTTGATAGAAATAGACTGATATTAATCTTTGTAAAATATTCGGGAATAAATCGCTATTAAATTCCACTGCAACCGCCTCATAAGTATTTAAAAACTTAAAAATCTATGACGGCTTCTTAACTAAGCTACGATGTTGTCATTATATCTAGGTAGATGATGGTGAAGGATATTATCGGATCCGTTACTTGTTAAGAGATATTTTTTTCAACTACTTAAATATTCATAAGTATAAACAAATTATTCGACACATTTTAAGAATGTTTTTAGAATTAACATCGATTGGATTAACTTTTTTAATTTTAAGTTTTAATTTATCGTGACGGCTCTCATAAAAGGTTAGTTATTTTTGAAGTTTATTTATATATTCGATTTAATTAACATTTAATTTGTGCATTAAATTTATTCCCCAGTCTAATCTAAGTTTGTGGCATGTATCTTGATCATTTTGGAATTTTCTCAATTTCAAATTGAAATTCTCAATTTCAATTGGAATTTTCTCAATTTTAATGAAAAATGGTGTAGAGTTTTAAAAAGATAACAAGCACAAATTTGTTGAAGCAATTGTATGCTTTTGTACGTATATCTAACTGATGTTGTTATATATGTATGTCAGATTAAATGAATATTTGTTAGAATTAAAGTATTTAGTACAATCGATAAATCAAAAACGATAATTTGACGTTTGTACATGTATGTGTAAGTAAATATGTATATATTTTTGACATAAATCAATAAATCAAATACAATTTTCATGTAGAAAACAAAAACAAACAAACAAATAATTAAATTAACATGATATATGGACAAGTGGAAAAATAAATATAATGACCTGTAGCACACATTTGTCAGTTAATATTTTTTTATAGGTCTTCGATTGTGTTAAATATAATAATTAAAATTAATGTTCAACTTCATGGTTAAAAGATAGAAGGTATTTTTATTATATTTTTTTTTTCTTGACGCTAACCATCTGACAACCATCTGAAATGTTTGCTAAAATCGAGTAACCATACTTCAATAATAATATAATTAATTTCCCAGCAAATATTTATTTTGAACCGGCAAGCAGAAAAAAAAATCATGCCTTATAAGAGCGCATTCGAGGGTGCTATAAATGGAAGTCGAAAATATATTTTATTTATTACTGCAATTTCTCTCGCCAACGAGGATGCAGGAGTGTAAGCGGATGATTAACTTTCTATACTGTAGTTCTTAAACAAAATGATTGAAGACTGTTACGAAAGAGCCCTCCCAATTGGGACATCTCATATAAAAATCATGTCTTTCTGAGGCAGGTTGGTAGAGGAGAGTACTGTTGAAAGCACGATCGGCCTCGAACAGAAAAACTTTGAAACATTTACTTTACTTTATTTTAATTTATACGAAATGTTTGTTATTGGCTTAATTGATTATTTGATGCAATAGTAAGTAGGTCAACAAAAAATATTACGCGGACGTCTAACAAAATAAGATCGTGTCCAAACGCAATGACGTACAAGTATATGTCCTGGGTAAAATAATATGTTTTCCCGACACTACTCAAATACGTATTTTACAAAAGAAGTTTAAAATGTACTAAAATTTACACCACACAGTGTCTTCTTTTAAAGCGCCATAAAACCGACAGAACTAGAGGGGCAATTTTAAATTTCGCAAATAAAGCTTTTCCAGAAAGTTTGCAAATATAGCTTTCTGTTTAATGTTTAATAGCTTTCCATATAACGCTTTTCCTTAAATTCATGTAGCTTTTTATACAGACAAAGAGTTTTGAATAATAAAGGACTTACTTTCTAAGTAGGGAGCCAGAAAATACTTTGACATGCCTTCTTAAATGCCCACTTTTCTCATAATTTACTATTAATAAAATGTAAAAGGTCATAAAGGCAACGTAATTAGATGTACGATGCTGAAATTTTGCAAGTATAACTTTCTAGTAAATATTATTATAGTAACAGAAAATGAAGGTGACATGCCTACTTTAAAGTTCATTTCTTTTACTTATTACTGGTTTCCTTGCATTCATTTAATCTCTATATAGTAAAAGGGTTTGGTTTTGACGAATTAAAATTTATTTTAAGTGTGTTTAAAAAAATACTATGACACGCCTATTTTGACGCCTTTCTAAGTGTAGCAAAATTTACTAATAGTGAAACTTAGAAACTCGTAAGTCCGTCAGAAAAACAAATACAAAGCTAATATTTCGGTAGTGCTGACTTTATAATCTCAAAACCAATAAAAAATCATACGATACGCCCACTTTAGCGTTCCCATCCCATATAAGAAAAAAAAGTAGGAATTTCCATGCCCACATAAAATTGATATTAATTTTTAACTAACTCTGGCTACCGAATCGTAGTCTGCAATTTCCGTAAAAATATAATGTTGTGTTACAAAAGGGGAAAGTATGACTGCTATTGTAAAATTATTTATGTTCCATTGCAGAATATGAATACGAAAATAAATTAATTGAAAATCAAACCTAAAATAAGAAAGTAATACATATTTTGTATAAAAGAATTATTTTATAGTGATGGTGAAGTTGGTGGTGGGTGTAAAAAATTCGACAATGCGGAATATTGTTTTACATCTACATCTACATCTTCGTTTTGTTATTTTTTTTTTGTTCAAAAATAAAGGAACTTGTATATGATAAAATAATCAAGGAAAAAAATTTAAGTTAAACGTTCTGTAATACAAATACTGTGAAGAAAATAAGTTTTGCAGCACACAACCAACAGCACTTGTATACATGGATGTCTGAGCTTAAAAAAAAAACAACAACAGGTGGATTGGAATCGTATTGGCTTAGTGGCAAACTTATACCAAAGTGTCAGGTTAAGATAATAAGCACACATATTCAACAGAGGGACACCAGGCTTCTAGTGGCAATAAGATATTTGCCCTCAGGGTAAAAAGGCCTGCTAAATTGTGTCGCATGATAACTAAAAACGATATTGTTTTTATTAAACGATTTTATTGTGTTTTCTGTGGCTTTCTAATTTCTTATATACCAAATGTTGTTATTTGACACTGGGGATCTTTTATTTACCTCCTGCCTTATTAAGGTTATGGAACTTTGTTTTGAAAAATTTTATAATTTTTAAAAAGTTAATTTAAAAGGATGTCTCTAATGTCTTTCTAATTTTGTGTAAGTTTTTTTGTGTTATTGGCAATCCTGAAAATTGGCGGCTGTCGTGTACACTAGTGCCAAAAACTAAAGCAACTGACCTAATAATATAACATATATATCCACAGAAATACTGTTTAAAATTAAACTAAGAATTTTTAAAGATAGCTCTTATAACTCGTAAGGGTTTTATTAATTAGTAAAAAAATATTGAATAAAAATTTTTTAGTTCTAAAAAAATTACAGAAAAATTAAAATATTTCACTTTTGGATGGTAAAAACTAAAGCAACTCTTCTTAAAATTTTAATAATATTGAGTAATATTTCAACCATCTGTAATTTTTCTTGTTGTTTTTATGCAGTTATTTTTTTTTTTTTGTAAAGCCTTGTGTAAAAGTTAATAAAAAATATAAAATTAGTTTTCAAATATATTCTTTCATTATCACAAATAAAAATTGATTTCTTCATATAATGATGAGAAATATAGCATTAAAATGAACTAGAGCCAGAAAAAAAATATAAAAGTCTTTAAAATATTTAAAGTTCAACAATAAAATAAAAATTAATATATAATATTTTTTAATATTAAGCTTAAAATAAAACAGAAAATGGGTACTCACTCTGTGTGAAATTAGTGAAACTATGCACCGGTACCTCTACAAACGTATTTTGGAAACTGTCATGTTGCCTTTTGCAAGAGATGAAATACCTACCGGATGAATTTTTTAACACAATAATGTTAATGCCCGCAGATGAAGTCGCGGGCACAAGCTAGTCATCGATATATGTTAAGTCCTGGATTCAATACCAAAATATTAATATACTTAAATGACCAGCTCAGTCACCCGATCCTAATCCTATAGAGAACTTGTGGGACATAGTAGATAAAAAAAAATCGATCGACTAAGCAAAATCTTTTCCTCCAAGTAAAAGAAGCGTGGGAAATCATTTCAGAAAGCGAAATTCAAAAATTTTATAACTTGATACCTCGTAGATGCGCTTCTTTTTTACAAAACATAGGATGTTCAATTAATTATTAAGATTGTTTAGAAAATTTAAAAAATTTTAAATGAGTTGCTTTAGCTTTTTCCATCCAAAAGTAAAACCCTTTAATATTTCTTTAATTATTTTAGAACTAAAAAATTTTTTTTATATACTTTTTTTAATAAATTCATATAACCCTAACCCTTTAAAAATTCTTAGTTGTGTTTTTTACAATATTTCTACGGATATGTGTAAAAATATTAGGTCAGTTGCTTTGGTTTGTGCCACTACTATATATTTATTCCGATTCTTAAAAATGGAGGGCTTTAGAAAATAGTAGCGAGTTATAATTGTGACTTAACTTGTAAATTATTACAAAAGCTGGGAAAGGTATACTGAGACTGCTCGCAATTTTCAAAGAATTTTCTGTCAATGAAGTACCTAATATGTCAACCATTTTATCCAAAACCAAACCCATGACTGGTATACAGGTATGCCCAAGTGGCATATTCTGCGCTCTATGTGGAAATACAGTTTACTCAGGAGCTCAAACAAAGTATCCAAGTATCAAAAGTTTTCCGATAAAACTCATTTCCATCTGAATATTGTCCTGAAAACCCTAGATTGCTGAATTTGGGCTTAAAAAATCCTCATGCAATCTATGTAAAGCATATGTACCTACAACGACCAACTGTCAGGTGTGAAAAAGTCAAAGGAAATTTCATGAAAGGAGTAATGGCCGGTCGTCAGAGATGCAGGGGTAATTTGACAGTTTTTTTCGTACTTAATCGGAGTATGTTTTTATTTTAAACTATGTCCAAAAATACGTGTTTTTTTTAGTTAGTTTAGTTATTTATAATTGTGTAATAAATTCTAAACAATGTTTTATTTACTGTTTCAGATTTAGTTTTCTTCATTCTTCGCAGGTGATTATTAGCATTTCGTCTCTTGTCCAAAACAAAATCTACACATGCGAGTTTATATATAGCATGACTCATATATTTTTGATTCGAGAATCTACTATTGTTATTATAGATTATAACCATTGTTTATACCGCATTTTTTAAATTTTTGGTTTTTGGTAACATGTACTTTGCTCTCTATAGCATCTGGGATGGGAAACTAGGTAGCTGTTACACAATAAACTGCCAAATCACTTTAACTGCAGCTGTTAAATGAACAAGAAAACTTCAAAATTTTCGGTTTTGAAACTAAAATAAGAACTTGAAAAACCATAGCTTTGCAGAATTATTTTTACAATTAAGTCAAATATTTTTCTACTTTAGTTACCATTAATAGAGTGCAAAGAAAGGAATTAAATGTCTATTAAATGTAACTCTTTTACAAATTTTTGAATATCGCAAGAATCCTAATCTTTAAAACTTAACGGACAAATGTGAACATGTGTTAAATAACGTAAACGTTCGAGAAGATTATCAACATTTTAGTAAAATATTCAAATTGTAAAACATTGTTGTTACAATAGTTTTTTGCAATAGCTTTAAAAGGCTTTGCTTTAATTAAAATTTTTGTTTGTGAATTTGAAGTTTTGCGAAATTTTCTATTTATAAAGAGAGTTTATTTTCCTACCATTTCCACCTGGCAAAAATTATAAATAGACTAAAAAGGATACTGTGCTGGTTAAATTGTTGATGTAAAGATTTAAAATATTTGGAACATATGCTTTTTTACTCAGCATATATGCCTGTGATATTTCATAACACTAAGTCAATTTTTTTGAAGTCACAAATATATTGTTCATGTACTTTATTACCAATTGACTGATTTATCTCAAACCAAAAAAATTAGGTCTATATAAAATACTCTGGCCAAATGTTTTTTCTGGCCTTTTCCATTAGAGCCCTATCGTCCTTTTAATGTTCGCACAAAGGACTAGACATAGCCATTTTCTCCTAAAATGGAAACAAATCTCATATAATATTTATTTTTTGTGGCCTAAAATGCACCTTTTGCTGTGCTACAAACAGAACGACAGAAACTAAATAAACCCCACACAACTTCCTTTGTGGTGGGGTATCAAAGTGTGAATCCATTTGGATTTGTGTTATGATTTTAAATGTCTTATGTGATTTTAAGTGATAACTTTTTTATAGTTTTAATTCAAACTACTTTTTAGTTCCATGGTATTGTATTATTTTTATGTTTAACTCAGTTAGTGTATTAAATTTCTGAGTTGTAAAAGTTTTTTGCTCAATAAATTATTTATTTGTATCAATTTGAGAATAAATTTTTTATTTGCATAAAAATCGCCATCGCATGTTATAACGCCAGTATAAATTGCACATTAAACATCTGTCGAAGGTAATAAAATTTAACGTTTATTTGGTTTTCATAGGCTGTTGTTAGTTCAGTTTTAGTTTTTTATTTTATTTTTTTATTAAAAAAATCCTACCCAGAACAAGTAATAGATTAACAATAACATAAAAATGTTTTGAAAATCATTAGGTTTCTAGGTTTGTTATGTTTCTGTTATGGTTATGCATCATTAATGAACAACGACAGGTTATATCCTCAATAGAAATAATAATAATAAAAAATGGTAAGAGAAATATGAAAAATGTGGGTTTAAACTGACCATTAATATAGGGTGCTTTTTTCGACATATTGCATTTCCAGTAGGGCTAACTGTAAAACCAGATGTCATACTTATAAAGACCTTTTTCAGTATTATGTTTGTTACAAATTTTAAATGTTTATTTCCAAAATTCGAGCTCATTCGATTAAACATTCAAATCCCGCATCATGTGCACAGTGAAAACCATCGCCTCTGTAGACGTGAGTGTAACAAAGAACTAGAATTTAACGATCCGGCGCCTGCCTCAGCAAGTTGATCTCCGCCAAGACCATGCAAGGTGTCATGCAGAGCCAAATGTTTGCGGAATGAATAACCTCAGGAAATAAACTTGTTAATTGACCAGCTCGTTCGTGTGATTTAACAATTTTTTTTAGGACACGGCAAACTTCAACGCACTATTGTGGAAATAATATTGGGTATGCTCAAGATGGCGTTTATAAGACGCCATATGCTATAAATTATATTTAAATAGTAAAAGCCCTAAATTTGTAAGCTAATAAAGCCAAAATTTTTCTCATTACATTGAATTAGTTGTATTTTAATGTTGAGAAAATTTCTATACGTATAAAAAAATTTTACACTTTAACTCTGTGGCTTGAAGCTAAAAGGGCCAATGTCAAAATATTTACTTTTGAGAAAATTGAACTTTAACTTTTATATATGCTTTCATAGTGACATTGGGCAGCATTTTATTTATGAAGCTGTTCTGGGTTGAGTATGACTTAAGCTGTTTTACCATAATGAAAAAAAAAGAAAACTAACCTAATGCAATGATTCACTCAAAAGAGCAAAAAAGTGACATTGGCCCTTTTAGCTCCAAGCCACAGAACTTATTAAGCAATAGTTAGGCACAAACGGAGGCTTTAAAGAATCATTTTAAAATATTTGCGATATTAAAAGTGACATAGGTATTATAAAACCATGTAAGAACGGTTTGTTATTCCGTTTAAAAATTCCCAAGTAATTCATTAAATATCCAAGAATGAATCGCTATTGAAATCCACAACAATGGCCCCATAACTTTCTGAGATATGACCAAATAATATAAGATTATCCTTTTCCCAACTTTTTACCAATAATATTAAAAATTTTCGGCCCTAGGATAATCGTATATGCCTTAAAGTCATATTTTCAGGAGAGCCACAAAACCGTTTTCAATAAAACTATCAAAAGCGAAGATCAAAATAAACAGGCTGTTACGAAGACCTAAAGAATGTGCGGATAAAAAAGCGTATGTCAACACTGGTGGTTCGCAGTGAATAAAAATGTTAGAATGCAACCGTCCAATGAAACTTAGTTTGTACACAAGTAATTATAAGTTCTATCAATTAGCAAACGTAAGTCAGCATACTACATTAGTTCTGAACGCATTTTGAATAAGAATAAAAGCTACGATATTATTCCATAAAAAAATCGAAATGGGTCCATCATATTTCAAAAATGTTTACATCCCAATAAAGGTCGTTTTTAATCAAGTAATATGGCATTTATAAATAAAGGTCATCAAAAATGTACACATGCGGTTGCCCATAAAAACCACAAAGTTTATAGATTCTATTAATAGATATGATATCCCTCTAGCCCCACTCGAAAAAATTTTTGTACAAACCGGTTTCTAACCGGCAAAGTTATGAGCAAAAAGAATAAAAAAAATAATTTTTTTTTAATATGTCAACCTCTCAACTTATTTTTTGACACAGTAAAGATATAAAAGCGTGATATCGAAAATTACTGCTTAATAAAACTGACAAATTGGTATAGAAGTAACTGTGATATCTTATGTTTTTATATATGTAGGTATAAAACTTTAAGTTGGCACCACTTTTCTAACTGGGGGCAATTTTGTCAGCTGGAAACTAATGTATTGTTACGTTTATACCTTTTTTAAAAAGGTTGGATTATTTCCTTTAAATGACTTTGAGTTCTTTTATTGCAATTAAAAGCACTTGAAATTAGTTATAAAATTAAGAGCACTTTATTTATTTAAATACACTCAGGTATTGTTTTTATATTACTTTACTTATTACACTTATGGTTATACACTTCTATTATCAAACTCACTTTGATACACACTTTAAAAGCTCTATTGTAATACTGATTATGTTAGCTGTGTTGTTCGGCTATTTATAGTAACATAGTGGTGTTCGGTAACATTCGACAAAGTTCTCGTATGTTCATTCTAGTACATTCGAAAACCGTTACATTTAAATTACGACGTTAAGTAATATGCACGAAAAATAGAAGTGCCTAAAAGTATGCTACACATAATAACAAACATCATGTTCGAACAACCATCGAAATAAACTAATACAAATAAAACTACAGTAACTTAAACTACTACAACTAAAATAAATTATAATGTAAATTAAGCTATTTAAAAATAAATCTGTAACAGTATGTTTAGTTTATTTGGGCATTTCAACATAAATAGCAAGGAGTAAAATCGGTGAATATGCCCAAACAAGATTGCCGTTAAACCCGATTTTCTTAAGCGAATTTTGTTTAGCGATAAAGTTTGCTTTAATGATTAATTAAACACATCAATTAACAAAACTGCCGTATTTGGAGTAATATTAATCCTTAATTGTAAATACCCTTACAACCAGAAAAACTGACTGTTGACCCTTGATAGTTATTTTGCATTTTAGTACATTGAGGTTACACTTCGTCGAATCGAACTATTAAATATTTAGTAAAATCAAGCCGAACCATTTTGAAAGTAAAAAATAAACAAATTTGTTTTTATTTATCTATTTAATTTAATTTATTGTCTAAAGATTATAAATCCTTACAGATTAATACATGTAAAATAACAAAACAAAATTAGTTTTGAAAAACTATAATTATTTTTCTTTCTTAAAATTTAAACTCCTTTTTTGTTTTTAAAAAAATTTAATCGATCCAGTGTAAAGTGTGCTTTATGGCCTTGTGGAATCATTTGTCCGTTCTTCTTTACGATGATGCTCAGAACGTAACAGTCAATGGTGACCGATAAACAGTTATGATTTATCACTTTTTCGTTCATCAATTAAACAACCATCATGTACAGGAGGTGTGGTTTCATGATATGACACATAGCTTGTGCTACAATTAATGTATTGAGGGATATGTTTTGGCAAACTCTTATTTTAATTTTTCGGACAAGTGAATTAGACTCTAAGATTGTACGATTTTACGCTGCTTGACTTTTTTCTTTGGAGATATATGAAGTCGCTAGTATCCGCTGATAAGCCAGAAACGAAAACTAATTGTAGGACAACATTCGCTACGTTAAAGTTGATATATGGTTACAGATGCTGAAAAAGTAATTGTAAATCGGACTTTTCGATTAGGTTTCATCCAACCCAGCCATGGCAGTCATTTGCCAAAAGTCATATTTATATTATAATACCATAAGATTATCTTTAGAATAAAGTAAATTTCACATTAATCTAAAAAATTCAATTCTGTTTTTACCCATTTCAAATTTATTTACCTCTATAAAAAACACCCTTTATAAGCACAATAATACAAATGCGTTTTTTTCAGCTTTAGCTCAACAGAGAAGAGAAAATGACTTGACTATCAATATATAATATAAAAAAATGTAAAATTCATGACGGCCAGTACTACAAAACGGGGTACAATTAATTTATATATGGGTCAAATCTAGATATTAAAAATGTACCCTTTTCAATATCCCCAGTATTGGCATTAATTGTGTTGGCTTGGGTAGTAGAATACAGCAAATTATAAAAAGTTAAAATCAAAAATGGCGTCCGATATAAAGTGGCGGATATATGTATATGGCTCAAGAGCCCACTTAAACCCCCACTATATTATTATCCAAAGAACCAGTAGAATACAGAAAAGTTAGAAGTTAGTTACTAAATAGCAATAAAATGTATCCTATATAGCATCAAGGTAGCTGCACAATTATCAAAATGCATCCAGTAGTTTTTGGACCAATCAAGCCTGGGAAGACAAACAGACAGAAAGACAGACAGACGGGCAAAAATTTCCATAGGTCGTGTTTTGTTTTAAATGGTCGTCAACTCTATAAACTTATCTTTAATACGTTAATACTTATCAAATACGTTGATAATCGCTAAACTTTTAATTTATAGAAAAATATAAAAAAAAATTTAAATTTTGGAATTAGAATTTTTTCTAAAAAAAAATTGTTAAGAAGAAAGCGCCTTAAAAAAATTTCGAATAATTTTTTTTTTACAATCTTATCAATATGGGTACCAAATAAAACAAAGGGTTTTAAAGCCAACTATGTGAAAATTCTAAATCAAGGATGGCGTCTGAAATAATGTAGCATAATGTCTAAACATTAAATTTGAAATCAAGGTGTTGATACAATGTGGTTACTACTTATATTCATGATAATGAATGGTACTGTCAGATTCGGTGCGGTCGAAAAAAGCATTCAAAATTGTCAGATTTCTTTTTGAATATTTTTGATTTCAGCTTTTTTTAACCTTGATAAATTTTATGAAAGTTTTATTACAATTTATAAAAAATATTATTGATAAATTTGTTTTATCTGCCAGGTTTAATCGTCCTAATATATTTTTTGCATTTTTATTATCAACAGACGAATATTTTTCTTTTCCTTCAATACGTTACAAATAAAACAAATTTAATGTGTCTCCAACTTCTTTTCTTAACGAATTCGTAACACAACATGCCACCACACAATAAGTTTTAATATTTGAAAAATAGTCACAATCTCGCTTACATCATATTCACATATAAACTAATTGCTAATGCTTGAGCACGTAAATGTTTCTGCTGATGATAATGTTCGTCGTGACCATATCACTGCGAATGATGATGGCGATGATAAAAGGTAGAAAAATATGTAAATTAACAACAGTTTTTGGTGTTAAATTTCGAAAACAAATGACCAAAAACAGGCTAAAGGTAAATGAGAGTATGAGTATGTTTGGTGTATGAAACAATTTTGTTTGAGTGACACATTAACTTACTTAGCCTCAAACATAAATATATTGTACATACTGTTACAGCCCTCCAGGTTTGAAAAAAATATTTAAACTATTTTAAACAAGGGTACATTTGGGACCTGGGAACTCCGAGGAGAAACTCTAGGTACTTTAGATTTAAAAAATAAAGTTAGAAGGAACAGCATGAAAAAGTGTTTTATTTATTTGTTTACATATCGCAATATAAGTCCACATTAATGAATATTAAACAAGTTAAGGTTGATTCTGTTCATAACAAGTAGATACAAAAACAGATTAAAAATGTCTGAAACTGTAGGGTTTATTATTTATGATTGTGTGGCATGTATCATAATCCTGTCCATACACAAACACGTTCCATAAAATATATAAATATAAACACACATACTAATATCTTTATATACACACATATACATGCATACATTCATATATCTTATTTGTAGTCCATATATAGTATTTTTTATGTTCACTTGTGCGTGTCTGTTACACTTTAAAAGCCTTTTACTAATATTTTATGGTCGCAAATTCTATTTCCCTTTTACTGGGACGTGAGTGTTTCCTAACAAAACAGTGATTCAGTTGTCCATTTAGATATATGTACATGTATACTCATAGTGAGATTTTTGTTTGGTTGGTTGAAGTTAAAATTAAATTAAATGAAATTTAAAAAGAGAAATTCTTAATACAAAAAAGGTGGAGGAATGTTGATATTATGTTGCTATATCAGGAATTTATTATTATGAATTTATAAGCTTGAGCAAGTATTAAAGTCAGTGGTGGCAGAAATTTTCATTTGTTAAAATAAAATATTTTTAATATATAAAATTCTCGTGACGTGGTGTTTGTAATTAAACTCTTTGAAATGGCTCGACCGATTTTCATGAAATTTTGTGAGCATGTCGGATAGGTCTGAGAAACGGTCAATATCTATTTTCCATACCTCTCAACGCCACGCCCTCAGGTAGGTTAGACTGCTGGACCGATCGTCTTCACTTAAGTTTCACTTAATATAACTAAGAATCTGGTGTGACTAAAAGGATACTTTTTTCAACCACGCCTACTTTAATGCCCACTTTTCTAATTATGTACTTGCATCGATATTGTTTTTAGTTTTTATACCCGCCACCAAAAAAATGGTGGGGGTATATTCATTTTGTTATTCCGTTTGTAACACATCGAAATATCCATTTTAGACCCCATAAAGTATATATATTCTGAATCAGGGTTTGATTTGATGACGATCTAGCTATGTCCGTCCGTCTGTCCGTCTGTTGAAAGCATGATAGAGGTCGCACCGAAAAAGCTAGGAGGCTCAAATTTTGCCAGAATCTTTCTTATAGACAAGGTTTGTTTGGTATTGAAAATGGGCTATATCGGAATATTAGGAAGTGAGTTTTAGCTCGGAATGCAAGAGTAGGTCGAAAAAACCGTGTCCTACGAACATCAAATAAAATGGTATTGTGTCCAAATGGATTAACGTACAGTCATGAAACTTCGAATATATATTTCTCGAGTCAAAGCAATATTTCTCACCAAAAATTACTTAAATCTAATCATTAGGAAAGGAGTTATCGATCAAAATGTACGAAAATTTATACCGCACAGTGTATTTTTCGGTATATTTAAAAACAAAAACGTCATAAAAGCAACAAAATTGGATGTACGACTCTGAAATTTTGCACACTTTGCTTTTTGGTGAAAGGCTTTTTTTAACGGAAAATCAATGTGCCACGCCCACTTTTACGCCCACCTCCCATATAATGTTTTACCTAAAATTGATATAATTTCTCTATTAATAAAGATTTTGGAATTATAAAGGGCTATATTGAAACATCTAAAATGTACTCATTCGCAAAAATAACTTTGACACGCCTACTATAACGCCCACTTTTCACGTTATCTACCGTTAATGAAATTTAAAAGCTCATAAAACCGACAAAATTAGAGGTATGATGATCAAATTTGCTACGTATATCCCCCTAGGCAGTGTCATTATTGTACAATTAAGGTGCCACGCCCACTTTTACGCCCACCTCCCATATAACGTTTTACCTAAAATTCATATAATTTCTCTATTAAAAAAGATTTTGGAATAATAAAAGGCTATATTGAAACATCTAAAATGTACTCATTTGTAAAAATAACTTTAACACGCCTACTATAACGCCCACTAAAACAGACAAAATTAGAGGTATGATGAGGAAATTTGCTACATATATCCTTCTAATCAATGTAGTTGTTGTGCCAAAAAGTTTAGGTGACACGCCTACTATAACGCCTACTTCCCATATAACGGGTTTTCTTAAATTCATGTAATTTCTCTATTGACAAAGTTTTTGGGAAAATAAAGAACTATATTGAAATATCTAAGTTGTATTTATTAGCAGAAACTTTATTGACACGCCTACTTTAACGCCCACGTTCATTGAAAGACTACATTTACAAAAGCCTCTTAGTAGCATATCGAAGTTATAAAGGGTGGTTAAATTTTAAGGGCTGATGTTGAATTTAAATAAAAAACAAATTATTTAGGAAATTATTATTATTTCTTTTTGTAATGATAATATTTGTACGGTTCAATTATGTATTTAACAAAATATCGGCCAAATGCCCCCCCCCCATCCTTGGCGCCACTCTTCTATCTGATGGTCCAAATTTTCAATGACAATGTTGATGCTCAATTGTTGGGCACGATGATGAGTCGAGGTTGACTGCTCTTTTGCCACACTATCGAAAAAAACAACCATGCTTCCCATTCAACGAAATAAGAAGGCATTCACAGATTTTCTAACATTTTATACAGACCTGTTTTGCAGAAATTTAAATATTTTTTACAATTTTCCCGATTGTGGACGAATTTGAATGATTATGTTGATCAAAAGAATTACGAAGTGCACAAAATGCATTTTGATTTGAACGCCCATTTTCATAAAAAAAACCTGAATAACTTTAAAGAGTTGCTCATTTGCGTATCTTTCTACAGATCAAATTGAGTAAGTTTGAGATTGAGAAATGTCAAGTGAAATGCAGAAAACAAATTTAAAGACTAGGTGTAGTTCACCTTCAACATCGGCCCTTAAAATTTAACCATATTATTCCATAGCTATTAACAAAATAATAAATATTGTGCTTTAAATGTACACAAAATTGGTGGTGGGTATAAAAGATTCGGCACAGCCGAATATAGTGCTCTTACTTGTTTTCTTAAAATTCGGCATATTTTTTAGTCCATTCAAGCATCAGCCAACATCTATTTTTCATACTTCTAAATATTAAGGGTCACTCACCCCAAGGGACAATTTATGTCTCACCTAAATAATGTAACGACTTCGATGAAATTTTAAACTAAGAGAGATCTGCATACCATAGAACATATATGGTTTACATTTTTTTTTAAATATATTTAGAGTAAGTTACTTGTTTCTTTGAATTAAAAAAATATTTCCTAGAAATAATAACGTTTGACGGGTCAGCTAGTTAATTTTATAAAAATATTAAATTTTTTTTTAGTTTGTAGTTTGAAAACAAGTTTTCTCAAACAAATGGGTAAATCTATCTCTGCAAAATTTTGTTATTTTTATTGATATGACTTCAAGTTGATATAGGCAAATATAGGGTAAGCCAAAGGTCATCATAGTGTTGAAAATTAAGTAACATTTTGATTAATTTTTATTTTTTAGAGTATACGAATAAAGCCTGGAGAATAAGTAATGTAGAGAGTTAAAACTGAACAAAGACGCAGAATAATAGTATTTTTTAAATAGAAATCGGTGATTAATCATTTTAACGCAAATAGTGTATCGTCAAAGCTTTGCCCTCTGAAGCATTGACTCGTAGCATAGGTTACCGTCACCACCAACATGGTATCGTAAAAGACTTGCTTGGAACCAGTAAACTAAATGTAATTCACACAGCGTAAAATTTTTGACATGTTGAGCAAAGTGTTTACGAAACACTAGAAACATCTACCAGAAGGCGTTCTGTTCAGTTACATAAAGGGTGGTTTTTAAGCTATTATCTTTTTGGCAACACTGGTTTAAACAGCTGACGCACGTTTCGTGTTTTGTGTCACTGTCAAACATCTTCAGTTTGGTCTAGATTTTAACCATGAATCGTCTTACAAATGAGCAACGCTTGCAAATTATTGAATTTTATTATCAAAATGTGTGCTCTGTTAAGAAAAATCATCGCGCGCTTCTTCCATTTTATGGTCAGTTCAATCGACCCACTGAAGCAGCTATTCGGGCTATTGTGACTTAATTTCGCACCAAATTTACATGGTTGGACATTAAACCACCAACACTCTTACGTAGAGTGCGAAGTGAAGAAAATATCGCAGCTGTATCGGCCAGTGTTACTGAAGACTATCAATTATCGACTCGTACGTAACTGGTAAGATGATATCCAAATTGTTTTTGCCCAAAATGCCAGAGATTGACTTGCATGACATGTGGTTTCAACAAGACGGTGCCACATGCCACACAGCAGGCTTAACAATCGACTTATTGAAAGGCGAGTTCGGTTAACATATTATTTCACGTTCGGGAAAGGTCAATTGGCCGCCTAGATCGTGCAATTTAACGCCTTTTAAATATTTTTTGTGGGGCTATGTTAAAGCTCATGTCTATACACACATGCCCATTTCAATTGACGCATTGGAAGGCAACATTAAAGCATTAATTCATGAGATACCGACCGAAATATTGGAAAGAGTATGCCAAAATTGGACTAAGCGGATGGACCATTTGAGGCGCAGTCACGGTCAACATTTGCATGAAATAATCTTCAAACATTAAATTATATGGACCGTACTATCGATTCAAATAAAGATTTTATGAATCTTTCTGAATTTTATGTGTTTTTTTCTTAAACTTTCCTATTGCTCTTAAAAAATCACTCTTTATAAAAAAAAACCATTGTAAACCACAACAATTCAATTATAGTATGTTGCTCATAGAATCTGGGTGCCCATTGCGCACTATTAAGTGTACAGTATAGGATTATATCTTAAAATATAATTCCTTTGAAATGAAAATATAAATGGAATTGCTGTAACTGCAAATAGGGAGTAGTTTTGGATTCTGATGGACAGTTTTAAAGTCCAGATCTAAAATGTGGTTTAAGGAAAAATTAATTTATGTATCTAAAATGTGGTTTAAGGAAAAATTAATTTATGTATAGTTAAGATTTTGACAGCTTTTGAATTTCTTTGTATTTAGCTTATAGTTAATTGATAAAAGTTAAAGTACATTACTTTGTGCTAAGCTACTATACAAATTTTCTGAATATTTTATAAATATATCAAAGGTGAGAATATTATTTTAAAATTTTTTATTTTGTTTTTAATAATTATTTTAAAGTCGATTTCCAGCAGCATTCAATAGCAGCATAATCTTTTGTAAGGGTTTTTAAACAAAATTTGTGACGCCTTATATTTAAAAATTATGAGTTAATTTTAGTTTAAATTTAAATTATAAATTCTCAGAGTATTCAGAAGAATTTGTGTCATATAAATTCTAGCAGAATACTAATATAATAAAAGCTTTTTTATTGCGTTAATAACGAATGGCTAAAACCAAAATTTTGAAATATCTTTACCAAAAATTCTCTAATATTTTTTATTTTCCTAATTGAGGATGTAAGAGGATTAAAGTTATTTGCAGTATATACTGACATAAATTACGGCTATTGTATATTACCACAGGTTGTTGTCTCGTAAACACTAGACATAAAAAATACCCTTATTAACACCTGCCTTAGACTTAGGTGACGCAACCTAAAAACCAACAAATACAATATCTGTCGCTATAAATCACATAGTTCTGCTCTAATTCCTCTACAGTGAGTGTTAAAAGAAATTTAAAAGCTAACGGGAAATAAGACAGTATCTTTAATGTACAGAACTTTAAAGCTCAAATTAATATTAAACACATTTAAATAAAATAAACTTAATAGGCATTTAATAATTGAGTTAAAACTTTTACTGTTATTGTTATTTATAAAACAGAAATTATAAACTTTTTGTTTATGTGTCCAACTATTATACCTACTGTATATTTTTCCAACCTTTCTAACTTATGTACCTTTATATGGTTTTTTTATCACCCCTTTTTTATTGTCTCGATTCTTGTTCTTGTTTTGACACAGGATTTTCAGTGTTTTTTCTGGTATAAAAATTGTTTTTATTACAATTTTGTTTGAATGCTCAAGTATGAAAAATGAAAATAAAAATGAAGTAATTAAATAACTGTCATTTAACGATGCATGTCATGTACTTGTATGTACGTAAGTATATATGAGCATTAGAGCATACCAACTTACAGGTAACAAAATGTTCGTCCTACATCTTCGAATATAAATATATTTACGGAGAAATCAAGATATTTTTTGTTGAACATAGGATTATATTTTTCTTTTTAATTTTCTTTATATATTGTATAAGATATTTACGGTCTGACCTTAAAGTGTGATACAGTTATTGAAAGTCTCTGTTTTAATAAGATTACAGTTTCTCTCCAAAGCTCATTGATCTCATGCACCATGTTTTAGTATTTTCCTAATAGTGATGTGATGAATATTAATTTATAAGTATTTGCGAATGTGGAGATAAATGTCAATAATATCTTCCCAGATTTGTATGGTATGCGATATTTGTCATAAATATTATTTCGTTCAAATGAGGGCATCCCTCTCCGTTTTTTTATCCTTATCGTTTTTGGTTTTAAATAGGAAGTTGTAAGTTTCTACTAAGGTTAAACCAAATAGAGACTACAGTTTTATAGAAATGACATAAAATTTCTTTTGGTATGGGGGTACCATGTCTCTGATCTATTTTGTGTCCAAAAAATAACTACTTACACAGAATTTGAAGCCTTTAACAATAATAGCACTGTAGATATCCAATTTAATATATTTTTTTGTTTTTACCAAGGCATATTTATTCATCAGGTAATTGCAGTTCGGAGAGAATTTTTTTGTTGATATTTTTTATGTATGAAGTTTGACATTTGAAATAAATTAGAAAAGAGAGAAAATTGTTTTTTATTTATGAATTTTTACAGCTGAAATTTAAAATAAGTGAAGAAAAAATAATCAGCTGACGAATCAAGAGTACCTGATGAATAAATATGCCTTGGTTTTTACTTTAAAAAACGTTGGTTTGTTAACTTTAAATAAAATGGGATTCTTTTATTGCAAATACTTACACATGATATTTATTTTATAATACAGTAGAGGCTTTATTTTTAAAACACACTCGATTAATACTTATGCAATACCTTAATCATTTCACTTATTGCTATACACATTAAATATCAAACTTACTTTGATATTTGGGGCCAAATATCTTCTAGTTTACTACAGTAACTGACTGTGCTTTTCGAATATTTATAGAAGCAGTGCTATCTAATTGTATCATTATATAAAACTCACAAAGTTCCCGCACGTACATTAACATTTAAATTCAGAAGTAGATATTAACGTTAAGTAATATGTCTGTAACAATATTTTCTTTGTATAGCAAGTGACTTATTATATGATTCTTATCATTTAAATAAAATGTAAAAGTATCCAATACAAGAAACACCCAACCAATAATAATTTTTGAAATATGTCATAAACTGAGTTTTTTGTGTATGAGCGGTAAAACTTGCCCTACTTCGATCGTATCATTTGTTGCCTGCAAAAAGACAAATGAAATAAAAGTAAAGCACATAAAGTTTTGAGATTATAGATGCTATAGTTTTTGAGATATCTTATGGTATGTACTTTAGTTATCTTGAAGTTGCCACGTCTACTGTCGGCTTCCATTTAATTTTAAGATCAAGATCAAACTGGAGACTTGAGGTGTAACAGTAACAGTGGATTCACGGCAAAACTGTTGATTTTATATGAAGGGTGCCACGCCCACTTGAAGTTTTAAGAAAAATGTGGTAAGAATCATTCTTGAGCTTTATAGGTTATTTAAACAAAAATTAGATCGCGTAAAAGTGGGCCTGGTCAATTTTTTTTTCCGTAATTAAGTAAGTAGGGTTGTGGCGGATATTAAAAAAAAAAAAAATAGTTCAGTTCAGTTTAGCCGTTCTTAAGAGATGCAATTACCAATAACTAACATTAATTTTTTTTTTTATAAGAATTATTATTATTTTTGCAAAGTGCTTTTTATACCCGCCACCAAAAAAATGGTGGGGGTATATTCATTTTGTCATTCCGTTTGTAACACATCGAAATATTGATTTTAGACCCCATAAAGTATATATATTCTGAATCGGGGTTTGATTTTATGACGATCTAGCTATGTCCGTCCGTCTGTCCGTCTATTGAAAGCACGATAGAGGTCGCACCGAAAAAGCTAGGGGGCTCAAATTTTGCCAGAATCTTTCTTATAGACAAGGTTTGTTTGGTATTGAAAATGGGCTAAATCGAAATATTAGGAAGAGAGTTATAGCTCGAAAAGCGAGAGTAGGTCGAAAAAACCGTGTCCTTCAAACATCGAATAAAATGGAATTGTGTCCAAACGCATTAACGTAGACTCATGAAACTTCGAATATATATTTCCTGAGTAAAAACAATATTTTTCCCCGAAAATTGTTGAAATCTATGCATTAGGAGAGGAGTTATCGATCAAAATGTACGAAAATTTATACCGCACAGTGTATTTTTCGGTATATTTAAAAACAAAAACGTCATAAAAGCAACAAAATTGGATGTATGACTCTGAAAATTTGCACACTATGCTTTTTGGTGACACGCTTTCTTGTGACGAAAAATCAATGTGCCACGCCCACTTTTACGCCCACCTCCCATATAACGTTTTAACTAAAATTCATATAATTACTCTATTAATAAAGATTTTGGAATAATAAAGGCCTATATTGAAACACCTCAGTTGTACTCGTTCGCAAAAATAACTTTGACACGCCTACTATAACGCCCACTTTTCACGTTATCTACCGTTAATGAAATTTAAAAGCTCATAAAACCGCTAAAATTAGAGGTATGATGATAAATTTTGCTACGTTTATCCCCCTAGGCAATTTCATTACTATGCCAAAAAATTAAGGTGCCACGCCCACTTTTACGCCCACCTCCCATATAACGTTTTACCTAAAATTCATATAATTTCTCTATTAATAAAGATTTTGGAATAATAAAGGGCTATATTGAAACACCTAAGTTGTACTCAAAAACAACTTTGACACGCCTACTATAACGCCCACTTTCACTTTTGAATTGTGTCCAGACGCATAAACGTAGAGTCATGAAACTTCGAATATATATTTATCGAGTCAAGAGAATATTTTTCCCTGAAAATCTATCTATGAATTAGGAAAAGAGTTATAGATAAAAATGTCAGAAAATTTATACCGCACAGTGTATATTTCAAATTTAAAACGTAACAAAACTGACAAAACTATATGTACGATTCTGAAATTTTGCAAACATGGCTTTTTGGTCAAAGTCTTCGTTATAACGGAAAATAGATGTGCCACGCACACTTTTTTCCTTAAATTTTTATAAAAATATATTAGTCATATTCATTGGCATTTATTCATCTTACACTGCACCATTTATTGTACTGTAGCTAAATATAAGATAAAGATGATATGCTAGATGACTCTACTAGCAACTACTAGATGGCATGCTAACAACTTATGCTTATGTTCTCCTAAAGTTATGCTGTATTAAAAATGGGAATTTAGGAAAATTTTGACCAAAGTAAAAAAAAATTATCTCTAAACATTATAAACAATTTATTTTCATGTACTAATGACTAACAAATTTTAAAATTATACAAAACTTATTTCGTTTGAAAATCTTTTAAAAGCAAAATGTTATAGAAGTTTAAAAACAAAATCTTACTAATAAATTTCCCGTTTTAGAAAAATGCAGAGAATGTATATTTGAAATCACCCTGTGGCCCTTAAAATTTAACCTTAAATTCACTTTCTTCCTCTTAAATTCATGTAAATTCTCTATGAATAGGGATTTTGGATTACTAAAGGACTATATTGAAATATCTAAGTTATGTTTATTAGCAGAAACTTTATTGACACGAATATTTTTAAGGCCACTTTCATTGAAAGACTAAATTTACGAAAACATTTTACTAGCATACCGAAGTTATAATGGGTGGTTTAATTTTAAGGGACTTTGTTGATTTTGAATAAAATTATTATATTATTATTATTATTTATTTTTATAATGATAATATTTGTATGCTTCAATTATGTATGGAACAAAATATCGGCCAAATGGCCCCCCCAACCTAGGCGGCACACCTCGATCCGATAGTCCATATTTTCAATGACACTGTTGATGCTCGATTGTTGGGCACGAAGATGAGTCGAGGTTGCTTGCTCTTTTGCCACGTTATCGTGAAAAACAGCAATGTTTTCCATTCATCGAACTAAGATGGCATTCACAGATGTTTTCACATTTCATACAGACCTGCTTTGCAGACATTTAAATATTTTTTACAATTCTCACGATTGTGGACGAATTCGAACGATTATGTTGACCAAAAGAATTACGAAGTGCACAAAATGCATTTTGATTTGAACGCCCATTTTTATAAAAATCTTTAATATTTAAAAGCTTTACTCGATTGCGTATCTTTCCACGGTTCAAATTGAGTTAGTCTGAGATTGAGAAATGTCAAATGAAATACAAGAAAAAAGTTGAAGTTTAGATGTGGTTCACCTTAAACATGGGCCCTTAAAATTTAACTACCCTCTACAAAGAAAGTGATACATTTTTTATTATAAAGAGATTATTCTATAGCGATTAACAAAATAATAAATATTGTGCGTTAAATGTACACAAAATTGGTGGTGGGTATAAAAGATTCGGCACAGCCGAATATAGTGCTCTTACTTGTTTAATTTGTTTTGGTGCTTTTAGATATTTTCAAGTTGACAATGCCATATTTTATTAACAGTTCACGTTCAATCGATGTATGCAAATAAGTAGGCATGTATGTGTGTGTGTGTGTGTGTGAGTGTTTATTAAATAAAATAAAGAAAATTTTTTTAGGTAAAAGGAATTATGAATAAATTAAACATATAAATCAATTTGTTTATTTCTTTAAAAAGTGTTTTTTTATTCCATTCCGTTCCATTTTCTTTTATTTTAATTTAACTTTTATACATATTATTTGTTCGCTACTTTAAAATTCTTGTTTTTATTACTTTATATTTTTCTTGAAACATTTTTGGAGGTGGGAGGAGGTAACATGGTTACACGAAACAAAAACAAATTTATCAAAACTAACATGAAATGTAAATAAAAAATTAAAGAACAATAAAAAAGTAAGAGATGGATAAAACTAGATATATCGTAGTATTTGGAAACCAACAAAATAAAAGAAGAAAGATACAAAATAACAAGTGTGTTAAAGAATGAATAAACGAAACCATAAAATTGTATTTATTTTCTTTAAATAAAATATACAATGTCATATTGTTGTTACTTATAACATAAAAAGAACAAATAAAACTCACATAAAAAAATTAATGCTTTTTGAACAAAATTATTTGCATGTTTCTCATATGATAACTACAGTGGTGTTAGATTTGAAAATTAATTTGGACATTTTGTTACAACTTTTGGCCATTATTATGTTAAATTTTATATGATATAAAATTTTATTTCCATATTTCAAATTGATAAGTTTCGAATAAAGTAAATTGCAGATATCTCTTTAAATCATACGTAATTGAATGTCATAACTTCCAGGAATATTATGAAACATTTTTAACATTTTCTTCAGTACTAACTACTGTAAAAACGAAACCATAAAATTTTGCAAAAGAACTTGTTGAAAGCAGGAATTATTTAATAAAAAAAAACTCTCATAAATATAAAAATCTACTAAAGCAAATACATGTGTGAGCTCTGCCGATTTTCAATATATAAATAAAATCAACCTTTTGAAGCGCTTATAAGTACCAGTATTTTGAACAAAACATACAATACAATCCAACCAAGTAATTCAATTCAAAGAACTTCAACCTATTTCAGTCGATGTTCTTAGTGAATTTCCAGCCATTTCTAACATCCTTTAAGCACATTTAATCGAACCATAACCAACACTTGCTAGCGAAGCCCTTTTTTTTATAAATATTATATACACATTAGGGTTTCAAATCCTTACATACATACTATTTGTAAAATTCCTAGAATTCCTCAAAACCTAAAAACATTTTATAAAATAAATGAAATTTTAGTGTTTATAATGAAAATATTTTTAAATCTGTTATTTTTAAAGCAAAAAAAATTTATTCGCAAACAAATATTGTAGAAATTTCATATGGAATGACATACTCTGTGAATTATATAAAATTAATAAGCCCCTATTGTTTTTCTGGAGTCACTGCAGTGCTAGTGTAGAACAGAAATGATTACTAAAGAAATAGCTAATCGCTTTAAGGCTATTGCTTTGCTGAAAGCAACACATACTTGGCTAAAGTAAATGATTTATTCCCTGTATGTTTTTATTTATTTTTGATTTAATTTATTAAGCTTTTTGCATGTAGATTACAGTAAATAACAAAAAAAGTTAAAATCCAAAATGGCGTTCGAAGTGAAATGGTAAATATATGGGTCAAAAATAGTAGTTAAAGCTTTTCCCCCTTCAACATCCAAAATATTGATGTCAAATGAAAGGAATTAATTAGTAGAATATAGTAAACTATTAAAAAGTTAAAATCCAATACGACGTCCTAAACAAAATGGCGATTTATTTTTTTCAACCCATCAATTTGGGTATAAAATGAAAGGGCTTGACTACTAGAATATAGCTAACTTAAAACTAAAGATCAATGAAAAGGCATACAAAATAAAAAAGCTAAATGTCAAATATTTTAACACCTGAGCTAAACTACGATAAAGTCATTATATCCATATACATGATGGTGAAAGGTATTTTTAGATTAGGTGACAATTAAATAACTTAAACTTCAATGAAAGCAAAAAGTTTCAGAAAGAGATCTCTTGCAAAAAATTATAAATAAAAAAATTGTCGGAAATCTTTTACAAACAAACAATTTATTACAAACTTTCTTTAGAAATAGCATTGACTTTTTGTGAAACAAAATTTTTTGTGTCATAAAATTTCTGTAAATCCTAAAAGGGAAACTTTACAAAATTTTTTTCAAAAAAAACCCTTTACCCAACATACACGTACTCTAATATACACAAAATGACATGCTCTTGACAAGGGTATGAGTAAATGACATTGTACATTTTAGTATAACATTAATGTTTAGTATGACATTGTATTTGTGTATAAAATTTCTTTTTTTTTTCCATCTACGACATTCCTTTCAAATATGTGTATTTGTAAGAAATAATGTTCCTGATGTTACATGTACTTTTTTGCTTAATTTTTATGCTTATAACATCATGTACTCACATATTATTATACAACATCTCTGTTGCGCTGCTTTCTTCGAGATTTTGTAGTTTTCCTGCTGACATGTTAAAGATAAAAAATGTAATTTTGTTCTTAAGAATAATTTAAGTAAAAATTACTTGCAGAAAATTCATATATATTCTCTGTGTCTTCATTTCTGTTTTGTTAACAAAATTTAATAGAATTTTGTGTGAGTACGATTAAGCAGTGTGTCTGTTCACTGTTTTAGGACTAAAACAATTATTTTGATTATTTAAATTTTAATATTAAATTTGGTTTAGTAAATTCTTTCAAAATCCAACAAATCAAAAACTTGTAAAATATCTTAAGCTATTTTCACACTAGACAAGTATTTGACGAAAAACACATCGTCGTTAAAAGAAATAATTTCTGCTGTAATAAAAAAAATATTTGTTTTAATTAAAGTTATTTTAAATTTAGTCCAATTGTAATGTAAATTCATTTATAAATTTATTTGGTGTAAGGGCAATCTCACAAAAATAAATTAATATGTATTACAAAGAGTGGTTACGCTTTATAGGGCAGATATTTGCCAAATGTGAACATAGCTTTAGATTCATAAAAACTCCGTTTATTAAATATTCAAAATAAAAATTTTATTACAAAATTTGTTTTGCAAACATCTGACAAATTCAAAAAAAAAATTTTTTTTACGAATAAAAACAATTTTCTTCAGGCAATTTATGTCAATATGTTTGCTTAAAACATAACATATTGATATATTGTTAAAATTTTATAAAGGCTTTTACTTGGCAGAAAGAACTGTAAAGAAGAACAAAGTCACAGAAATGTACTATTTGCGTGAATAATAAATATGCCATTCGATTGTAAAGAAAAAAAATTTATATTAAAATTTCTAATAAATTATTATAGATGCACATACCTACCTCCATACAAATATTTATATACAATAACAAACACAACAATGAATTATACTAAAGCAAATTAAATTTAAATTTTTATTTTGATTTTACTTCTTTTTAGTTCTTATAATATGCAATTATTCGATAAATGACTATGAGAATTGAAATTAAAATCTAAACAAACAAATTTAGTAACAATATCTAAAGACCTATAATTTATTGAGAGTAATTCTATAACTCTTGTCGCAACAGAAGAACATCATAACACAAAATACAAGCATGGCAATTTCACTTCAAAACAGCAATTAATTAGTTTTTAGTCACATAATCTTTTAAAATTTTGACAGATTCCTACCTAAATCATTAATTTTCATTTGTTGTTTCGATCAAACTGAACAGTGATAAAAAGGACGAAATATATTATTACAACTTTTCAAAAAAAATTCAATATAAAATTAAAAAAAAAAAAAGAATTCGCCAAAGTTCTGAAGATTAATCATCCTTAGCCATTAAATAGCTTGAGAAGGGCTCTAATACTGACAGGTAAAAAAAATGATTTAACAGTTATAAGTAAGGAAAAAGAGTCGAACAACTCTTCCAAAGAACACAAAATACTTCCTGTACAGTTAAATGCTTGAATTTTTTTGTACGCAGAACAACAGCTAATGCTGGGTTAAAGTCGCATAAAGTTCATTTACTTAGTTCACTTCAACTTAGAAGCAAAAAATGTGAAATATTATAACAAAAAATACAACTGTTGCATGAAGGATGATAAAACTTATGTACCGGCGGACTTTTCGCAATTTCCTGTCTAAGAGTTTTATGTGGCTATTAAACAGGATAATGTTTGATAACAGCACCGGAGAAGAAAAAAAAACACACACATTATTCCCAAAAAATTTTCTTGTGTGGCAATCTATTTGCAGCAGTGGTAAAAAAAGCTAACTATTTGTGACATCAGGCACGATAAACCCAAAAATATATATTACGTTGTGTGCACGAAAGGCTTTTATCATTCTGAAAACAGCACAGAGTGACATCATACTTCTAGCCCAATATGTGATCACGTTGCTATAAAATAACATAAGACATGTCCGATTTTAGGCTTATACATATAAACCACCTCATTCAAATTATTACAAAATCCTAAATAGAAAGTGGATACTTATCTAAATACTGATTAATATGATAATATATTAATGTTTAATGAATTTGTACAATATTTTAATAAATTTGCGTATTTCTAAGATTTTTATATTGAAGGATTTAAGTTTTATTTAACCTGCTTAAGTACAAGCTCTTTTAGCTCACTCCTTAACAAGAGAATTTAAGAGGAGAATATTAAAATTTTTGCCTATGAACTTCAAGAGCAGTATCAAACACATAGTGGTTGTAGCTTAAATATATTATGGTTATCATTATTGTTTTTAATTATATTATCATGCAATAGTCATAATATGACTACAAATAAAATGGAAAATTTTTGCAAAATTATTGTTTTTTTGGTATTACTTATATAAATACAATTTAAATTTTTTTTTTAATTTTTATTAAAAATGTTTTTCATTTTATTGATAACAGTTATTATTTCTTCAATTTTTTCTTATTTTCTTAGTTTGGTTTTTTTTATTTTGACAACCCCAACAATAATATTAAAATAATAAAGAACAGTTGCAAATAATTTATTATTTAAAAATATCAAATTCTGACGATCTTGTCACCATGCTTTTGAATATAATGTTTTTTTTTTGCGAAGACATCACTACTTTTGTCATAATAATTTTGTAAATCATACAACAGAACAATCATATCAAAGTTTTTGTTAAATGTAAATATTACAAGACATAATCTAAGCATTTGCTTTATACACGAGACCATGTAAAAAATAAAAAAAAAACAAGTAACAGTGCTATATTCGGCCGTGCCGAATCTTATATACCCTTCACAACGTGTAGTCATGCAATAATAATTGTTTGTATCACCATTCATCTCATATAAAATACGTACATACATGTAAAAAACATAAAAAAAATAAATTACAAAAAAAAAATATATTAAAAATAAAAAAAAAAATAAAAAAATTACAAAAAAAAAATTAAAAAAAAAAATATTTAAAAAAAATATTAAAAAATATAAATAATATATTAAATAAAATAAAATAAAAATTTTTTGACTCAGCTGGAATTCGATGCCACGTTTACTTTAACCAGTATGTATGCAGGTTATTGTTGTAATTGTGAAAAAAAAACGAGATGGTCGTGGTTTTTTGCTCATATCTCAGAAAGTTATGCGTCGATTTTGCTGAATTTCAATAGCGATTCATTTCCGGATATTTCCAAAAGATTGATACCATACACTGGTCTGAGGAACATGTGGTTGCTTCTAAAAGTTGATTTCAACCAACACACGGACAGACGGGCAGATGGACAGACGGTCAGACGGACAGACGGTCAGGGCTTAATCGACTCCTCTATTCATAAGCTTTCAGAAATATACTTTATGGGGTCGGAAATGAAAATTGTAGAAATTACAAACGGAATGACAAAGCTATATATACCCTTGTGCATCACAGCTGAAGGATATAAAAATACAAATAACTTTTACACTTTTCTGATAACCAAATGTTGTTGTAGAGAATATAATATGGCCATCGTGATCATGTCGTAGTAATTTTTTCATTTTTTTTTTGTGTGAGCTGTAAGGATTATAAATTAAGTTAGAAAATTTTAAAGTTTCGGTACATGTATAATATAGCAACTATATTTGAATAAAAAAATAGGTAAGAGGGCTTTATTCGGCCCTGTGACATCTCACGATACTCTTTACCATTGTGTGCATATTATATTATTAAGCTTAATTATTTAGGACACCATCTTTGGTTTTGAATTTTTACGTAGATAATTGTGTCTTACTATTCAAGCCCTTTTCCTTGAAACCTTTACTGATTAAGTTTAAAACAAAATATCCGCCATTTTGTTTAAGAAACCATCTTGGACTTTCCAGTTGAGTGTATTTAACGGGTTAAGTCCTTTAATTTCTTACCAGTATTTAAGGGGTTACTAAATTTGACCCATATATCCAACCTTTTATTTAGGATGCCATTCAGGATTTGAATTTTTGCATAGTTAACTATGATTTGAATTTCGTTTGTAATTTTAGGAAAAATACCGAAGTAGTTTTATTTTTGTTTCTTATTCTCTTACTTAATTTTAAGCCGATTTATTTGCTTTTTTCAGATTTAATTGATGAGGCTACGGATTGCAATTTGGGATTCTAAATGTGCCCACAAGTTATTTGAAAGCTTGATTTATTGTAAAATTTAAAAAAGTCTACAATTTTTGAAATAATTTTTGTCTGGTCAGAAACCGATTTGTCCAAAATTTTTAACAAATAAAGAGGCTTATAGTTTTAAAAAAAGTTACTGAAGTGTCTATAAATTATTATACTTAGGGTTGAACAAATTGAATTTTTGTGATAAAATATGAGGAAAAATATAGACAATCAGTCGTATTTATTTGCTTATAAAAGAAAGTTATGAGGCTGTTGTGCTGGATTTTACCAGTGATTTAGATATCAAAAGAATTTAAATCGACTCCTCCATTCACAGGCTTTCAGAAAATATATACTTTATGTGGTCGCAAGTCAATATTGTAGAAATTGGAAAAGTGAAGCATGTAACTAAAGTTCACCGTTTTGGGAGCTTAAGGTATGTTTTTGTTTCAAGAATATCAATGTTTAAAAAACTTTTAAACACCATTGTACTTAGCTATGTAAGTCGTTCTAGTATTTGCCAACAGATGTCGTCAGTTCTCGTTATATTAAAGTACCATCCTTATGTTAGAAAATTAAAGAAAGAATTGGGATTTATATGATAATTTTTTTTTTATAATTTTTGTTGCCGAACGTAAAGGTAGCTTTGTAATTTTCTGAGGTATATATACTGTATTTGGGCGCATGACCAAAGCTTAACAACACTATTTCCTTTTTTTAATGAAGTTATTTTATTAAATTATTTTTATCATGAATACATTCGTAAGTTAAATCAATTCAGTTTCTTAGAATTTGTGATAAATAATGAGACATATTTCTTATCATTCGTTTACAGCTCTGCACATGACTATGTAATTATGTTATATATAAGTATGAGTATAAAAAAAATAACTATTGTAACTACTTACATATATACTTGTGTGTGTGTAAGTACATTATGCTACTCAGTTATAATTTATCTGAAATTACAAGTTTTTGTGAAGTGTTTAAGCTAATTTTTCTATTATTTACAAAATCTTCTTATATCAATTTTTTTTTTGGTAACATGTAGACACATTCATTCATACATACATACATACATACATACATACATACATACATACATACATACATACATACATACATACATACATACATACATACATACATACATACATACATACATACATACATACATACATACATACATACATACATACATACATACATACATACATACATACATACATACATACATACATACATACATACATACATACATACATACATACATACATACATACATACATACATACATACATACATACATACATACATACATATGTATGTGCAGTAAACAAAAAATGCTTGTGATTTATGGTTTTTAAAAGACATGTTTTGGTTTGTTAAATTAAAAGAACAAGAAGTGCTTTGATAATTAATCTCTCTTTGTATTCTTACGCATTTCTAATAAAAAGTGTTGTGGTTTTTGACATCTTACTCTTTCCTGTAATTTAATTAATTAACATTATTAAAGACTCTTTATTAAATAGCATTATAGTTTAAGAGTTAAAAAACTTACTACAGATTTAAATGGAAATTATAATTAAAAGCAGGAATTTAAAAAATAGAGAAAATCTCAAAATTAAATTATTGAATTTTCTGCTTAAAAAATTATTATTAAATTTATATAATATTAGTTTTCATTGCCGACCTTTTGGTTTTAAGCTAATATTTAAATATAATTTTTGTTATATTAATTTTTAAAATTTTCTTTTATTTTAAACTTAATTGCGATAAAGAAAAACTAATCTGAAAAAGTATATTTTTGCAGACACTGTCCGAGTGCAATGCATTTCCAATACCAGATGGTTAAGTGTTAGATTTAAATACTAATTATTTGGTTTCCAGATTTTTAATAAATTTAAGTCGTTAACTATTATGCTGAGACTTATGAAAGTTACTAAAGCGTGAGTTAAATTTAAATATTACAAAATTAATTATTTTTATTACTAGAGATCGATCGTAAAATGCTGTGTTTAAATACTTAAAAATAATACAGATAATTAAATATTAAAACAAAAATGGTGGTAGAAATTTACCCTTAATCTTACATGAAATAACGTTCAAATTTTATATAACACTTGGAGAAGTTTACTTAAGCTGGTATAAATAGTATAGTTCTTGGAATAGGAGCGTGGAATAAGTGGATGAGTACAACCAGTGGGGTTTACAATTTAAAAAAATTATGTTTTTACAAAAAATGTATTTCGTACATTTTGTGATTTTTTTTTTCAGTATAATCAAACAAAAATCTTCAGAATCGGTAGAATTGTCCGCAAATTTCAGCACACCGGGTCTTTAGGAAGTGTGAGAACATTGCTATTGTTTGCGATAGTGTATTTAGAAGAAAAACGATCAACATGCATTAGTTGTCTTGACTAACAACTAATCATCTCATGAACAATACGGCCAATGGTTGGTTGAACAGGCAAAAGTTAATGGTTACTTTACAAAGAAAATAATTTATTTCCGCTTTTGGTGAATTATTTTTTGCACATGGTAAAGCCCATGCATAGCCAAAGACTATTTGGTGTGGTGGTCTATCCATTTTGAAAAATCAGGTCGGTTATGCAGTTGCAGTGTTTGCTATGCGGAGATGACAACGGACTTCTTGTGGCCAGATATGAAGAATATAGACCAGGGCTGCATATGGTTTCAACAGTACACTTGTTACACAGTTAACATAATAATTGCTCTTTTATGGGAGAAATTTAATGGCCATGATATCTCAAATCGTTATTATGTTGAATGCCTGCCACGGCCCTGTGATTTGACACTTATGGAGAACTTTGAGGACATTTGAAAAAATGGACTATCAAGCCATAGCGAGAATATGGCCAATATTTGGTTTCACATGCAATTATCATAGATCCTTTTGGCATAATAAAAAATATTTGGATGAATTTCTACTAACTTTTTGTTTTGTTTTACACTTAACATTATGCGTTTTGGTTGAACCACCCTGTACAAAAAAAAAATAAAATAAAGGAAATTTAAATAAATTTATATGAAATACATAAAGAATAATTATTTAAATTTTTAAGCTAATGAAACGTTTACAAAAAGGCCTAATCTAATAATTTAGCTAAATACAACATATTTCAATTATATTATTCTAAGGGAAAAATATTGCAATGAATTAAAATTGCTTATCAGTTATTTAACTTTTTTTTTACTCTCATTTTTTGTCAATCAATTTTCAGGTTTGCTGAAATCCAAAACAAGTAAAAAAAATAAAATAAATAAAAACGAACACATTAAAATAATTAAAATATTTTACAAAACTTTTTCCTAAATGCATTAGTATAATGTATTATTTTATCATGTTTAATCTGGTATTTCACTTGACAAAATAATACACACTAAAAATAGTCTAACTTAAGTGTTATTCATATCTAACTACAACAAAAACCTGTCTGCCTTACCAACACATTATCAGTCAAAATTTAACCACCGTCCCTACTCATTTTAATAATCAAGCAAAATATTTACTATTTACTAACTTTATTATAATTGTGGCTTTTTTCAGGGTATTCTTTTACGCACAGTAGACTAGAGAGGGAGAGCTAAACACTAATTTATAATATTTCAAGGGTAGTCTCTAGGTAAAATAAATGACAACGTTGGTTTTTCAAACATAATTTACTATTCATTTTAATTTCAGTCGGCATCAGTGAAGTCTTTGTGTATGGTATAAAGATTAATCATATCTAAGGAGATTTATAAATTAACTCTAATGAAGCGTTTATAATTTTTTATAATTAAGTGTAAATTGGGTGGTAGTTAAAATAGGTACACATTGTACACACCTTCTTTATATTATGCCATAAAAATTATAAATATGTTACGTTACTGTCTGACAGACTTATTCATCATCGCACAGTCACAGTGTACAAATTTGGACATATTCTGATAATTCTAAATCTATTGAGAGTTATTTTTTGGAAATTTGAACTTAAGGGCAAAATATTATAAAATTGGCAAACTTTTATTTGTTTATCTAAAAATTGTACAAACAAATTTGGAAACCTATTGTAGTCTACTCAAAAATTAGGCTGGCAAATGTCTTGTGGTACTTTTTTAATTCTGTTACTTCCAAACACATAAACATAGAAAACAAAATGACATTGCGTAAGGTATATTTTTAATGCTTTTTTCGAATGCATAAAGTTAAACAGTTTTGGTAATTTTTGTTACATGAATTCATAACTATTATTGCCAAATAGAATATGGACTAATATAAAAGTAAGATTTTTGCAAACTTCAAGGGGTACAAGAAATGTGGCCAAGTGACAAAACTAAGAGAAAATATGTATAATTGATAATAAATTATGTGATTTAGTAAGACTTGAAACATTACATGAGAAATCCAAAAAGGCATTTTTCACATTTTTATGGTACTTTTTATATTTGCAAAGTTTTTGAATTTATAATATTAAAATTAGGGACTTCCGATTCAAGTTGAGGTTACGTGGTACTTTTTGTATTTTTTTCGCTTGAAAAACAAGTATATTTATATTAGAGACTATGGATCCGAGATCAGACGGTTAAAGATATGGGTGACCCAACTTTTGAGCATTTTTGTACTTTCTATGTTAATGAAGCTAGAGTTTTGAAACCAATAACGATATGAGGTGGGACTAAAAATGTTGTGGACAATCGAAAAGGTACTTATATGTCTGTGAACAAAGAGGTCCTTTTTGTAATTTTTTTGTAACTTTATAAGTTTCAGGGTATTTATAGAATTCTTAAAATAGTCAAGTTAAGTTTGAAAATTTGAAAAAAGGATAATATGTTAGTTTCTTCATTTTTGTAGTAAGAAAATTGCTTTTAAATTGCAAAGACTCTGAATTTATGAATCCCAAATTTTGAACGTTGATCCTGGTTGAGATAGAATTTATGTTGTTGGTATGTCGTCGTAGTATTTTGTGTTTTTATCAAGATAAAATTATCAGAAAAACAAGTTTTTCTAGAATTTTACCAAAAAAAGAAAATTAAGTTTTTAATAGATAGTAAGAAATAGTAAACAATTTGCTAGTTGTTAATAATAGTTTAGTATTTGCAGCGTTATAATCTCGATGATTTTAGTACTATTTAAATTAATTGTTTTAACTTTTGCTGCGGGAAATTATCAACTCGGTGCTTTTTAATTTTTAGTGTTTCTTATTTTTCATCAGTGACACCAAATGCCAAAATTCAACTGCGTATAATTAAAATCGTTTTTAAGGGGAAAATTTAAGACACGAAGTTAAAAAAATTTCTCATGGTAAATGATAAAAAGCTGAAAATAAAGAAGTATTACTTAAACTAGCACCTGCTTTTTGTTAAATTATATTGTCACAAGAAATTTATATATAAGCAAGGCTTTGAATTGATTGAAGATATTCAAAAATTTATAATTTTGTGAAATAAATAGAGTAAAAACTTAAAAAAATTAAACCCAGTGTCGATTCCATTTGTAAATACCGAATTTCTTTCTCTATTTTGGTGCAATTTTATAAATTTCAGACTTGATAACGATGACCCTTCAAAAAATTTAAATAAATATATACAAACAAATATTCGTAAATATATTTTTTTTCAAACCAATATGCTGTATGCATAAAAGATATCAAAGGCTTAAAGTGAACTTATTTAACTGATTTTCTATTTAAATTTGATTTTTAAACCTATAATAAGCCTTTGATAATTTTTATGCATACGGTAGAAAAAAGATCTTTAACATGTTTTTCAGACCCTACATTACGAGAACAGCTTGTGGTATGAGCAATATATAATATAAATTAAAATCAAGTATACGCCTTTACTCACACATGCCAGCAAAAAAATTGGAATTATTACAAAGTGAATTAGATTTCAAGACATAAATTATTACTTTAAAAACATTCATTCCAAATGAATGACTTAATTATGTGCTTCAAAATGTCTTTATCAATCCAGTTCATGAGTTGGCACAATCCATAGCCAACTCATGAACATATTAAAGCGGAGTGTAAGACATTAATACAGTACTGTAAAAACATGAGCTCCAATTGCTTGAAAATGTTAAAATTATTGGTGTTTTAAACTAAATTTAATCACTTTAGCTGACTCCCTGCAAGATTACTTTTTTATCTATTTTTGCTGGGATATCCAGGACAAATAAATAAAATTAGTTTATGATTCTGGTTTTGCATTACTTCGCTTAATTTACTTAAATTAATTGATAAAAACACAACCCCTAATATGAAAAAAATTGTTAATATCTTTTGTTTTTTAAATATTTTAAATTATTTAGTTTTACAACTTTAACCCTGGAATAATAATGTAGGGTAATTTTGCGTGCAGCTTAGCGTTAATATTAATATAATAAGTAAAAGAAATAACTTTATGTCTTGAATTTCGAACGCAGTGTCGACACCATTTGCTTGCCATATTGAATGCATGGAAATTCCGAAATTGTATTTATACTAAAGCGAAACGATTTATGTCCTCCGAACTGCTAAGTATTTTAACAAGCGAAAAACTTATTATTTTTATTCTATAATTCTTACTTACTGGTACATTTGTAGGCAATGCAAAACAGCAAGGCAAAAGTAAGCTATTCGTACTAGGGATAGTCATACCAGGAAATGCATTTAATATAAAAATCGTGTCTTCACAAGCACTCTAGGAAGTTGGTTAGCACTAAAAATAGTTTTTGTCTGGGTAATATTACAGGGTTAAAAATTCTATTGTTTTTACCATTTATTAACCTTTTTTTATTTAAATAATTCAGGATTTCTATTGTTGCAAAAACTAGACTTAAAACTTATGTTGTAATAGTTTATAATATATTTATATTTTTTTCTTAATATTATAAACCAATCCGATATCGTAGTTTTCCAAGTGTTTCACATATTGTTATACAACTTCAATATAAAACTCAATTTAATATACACACAACGAATCTTGTTGTTCTACTACTACTACTACTACTACTACTACTACTACTACTACTACTACTACTACTACTACTACTACTACTACTACTACTTCTACTACTACTACTACTACTACTACTACTACTACTACTACTACTGCTACTACTAGTACTACTACTATTACTACTACTACTACTACTCCTACTACTACTACTACTACTCCTACTACTACTACTACTACTACTACTACTACTACTACTACTACTATTACTACTACTGTTTACAGTTTCACTTAAAGAAAATTCCCGCTTAGACACACTTGTATATAATAATATTTTTCAGAGATCATTATATTGCTCGAACAAGTGGGAAGTTAGTGTTAAGTAAACTGTAGTTCACATAGACCCTTAAGTATCCAGTTCATGGTAAAAAATTTCAGATTTTAAAAGGGTTGGCCATCTATGGGCTTAAATTTGAATCAGCGGTTATTTCGAATCTGGGAATATCCATTTTATCATAAAATTTAGAACGAAATGACATAAGTATTCTCCGCTGCTCAATGAGAATCAGTTTTCGCTTGAGAAACGTTGCGATTTATTAGAACTTTATTTTCAACACAAATTTCAGAAAAAAAGTTTATTTTTAATCTTGATGGGTACGTGATAAGCAAAATTGCCGGTTAAGAACACAAAAAGTGGTTTTACAGATGCCAGTGCACTTTGTAAGAGTGACTTTTGTACGGCTTGCGGAGCGGAGGTATTATTGACCTATATTTCTTTAAAAATTAGGTCGTCTCAAATTTGACGGTCAATGGGAAACTTATCGCATCATGATAATCGATTTCTTTGTGCACGCTCTTTACAGTATTGATGTGAACGATGGTTCAACTATGATGCAACTTACTGCCATTAGCCGAAATCGTGTTGTAAGTTGGTAGCCCAGAAGCTGAAATTCGACATAGTATTACTATTTTATGTTGGGCGCTATTAAAGACAAGTATTATGAAGACAAACCAGAGTAAAATAAGTAATATATTTAGTATTTTTTTTTAGCTACAATAAGCTAGTGTTCGAAGTATGATACTTATTATGAAACGTAAACCCTTACAACATCGTCAATATTACTTTTAAGTATTTTTAAAAATTCTTCTTAATTTATTTAAGATATTGTATACATAAGAATTACTAATAGTAATCGACCAAAAAATAAAATTTTATTTAATTATTAATTGACCACTTTTGCAAATGTCAAACTGCTAATCTAAATATGAACAATTTAGTGAATACCAATGATTTATTAATGTTAGTGCCACGTTAAACCTAAAAAGAAATAGGTCATTTATCAGCGAAACTTATAAATTTATCGGAAATTTTTTTTGAATAGTTCATATTGCCAATAATTAACCCCTATATTCATAAAAGTTTAAATGAGTTATATATGTATGTATCAAGGAATAATGTTATATTCAGCTCGGCAACAAACACAACAATTAAAAAACACATGCAATTTGTTTTTGTATATATGCCTGTTGATGTCACACAACTTTCTTCGTTAATTTAGTAATTTTTTTAAAATTTTACTTTAACTTTTTTTCTCGTTTTGGAAATTTCTAAAACATTTTATACATTTCATAAATCGTAGACATTTTATAAATCATAGACCAAAAATAAAATAAATAATTTTGATTTATGCAGACACGTTATCAAAATAAAACTTGGCACTTCTCGTGAATGCTTAAAAAAACAATTAGCTGATTGGATGTGAGCACTTTATCTCCTATTTTTATTAAAAAATTTTCATAAAATATACTTTAAATACATTTTATTTTTTTTATGAATTTGAGCCTTAGTGTTTAAAGATAATCGAACATGAAACAAATTTTCTATTCGATCCATGTACTTAAAATTTTGCGATTAGTAGCAGGAATAATATACATAAATAAAAACTATAAAAAATCGAAATATTTGCAGTGCATACTTTTGTTTAATAAAGCTACCTTTTTTATATAAAATACAATTTAATAAATTTCAATGTTTATATCAGATCTTACCAACAAACCAGGGATACTTTTTATCCAAATATAAAAGTTTTTTTATTATTAAGAACTATAGGCATATAATTTTCTAATTCAATGACAAATAAATATCACAAATTTATGAATACTTTTAAAATAATCGTAAACAATAATCAAATTAATTTAAGATAAAATATTTTCCTAAATGTATGCTATCATTTATACAATATTTGTTAACCAAAACAAATGCTTGCTGGTAGTGGCAATAGAAATAAACAAAAAACAAATAAAATAGATTTAAAAATTTTTTTTAAAAGAAATATATTTCTATAGACAAATATTTTATTTTAAACGTACGCGTACAATACATTTGTAATCGAACAACGATATATCGCAAACATGTACCCACAACAAAACATACTCATCCTCATACACACAAAAGGCAAACAGCATTCTAGGAATACAATTATTTTTTAACAAATAAGAAAAACAAATAAACACATACACACACAAGCCGTCATAAAAATACTATTGCACACTTGTACACAGCCATACAAATCAAATGCAAAAATAAACTTTTTAAATAAAACAAGAAAAGAAAGAAAAAGGAATTAAAAGGCACACATCAACAATCGCACAGCGAAGAAAGAAGTAAAATCTTCAAAACGAATTTACAGCATCTGCAGCAACAACAGTAGCAATAATGATGACAACAATAAGTTTACAAGAAAGCACACAGCAGTTTTGAGCACAGTCACGATGCTGATGACAATGAGAGTAGATACAAACTTTGAGAGGAAGTCTAATGGAAAAAGAATTATCAGAAGAAAAGCAAAGAAGTTAAAAAAAAAATAAAAAAAAAATAAAGAAACCCTACTTGCATAGTCAAGGAAAAGGAATAAGGAAAGAAATAAGAATAATAGATATAAAAAGACAAACAAATGAATAAAAACTAAACTAAGAAATAAAATTAAAGACAAAAAACATAGAATTTCAATTACAACAATGAAAATGAAGACACAACAAGACCAATGCACATGAACAACTGTGAAGTCAGCAGTAGACAAACTTAAGCTACCAATTACAGTATAAGGAAAAAAATATATAGCCATGCAGTTTTCTTTTATTGAAGGATGTTTAGAAAATTCCACAATATTAAGCCACTTCACAAATATTTCAATAAGATAAATATATAAGAATTGCATTCTGAAGTTAATTTGGTAAATAATTAATTTGGTAAATATAGGTGGCGCTTCTTAAACAATTTATTTTTCCACAACATTGATCGGTTCAAACATTTTTTTTACCCTTACAGCAAAGCATGGCGAGTAAAGAAAAATCTTCTTCATAGATATCTTTAGTTAAACTATACACCTAGTAAGTGTCAAAGGGCAACTTCAATATAATTTGACCTGATGTTAATTTTTTATATCAATCAAACTGCTAACAAAATAAAAGATATTGCATTGAGCGCCTAATGTATTATTTTTTTTTTTGTTTTTTTAATATACAACACTCAGGGGATGTCCCCTATTCATGCATACAGTATGTTGGTATCAGGAAAATAGGTTATGGGTAGGAGGAGAAAGGGATTAGTGTTGGTGGGCATTTGCTTTAAATTTTTCCAGATTGTAAGTGGCTGGAAAAACTTCAGCGGGGAGTCTGTTCCACCTACGAACAGTGTGTAGTTCGATCCACTGGCCAATCGACCACATATGGGTGTGCACTTCTGGAAAAACGAGCATTACGTGCAAAATTGCGGTTCTCAGGATCAAGTTTTCTTATCTCATCGAAGCATATTCCATTGTAATATCGATATAACAGTGAAACACAACCCACATGGCGATAGTGTTCGAGAGAGTCAATAGAGTTGGTTACCCTACTGTCGTTAATAAGCACCTTCGCCCTCTGCTGTACGCGGTCGAGTAACTCCAAAATATACTTTGAAGCACCGGCCCATACTTGAGAGTTGTATTCCATTTTCGGTCGGATGTAGGTGGTATAAATAACAAGAAGATCGGATGGGGCGAAGTATTTTTTACACCGTCTTAAAAAACCGAGACACTTGAATGCTTCCTTAGAGACGAGAAAAATTTGTTCAGTCCACAGACATCGCACTGAATGTTCATTCCCAGAACATCAAGAGCTTCCGATCCATTGATACTTATACCATCTAATAGAACAGATGAGGCAACAATATCCGGCATGTGTTTATGTATTAGTAGACAACACTGAGTTTTCCGAGGATTAAAATCCACTCTAGTCGCACGACCTCATTCATAGATGTTCATCGGATCCTGATTCAGCGTCCTATTCATGTTCCGCCTTATAGCATTTATCTCAGAAAGGCTCGGTCTATGGCTAATTGAATACGAATGGCACAAGTTGCTGTCAAGTTGTCGTAGAAGTTCGTTGAGAAATATGAGAAATAGAGTCGGAGATAAAACGGGGCCTTACGGTACCCATGAATCGATTTGGAACTCGTTGGATGTGATCCCATCTATAACAACTCGCGACCACTAAGAAAATTCGATATAAAAAAATAAAATTTATCACCGACACCAAAAGCAACAAATTTCGATAGTAGTGCACAATGCCAGACTCTATCAAACGCCTTGGAAATATCCAGAGCCAACACCATACTTTCGCTGAAGTGGTGGATAGAATTGCACCACTTCTCTGTTAAAAAGGCTAGTAGGTCTTCCGTAGAACGTCCTCTACGAAAGCCATATTAGCATAGCAGGTGGTTAGACTCCAAATATTGTCTGTTATTTTAAGAAATCAAATCAATTAAAAAAATAAAAATAAAATAAGCTTATTTTGTATGCAAATCAAGTAAAAAACATTAAGCACATATATTTCCAACTTTAATTATTTCTTTTGATATACATAGAATAATGTATACTAATAATAATAAAAGCTTTAAATAGTTAAAAGATTACCAATATAAGATATTGACGTTAGAAGATATGCTAGCTAGCGAGTGTAGTGATTATGTCGGCTCGCTTATGAAATATATTATTAAGATGCTTAAATTTATGTCGCATAATTTTAATTGCTGTAAACAATTTTCTTCTACAAATTTCTGCAATGAAGTCTATATCTAGCAGGACAGTCAAAAGGAAGCAATAAAAAAATGTCTTATGCTTCTAAAAAATGTTTTTTAAAAGAGGAAAATTAATTTATTAAAATGTAGTTTTAATTTATAATTTATTTTCCATATTAGTTTTAAAGCGCTGCTATAGTAAATTAAAAATTGCTGTGATAAATTTTTAAAAATCTCGTTCAATTTGTTGTCACAACGTTTTTTATACCCTTCACCCGTGGTGTACAAGCTTTGTCATTCTGTTTGTAATTTCTACAATTTTCATTTCCGACCGCATAAAGTATATATTTTCTGAAAGCTTATGAATAGATAGATAGTAGATTAGGTCATGTCCGTCTGTTTGTCTGTCCGTGTGTTGGTTGAAATCAACTTTTATAAGCAACTATATGTTCCCCAGATCTATATATGGTGTCAGTCTTTTGAATATATCCGGTAACAAATTGCTATTGAAATTTAGCACAATCGCCTTATTACTTCTTGAGATATGAGCATATATACGCGACTGCCCCTGTTTTTTCCCACATTTTTACCAAGAAAATTTAAATTTTTAGGCATAGATAAATTTATAGGACCCTTTGCTACTATTTATAGATATAATATCCCTTTAGAGATATTCGTGAACAATTTTGGATAAAGCGGGCTCTAATCGATTAAGTTATAGGCAAAGATTTTTTTTAAATATATATTCCCAAAATTTTCAAACGAAAATCAATTTTTTTAGCTTCTAGACAACCGAGTTTAATATTTTAAAACTTGACTAGCAATATATAAGGCCCTATGAAAAAAATAAAATTCATGATGACCGCCACTACAAAATGGCCGACAGTAAATTTATATATGAGCCAAATCTGGTATTTTAAAATGTAACTCTTTCAACCCCCACAATATGGGTATCAAATTAAAGGGCTTAACTGGTAAAATACAGATAACTACGTCCAAATTCAAAATCGAGGATGGCACTGGAAATAATAAAGAAAAAAGTCGTATAACATGAAATACAGGTTAAGCTACGATGTGAGATTTTACCTATGTACATGACGGTGAAGGGTATTATCAGCTTCGGCACGGCCCAATATAGCACTTTTACTTGTTGTACGTAAAATTTTTTTTCTGCATCAGATATAGAAGATGTTAAATTTAATACTGAGCATTTGTTCTGAAGTATATTTTACACGATCGGGCTAACAAGTCAGCTTACCTCCCAAAATGTCATCAATATATATTTACGGAAAATCCTTAGAATGCTGCGTTTAGTCACCAAATTCCTCATTAAAAAAAAGCTTATTGACGTTACGTTCGTATAAAATATTTGGATAAGTTTTGATCGTAAAATTAGAATTTCGCTAATTTGTTTTTTTCTGTGAGTGTGTCATGACCAAAAGTTTTATTTTGTATCACAGTAAATTTGTCATTATGTTAACCTATATATTAGTGTGTGTAAGTAAACAAAGAAAATAAGTTGTTTACGGTTCCATCTCTTCGTCTTCATCACTAATGAAATAGGCATCAGGTGGCACGACTAGAACATCATATTCATCATCAACGTCATCGTTTTCCATAATATGTTAAACGGCCTCCTGAAGTCGCAAGAAATCATTTTGCCCTCTAAAGGTTTTGCGATACGCCATAAAATAAAATATATATCTGCAACGCCCATTGTCTCCAACTGGGGCAGCTTAACAAAATCTTAATTTATAAAAACCCGTTACACTTTTCTTTTTTTAAACGGTTTTACAATTATTCACACACTCTATGGAGAAAAAAGTGTTGTTACTTTTTTTTACTTTATTCAACTTTACATAAAAAAATAACAGTTCTTAAATCAACAAAGTAAACCTAATTCAATAGCGCAATTACAAAGACTAAAAACAACACTTAAACTTTCTGTGACACCTTGCAAGTTTTGTTATACATTTTCTGAACCTTTAATAAGCGATATTTGTGTTTACATTGAGAGACATAACGATTGCTTTTAGAGTTGCCATCAGTTAAACAACTGTCCTCACATGGGGACAGTGAGCGGTAATGGGTTAAGACAATTAACAGGTAACAGTTGCCATTTATAATTATTTTATTTGTTTAATTTATTATTTATTTAATGAATCTTTTAATTTTATAATGAACTAGCCAAACCCGGCGCACGTTGCTACGCCCCTTAATGAATCGAAATGCATTCTGAATTTCTGTGCAAAGTTTCAGAAGAATCGGACCAGTGCAAGTACCTCAAAATTATAATTGTTTTAATGGGAGTGGCACTGCCCACTTTTCTAATTATGAAATTGTAAAGTCATAACAGTCCAATACGTGTGCAAAGTTTCAGAATAATCGGTCCAGTGCAAGTACCTCAAAATGATACCTTTTTTTATGGGCGTGGCACTGCCCACTTTTCTAATCACGAAATTATTTATTCCTGACAGCTCGACATGTATGCAAAGTTTCAGAAAAATCGGTCTGGTGGAAGTACCTCAAAATTATAACCTTTTTTTATGGGCGTGGCCCCGCCCACTTTTTTAACCACGAAATTATAAAGTCATGACAGCTTAATATGTGTGCAAAGTTTCAGAAAAATCGGTCCAGTGCAAGTACCTCAAAATTTAAACTTTTTTAGGGGCGTGGCCCCGCCCACTTTTCTAATCACGAAATTTTTTAGTCATGACAACTCGATATGTGTGCAAAGTTTCAGAAAAATCGGTCAAGTGCAAGTAGCTAAAACTGATAACCAATTTTTTATGGGCGTGGCCCCGCCCACTTTTTTTCACCCATAAACACTTCCTGGTATGTGTACAACAATTTACCAAAGTTTAAGCCCGATCGGTTTAACAGTTTCGGAGTCTATAGCTAACACACACACACACACACACACATACATACACACACAGAGTTTCACTTTTATATATATAGATGTTATGTTGTTTTTGAAGTCACACAAAAAGGTGGGTGTGGTTGACATTAGAATTGAATGGCTTGTATTACTGTAACTTATATTATTTTCGATTTAGTATTTTAACAGACGAGATGTTAAAGGCTGTAGAAAAATTCTTCATCGAAAAGTTAATTTATTTGTGTAAAGGCTGTATATTTTTTTTTTTTTTTTGGATTTTGGTGGATTCATTGGAGATTCTAATTTCTGTTGAACCGGTTTTATTTTTTTTATTTTTAAACGTCAAACATTATGAAACGGCAACCAAATAAAAATCAGATATGGAATACTTAAATTAAATCTTATTTCTGCTGAGGTAAAACAAAAATTAAAAACAACTGAAGTTATATTTTTTAAAAAAATCTACAACGTATTTAAGTAAAAAAAATAATATAAAGTTTTCAAAGTGGAAGACAAAAATACTGCTAAAATAAATTAAGTTGATTTTGCAATAAATTTTTATGTTCCATCTCCGTATATATGCAAGAAAACATTTAAAAAATCCGCGAGATTAAAGTGTTGTGCTTCAAAGTTTAATTTAATAAAATCTATCAACAATTAACATACAATGTTCTAAACTAATACAAAACCTTAACCAATACTTTATTTCTCGTACAAGTTGATTGTAAAATGGACAAATATAAAGCCATGCCCACAATATTTCAAAATATAACTCAGTTCTTATGTTTTTTTCTTTAATTCCATTAATTTTGAAGTATTATCTCTAGAGCCATTGTAATTGATTGTAAAGGGTCCGCCATATAATTTTTTTTTAAATGCTATAAAAAAAGTGTAGCTTCGGCTGTGTGGCACGTAGCGACGTCCTGTTGAAACCAAATGTTGCCAGTATCCTCTTCTTCAATTTTTGTGAACAAAAATTCGTTCAACATGGCCCGATAACGATCGCCATTGACTACGGCCACTCCTTGCTCATTTTCGAAGAAAAATGGCCCAATTATGCCTCTGGACAAAAATCCGCACCAAACAGTGACTCGTTTTGGGTGTATCGGCTTCTCAATGTATGCGTGCGTGTTTTCTTTGCCCCAAATGCGATAATTTTGCTTGTTAACATACCCGCCAAGATCAAAATGAGCTTCATCTGAAAAGATAATTTTTTTGGAAAAATCGGCCAAAGTAATGTCGCAATATTTCCCAGCGTTATTCAAGCGTATACACAACCATATTTCCGTTCAGCGGAAGGAAAAAACTAATTATATGTCAAATCAGACATGAGCTAAGTGTTACTATTCACGAAATTAGCTCTAGCTGAAAAAACGTTAAATGGCGGACCCTTTAGAACTTAATTTTCGTATAAATTAACCCACATATTCATAAAATTTAAAATGAGTACGAAATGTATTTTATACTACAAATACAAAATTTTCTTAAAATATATTTTTAAGCCTCAGGCTTAATATTTCTTTATATGTCTGTTGCTTACAATTTATTCTATACCGTTTACCAGCACATATATGTATGATTTAACGTCTTTAAAATAATTTTTGGTTCTTCTTTTTAGAAATAACCTCAACACGAACATTGTATGCCTTCTAAATAAGTATGTGCTTCTTTGAAGTTAAGATCTAATAAAAAGTTTAAAATTATTTTAACATTATTGTCCCCATCTACTCTACCCACAAAATAAAAAACAAAAATTTTTTTTACTGGCAAATGACAGTCTGCTTACATATTGAGTGTACATTAGAGTGACCTAGAATTTTGTTTTAACTTTTCCAACTTATAACAACTTGTAAATAAACTTTTTTTAAATGTGCCGTTATGGATTTAGATCAGGATAACAGACTTTTACTCTAAAAATTATAAAATTATCACAGCATTCAAATGGCACCACCCTAACGTAATTACTTGTATACTTACCTATACATACATACTTACTAAACACAAAAGTCACAAAACTGTTGTCAGTGTAGATTTCGATTAAGAAACAAACATTAAATACTCTAAATTATTTTATGATCTTTATCAGGAACTACAAAGAATGATTTCATTTCATACAATTCATGTAGTTGAAATGTTAACAATTTGGTTTAATTTTCTGATTCATTGAATATCTAAACGAAATTTGTACTTAAAGTTTACTTTGTAATAGATAACAGAATAAATTTAAGCAATGCCGCTTTATACTGTTGATATACAATGAAGATTTTATCGACAACATATGCAATGAATTAGCTGAAAATATAATAGATGACTGAGATGTTTTGTAAGGAAGCTCATTGAATAACTTGAAAATTAACTTAGATTACCTTGAGATGACTATTGCAAAATATAATAGAGATTTATGGGTATGACAGAGCACTATGGTGGATTTTAAGAAAAAAGATGATAGAATAAGTGTGAATGGGTTAGTGGGGGAGATATTGAAAGCAAAATCATAGTTAAAAATATAGTTTTCATTCTGCTAATCAGATTTGTTGGAGAACTTGTAACGATTCTTCGTAATAAAGGATAACTTGAAAAACCGTGCTACCTGTTATATCGTCTGCACTCGACGATTTTTTTTATTTGCTTTTCCATTAAGTCTACTGAATTATGTTTTTTACATTAGTTCTAATAAAAAGTGCAATATTTCCTTTGAAAACATTAATATTTCCTTTTATTTTAAGATAATTGAGAGCAAGTTATATAAACTTAAAGCCTTGAAGAAAAGCGACATTTGCATTGCTGTTGATGTCACCCTTTGTAGCCTTAAGTTTTCCGCATTTCTCATCTTTCGTAGATGTTATATTAAAGTGAATTATGTTTTAAATGATTATACGTTAAATGGTCTGAAACTCGTCTCCGATCTTGGAATCCTATAAGATTTAAAACTAAATTTTATTCAGCATATCTCTTTAACTGTTAGTAAAGCAAGTGCTGTCCTTGGATTCATAAAACGTTGGGGAAAGAGTTTACAGATCCATATAGTTATAACAATACAATTGTATTTTTCTCTTCTCAGTCCTATTCTTAAGTATGATTTAATAATTTTGAATCCAACTAACAATGTTTACATTAACAGCATTGAACCTGTGCAAAAAAAGGTTTCTGTTATCTTGTCTTTATGGCTAACAGTGGAATTTGTTAAACCTGCAGCCTTAACTTTAAAAAGTCGAAGCACAATGCTAAATGTTACGGTTTGTTCTAAATTTAATAAAAGAATGTATATGCTCTGATTTCCTAATAGCGAATATCTCCTTTAATGTACCATCTCTTTCTACACATCATTTTTGTCCGCAATCAGTCAAAGTTTTCAGAACGAATTATGCCAACTTCGATCCGTTTTTAAGGACTTGTACCTAGTTCAATAAACTCTATCAACATATTGATTTTGCTTTAAATGTTAATTTTGTGATATGTAAAATAATTTAGTTTTGGAATAACTAATATTAAATAATTTGTATGAACAGCTTTATAGTCTGTAAGGATCTAGAATCCATAGACTTAAATATATAAATTAATCTAAAAAAAATAAAAACTTTTCTTATGTAAGATAATTGATCACTTAAATAGTCTGGAGCACTTCCCATCTTTATCTTCTTCACAAAATTTAATGTATTAAATTCTAGTCATTGTTGAATATTCAGCCATTGCAGTGTATCAAGCATTACCTTTATAGGTGTATATCTGCTGCAATTTAATATGGAACTCATAGCTTTGTTTTGAAGTTTCTGTACTCTATCTAACTGCGTTTTTGTGCAGCAAGTGTACAAATTTGTAAATCCAAATTCAAGGTGTGGTTTAATCATAGAATTGTACATATTTATTGCTGTAATAACAGACACTTTGTTCAGCATTCTTTTAAAAAAGCCAATCTTTTTGACAAGTTTTTTACATCTATATTCAACTCGCTGTTTAAATTTTAAGTCTTTATCGGGTATAAAATCGGGATGTCTTATTTATCTCACTTTCTCAATTGCTTCATTTTTTATTTTGAAAATTGAGTTATTATTATTTATTTCCTTTAGTTTAGTTCTATTTTCATTCAAATTTAGTTTATTCATTTTCAGCCAGTTGTTTATGTTGTTTATATCAAGCGTTTTGTTACCAACACATTGCATTTCTGTATCTCCCTCAGCATATATTAAGGTGCTATCAGCATATAAAACTATTTCGCATTTATTTATAATATTTGGCATATCGATAATATATATTATAAGCAGTAATGCTCCTAAAATAGATCCCTGTGGAACCCCAAATTTATTTCCGATTTTGTTTTCGTTATTCTATTTAGATACGATTTATACGATTTAAACCAGTCTAATTTATTCCGTTTAATGCCATACATATACAAATTTTGAATAAATAAATCTCTATCAACAATTTCGAATGCTATTTTGAAGTCTAAGAAAATGCCATTATTTTCTTCTTTGCATCTCGATATTTCTATTTATTTTTAACATAATTAACTGATGGGTGAAGGGAGTGGTGTTAAATACTATTACAAAGCTAGTAAACAAAATATATTTAAATCGTATAGATGGACTTAAATTTAGGTGATTACAAAAATATAAAATGTTTTCCAAATTATGTCGCTTTGTAAAAAACCCAAGTAGTTGGAAGTAGACAACTAATGGTCGGATTTGATTTATTATTGCTGAAGGCACCCTCCATGCTGGCGAATGAAAAGTGTGTATTTATAGCTACTGAAGTATTTACATGTAGGAATTCAAATAACATGTAGATGTTTTTATAATAATTAATTTAACAATATTATGATTTCAATATTTTAACGAAATATTAAAGTTTTAATTAAAATTTTTCATTGTTACAACACAAAACTAAGAAACTGAAATAACGCAGATTGTTTAAGGATTACAAACAGAAAATAGAACCAACAGTAAGAAAACACATACCACAGTGTAGGAAATACTGTAACAATTGCGACAAAAATCTTCGATGAGAATGTTTTATGGTGAAAGTAATTGAAATGTAAAACGCTACGGAAGCAAAGTATCTCTAATTGCACAATATGTTGTCACAATTTTTAATTACAAATTAGCAGAATCTCCTTTGCAAAACGACTAGGATAACATAATATTCCCAATCTTGCACCTTCTTTGCAAAATACTCTTATACCCAACATCTATGATTAATTTGTTCTTCGTATACCAAAAAAGTACACATCCCATAAACATTACATTAAAAGGATGACCTCAAAAGTTTTAAATTAATCCAATAACTTGGATTTATTATTTTTAAATTGAATTTTTTGTAAATGAAGGACATTAAAAATAGAATGACAATTGAAAAACTAACTACGTGAAAACCATTTATAAACAAATATCTTGCGGTTAAGATACTAAGTCATTTTTCTTTAGGGTTCGGCAACATTATCGATGGAGTGAAATTTATAAAGCTCTGAAAAAATTTTTCTTTTTTTTAAATATTCATTAAGTTTGATCCACGATAAATATTTTACATTCCGGACATATGAAATTTTACTTTAAGTATCATCTAGAACAAATGATATGTGCTAGACAATTGTTGGGCTTATTATAGTTAAGTACCAAATTAATCTTAAACACCTTCTTTAAAGAAGATTGATTCAAGTTTTTTCAATTTACAAATCATAGTGAAATCACGACATCTGATCCAATAGTTTAAAAGTAACATATTTACTGTCATTTTTATCCCAAATGCCCTTTAGAAATACGCTAATGTACATTTTAATTAATATTCACCATCTTAGAAATGCAAAAACACACTTTACCGATGCATAACATACACAGGTCCTTATGCTATTGAAAAACAAAACTAATTTCAATGTTTGTTTAATTTTGTATTTAATTTTACTCCTTAAAAATTTCTATTTATTAAAAAGAAAATGCTACCAGCTTTTTATGTAAAATATTTTCATTTACACGACACCACTCTAATTCTTAACATATTAACCTCTACAAGAGAATGCGAAAATGAATAAATGAGTTTTTGTTGAGTATTTAAATAATGCAATGTCATAAAGTAATTTTTTTTATAGCATTTGCTAGAGTGTGTAACTGACTGACTGACTGTGTAAATGTAATTGTGTTGTTTTTGGCAGTCTTTGTTTTTGTAATCCAACAATTTATACTATTTTTACACATACATATATGGTTTAATGGAGTTTTTGTTCTCCTTCTTCTATGTATTGTTAATAAATTTTTATGCGTGTCTGACATAATTACAGTTAATAAGTACTACACATGCTACAAAACCGTACAAAAAGGTATTTCTTTTATACAATTAAATGAAGAAGCATAACATTAAAGGCTGATTTATGTAGAAGGTGTGATGTACAATTAATAATTTCATAGTTTTCTTTGAACTTTTACACAATGGTTTTTATCTATGCCATCAGAGCGGTTGGTATATGTAATTACCAGGAAAATCGCAATTCTGTTGGACGTATTGAGACGAAGATAATGTATCCATCCGTGCAGAACTTTTGAAGTGTTTTGGTATAAATATTTTATATAAAGCTAAATATTTTTTCTTTAAAAGTTTAACAAAAAAAAAAAAAACAGAATTAAAATAAATTTTTTTGTTTTTAGAGAGAAAATCAAGGCATATTTATTAAATCGGGTAACTGCAGTTCGAAGAGAAAATTTTGGTTTATGTCTTTTAGTATGAAATTTGACATTTAAGATATATGAGAGATAAATTGTTTTTATCAATGGATTTTGACCGGTAAAATTTCAAATAAGGAAATTAAAAAAATAATCAGATAACTTTAAGTGTAGTGTACCTTATATGTGTACACTGCGTAGCAACCAATTATAACTAAACGAGTACGTACCGTCATGAAATGTGGTAGAGTGTATTATAAAAAAACATATTAAATATATTTTCGATTTCTATACAAGCGTTATTTATCCACTGATTCACCACATGTGTATGTAGGTCAGTGGGAATCAAATTAATTAAATGCGATTTTTTCCCTGTGTCTTTGTACGGAGCTCAAAAATTACATTACATAAAGAGTGGTATATAATTTTAACGGCCGATGTTGATTTTGAATAAAACACAAATTATTTAGGAAATTATTGTCATTCCTTTTTATTATGAAACAAAATATCGACCAAATGGCCGCCGTGACTTTTGCGGCACACCATCCATTCGATCGTAAAAATTTTCAATGACAATGTTGATGTTCAATTGTTAAGCACGATGATGAGTCAAGGTTGGCTGCACTTTTGCCACACTATCGCAAAAAACAGCAATGTTTTCCGTTCAACGAACTAAGAAGGCATTTACAGATGTTTTCACATTTCATACAGACCTGTTTTGCTGAAATTTGAATATTTTCCAAAATTCTCCCGATTGTGAACGAATTTGAACGATTATGTTGACCAAAATAATCACGAAGTGCATTTTGATTTAACAGCCCATTTGTATAATAAGCCTTAATAACTTAACGCGTTGGTCGATTACGAGTCTTTCCATGGTTCAAATTAAGTTAGTCTGAAATTGAGAAATGTCAAATAAAATGCAGAAAAGAAAACTTAACGTTTAGGTATGTTTCACATTCAATGTGGACCCTTAAAATTAACCCACCCTTTATAAAAATAGAGAATAAAAATGAAAATTAGAGAATTAGTATTTGATGTAAGTAAGAGGATAAGAATTATATTAGGTGATTTAGATATCATTTAATAGTCGACGATAAGTTACCTTCGTCAGCTTAGTATGTAAACTCAAACATTTTATTAATGAAATTAATTAATAATTAATGATCATATATCAAACTCTATATACTTGCTTCTTCATTACACAAGACTTCCTGATAAACAAACATGCCTTAAAAAAACCTCGTCAAAAGTTTTTGAATTTTCCTTCATTTATTTATTTCTGCAGATATGGAAAATGGCATTTAAGATTCGGTTTTGAATAATTGACTTAAAGGTACTTTTTGATAAGGTTAGGTTTGGTTGAAAAGGAGGGGCACTTAAAGCCCAAACCTATGACAGGTATACACTTATGCCCAGTTGGCATGTTGTGAGCTCCATGTGGGATAAGGAATTCCCAAACAAAAACCATAATCATAATTTCCCATAAATAAATATCAGACTAGTTCAAGAACTCAGTCCCCTCAATGTAATTCCTTATGGATTTCCAGTTCGAGTTCCCCAGGTACTCCAAATTCGGCATACCATCCACTGAAAAACTCTCGCGTCTAATATGCCCAAACGCAGGACAATGACAGTGATGGTGTATCAAAGTGTCTTCTTCTTCCTCGCATGCTCTACATGTCTACTTTTTGAAAATAAATAAACTTAGATTTTTTACATATGTTGTTGTAATGGGTTTTAATACTTTTTAAAATTTTTATTTATATTTAAATTCTTCTTCTTCTTTTATATTATTTATTTTATTTATATATTGAGGCAATAAGTGCAATGCGATAATGACAGAATATCCAGAAAAAGTTAATTGTCCGTACTAGCCAAGTTAAATGCATTTCCAACCAGCTTTCTTTTAATCAGAACTGCAAGTATTGTGTGTCAGTATCAGCTTTTTAACTCAGTATTTTATTGGAAATAACTAAAAAAAACACGGGACTTAATATAAAATAAAAATATTATTAATAAGCATGATACAAAATCCAACTTTCTATACTTGTAAAATTGTGCAGTTTACGGATTTAAGTTCAAGTTTTCATGAAGAGTTCATTATGCCTGAGCATATCTTATAAGTGGTCACCGGGAATTCTTCCTTATTTATCTACTAACCAACCGATCCCCATGATTAATCCAATAATATTCTGTAGCTGACAAATTTAACGATTGCCAGTTAATTTTTATACACTTTTTCATGTCCGCAGCTACGTCGTAAGTGATTTTTGGGTTAATTTTTGCAGCATTTCTGCAGAGAAATTTTACAGCGGATGCTGCTGCGACATGGTTGGGTGGGCAAAACGAGAGTAAACCCCTGAATCTCGTGAATTCTTCTTGTGGTGGAGTTTGGTAGTATTTTCTGTAGTGGTTTTTGTTGTATTTTTCAGTTTGGTTTTATGAGCGGATGCATGGCCAGTGAGAGGGTTAGAACCTTCCTATCGCCACGAACAAGCTAGCCGGAACGTAAGATAAAATAAATGCTTCTCAATAGATTGATAGTGTAGCATGATCGTTTTGTTGATCACATTTCAACCAAGTCCAATTACTCTAATTTGGGTAAAAACGTCGGTAATCAGGACAAGGTATATTGTTTCATTGAGTGTGACATTTTTAATTTGCATATGCCGGCTGACCTTCATACGACTAATGTAAATGTGTTTCTTGACGTACCTATTGAGTTAAACATTATGATGTTGGCGAATTGAAGACTTATACTCCTTAAATAATACGTATTTTGATCAAATAAAATTTAAAGAGATTGCAATCGTTGTTCATTTGTAAGTGTATTCACGGTGAAGTGGCAAACCTCACTAAGAATTTTGAACATTGTCACATATAAATTGTTGTCATAATCATTTGCCTTACGCTGTTAATCAAATAGAAAAAATTCACCCTTTATTTTCACCACTAAAACGTTATTTTTTATTTATAAACGCATCTAATATTCCTCTAACCACTAATTTATTCACAAGGGTATATACGAAAATAATGTGTGCATGCACGCATGCATGTAAACTTTTGTATATATTTTTATAAAAGCATCTTTAAGTATCCCTGCAGATAATATTGGACTATGTGGTTCATTGTATTTAAATTAGACTAGTTACAGCATGGTCCTATGTAAGGCAGTCATGAATCGTATAATTTTATAACTAGTCTTTGTAGTTAAACAACAAGTTTTTGTGCCTTAACAATTGCCTCAAGTGCTGTCATGAACTGTATAATAATCTCATAGGACCTACATCCAGTGGTAACAGCAATAAGTTTTGAAACTACTCCAATATAATGCAATGCTAGGTTATATGGTCTAGCCCTACGTCATCCGTATATTTAATAGACTATATTTTTTTTTCATACATTTGGAAGTATAATTTACACGCGTTTATATACTAGTCGCGTTATCTGCAGGGATTTATGCGTTAATTTCTGTAACAATATAACACAAAAATAATAAACTAGAGATCTTATGTATATTCATGTAAAAAAAAGAAACGCTTCTGCTAACAAAGTTTTTGCTTTATTTTCTTTTGCAACAGAAACAACAACAAAAATCTGTTTATACTTTCCTTCAACCACCACTAACTAATCAAACACATGCAAAAGCATATTTTCAACAAAAACTTTAAATGGCATTCAAATGTTGCAAAAAGAGGAAAAAAACTAACACGAAAAAAAAATAGTAAGAAGGTTTATGAGAAACAAAATGCTTTGAATTTCTTCTTCATTTATTGCCGCTGCTGATACTTTTGCGAATATTGCCACATACATTTTATAGACACATTCATGCATCTACTTATTATTCTCTTTTTCACGTTCTTTTCTGAAAGTTGTTAATGTTGCAAGTTTTCTTGCATGAACAACTTTTTCTCAACTCTGTAACTAAGCGAAAAAAAGTTATCAAAAAAGAAATTATAAATTATACACATTTACATACACATAAAATAACAACTACAGAACACTTTTAAAAAAAGAGAGAAACGTTTAGAACAGACTAAGTTCGTGTTAGCAACATTTAAAGCAAAGCTATATAAAAATGTTAAGTTTGCATTAATTATTGATTTTTATTTTCTTTAAAAAAAAATTTTTTTTTAATTTATCTTTGCAATTGACCTTATGGCATTGTAGAGAAAAGGGCCAATAAGCTGCTTAACTTGTTTTTTAGTGTTTAGTTAGTAATGTAAAAGAGAATGGTTCAAGAGAATGGTACAAGAGCAAAAGAGTTGATTAGGTAATTTATAGATATGACTCTAATTATCGGCTTTGTAGGGATAAAAACATCTGACCAAAAAGAAAAACATGTAAGAGAACTATATTCTAGATACACACCACCAATTTTGTGTAATAATTATGTATCATAAAATTGATAACAACTCTAATCACTATAGAAAAATCTTTAAACTAGGTAGGTAGGTAGGTTGAACAGGTAGCTGTTGTGCAGCTCACTTGGGTCCATTATATTGATCCTTTTCTGATACGTGAATATAATAGTTATAATAGAAAAGAAAGAGAAGCACACCAGTCCAGGATCTCTGTCGGGAATCGAACCCGCAAGCCCCAAACTAGCAGACCAGCACACTACTGACTAGTCCACCGGGGCACTCAATAACTATAATTTGTATTAATTTCTATATTTTAGTTTGGTTTGCCATTATATCCTAGTATTTAGTCTCAAATGGACCCTCAACTATTTTAACAATATGAATGATTCTACTTATCATCTTTTTTTTACAATGTTAAATTTTAAAGGAAACTGTAGACTAAACCTCGGTAGCTACAGGTAGTTAAAAATTAATATTAATTTTGTATGGGTGTGTCACTTGAATCTACTTTTTTTATTTTTTGTTTTAAGCTCAGGATCGGCAGAACACCACTCTGACAAAATTTAAGCTTCGTATAAAGTTATTAAGTTGTTTCGTTTTCTGACAAATGAGTTGTTTGCGCTCACGTAGTTATTGAAGAATCTGAATCTGATGTAATCTATTTTAAAATTGGCAGATACAAATATATTTTACTAATCTATATAAAACTAGATGACCTGGCAAATGTTGTTTTGCCTTCAAGTTATCCTTTTTTTCCTTTAATTTTTTGGTTTTGTCACCAATTAAACATAAGTTTCACTATAAAATAAGGAAAATTGAATGTATTTTTGTATAAAAATACCTTCAAACAGGCACAACAATAATAAAACATACCTTTGATACAATTCAGAGGCCGAATTACGGCATTCGAACGTGACCAAAATTTGGAAATTCTTATAAGAATCTCTATACCTAAAGCACAGCGTACTCGATCGTTCGAGTAAAATTTCGATCGATATCGAATGCCGTAATTCGGCTCCAGGTGTATAGCAAGTGAAAAATTGAATGGTTAGCGGACAAATCAAATGACGATCGAAACAACAGCTGAAAAGATTCAGCTCAACATTCTAATTAATAGAATAGAATAATTAAATGTCATTGAATACATAAGACATTACAATTCTTGGTTTAGTTACTTCTTAAGTGTCAATAAAAAAGCAATATTTTAATGAAAATGGAGTACATATATATATATGGAGGAATATATGGGAACATTTAATTGCCATATTTCCAGAACCTGGGACAACGTACCCTTTAATTTTTAAGGAAATCGGTCGACCCGATTTTGCAGTTAGTGGTGAAAGGAAAGCACTGTTTAATTTTTAAGTTGATTTTTGTAAATCGATTTGCTTTAGAATAAAGACTACATGTGTATTTGTCATCCAAAGTGAATTCTGTATCACCGTATTACTTTTCGTTAGTAGTAGTATTACAAAAACAAATTCTACAATTTTTTGTTTAAAATAAAAAAAAAATGATTTCTGCAAAAGTTCAAAATTTACTTCATATTACCGCTAGTTATTTTAAATTGCCTTCGAGCCTTTATTTTATTTTTGGTTTGTTGTAGTGGAAATTATTTAAAAACTTTTAACACAGATGTCAAATTTCTCTGAGGATAGCTGGCGGACGTCATAACGCTATCGTCATTTACTTATGAAACTTATTTTTTTTCTATGACACGTCTCAATTGTACGTGGAAATATTTTTTTTATTTTATTTATTCTTATCAAAATGTGTATGAGGCTGGCCGCTAAGGCTCATTAAACATTCTTTGCAATTGCCAAACTTTTGCAGACAACTTTTTTCCCTTTTTACAAATCGAGCGAAACCATATTGTTTGGGTTTTCTTTTTTTTTTTCTTTTTTTTTTGCAAAATAAACCAATTGTGTAGCATTATATCTTAATTGTGTTAATAAAATTGAAACTGAAGATGAAGCATGAAAAATAAAAAAAACTTAAACAACTAAGTGTTAAAGTCTAAAGAAGCACTTTTCAAATGTTGTACTAAATTGTTAAGTGTTAACTTTGTCTTATTAGTAACGTTTAAATTTTTTTGAAATCATTAGTAACTTTGAAAGTTTAAAATTATGTTAAATTTTGTTTAGTAAAACAAAAAATATTTATGTTGGAAATCTATATTTGGCTGCCGTATAGTAGTTAGTTTATTATAAATTTTATATTTAATCGTAGCATTTTTTATGGGTAGTTTATGCATAGATATTTCGCCTACAAAAATAAAAACTTCTGACAGTATTTAGGGAAAAATTATAACAAAACTTAAACGAATACATCTGGGAGATAATTATCATATTCTAATATGAGTGAACTTTGATTAGTATATGCCCCGCCCACCCTTTACCACCCATAAGCACTCCCTGGAATGTGTACAACAACTTGCCAAAGTTTGAGTCTAATCGGCTTTACAGTTTCGGAGTCTATAGCTAACATACACACACAGAGTTTCACTCTTATATATATAGATATAAAAAAAATTATTTATATGTATATACCGATACATATATAATAAACAGAATTTTTGCACCCTTCCTAGAGAGTCTAAGGTTTTTTAGTTCTTGTGAAATTTCTACATTATTCGTTTGCAACCCCATAAAATCTATAGGGAAGTCGATTGAATAGTATAAATCATCCATGTGTATGTTAAAATTAGTTTTTAAGCCTCTTAAAACAATGTAAACCCTTGTGTGATATCTAGATATCAGAAATATTTGGGAAGAAATCGGTGTCAAAAATCAGTAAAATCGCTTTATAAGCAGCAGAGATAAAAGAAGAAAAACTAAAACTATCCCGTTTTTTCACAACACATCCATTTAAACGCAGTATACTGGTTAAAGCAAAGCTGCACGCAAATAACACAATGGTTACAAAATGATCACGACGGTCATAGCATAATTTCTATAACAATATTTGGTTATCGCAATCAACTAAGTAACAGTTATTTTTATATTGTTTTGTCATAAATTTTGCCACTATAAACAAGTGTTTGTTTAAATTAAATCATTCAATGTCTACTTTCCATGAAAGCTTCGAAATGGTTGTCTTTTAAAACCAATATGATTTACATAATTATGATGACAAAACAACAGTATTAATTCAAAGTAAACATGCTATGATTTTTTTTTTAATAATTTTTTGTTTATATATTTATTATTTAAACCAAAATTTTAAATATATAAGGAATAATAAAAAAAAATTATTAAATGAAAAATAATATCGGTAAAAGCAATTGTTCTTATAAGCGAAAGTACAATCAATATAAAAAATAGTAAAAAATAATAATTTGCTTTAGGAAAAAGCAATGACTGTTTATTGTATTTGATACCATTATATTATAAATGTATGATACTTCAAGTAATCACAATAATGATTGCTGACAATCATAGTATATTTCTTATAGATTATGATTTTTCGAAAAGTGGTTGGGGCAAACATATTTTCAAATCATTAATATATTTATACATAAACTTATTTGATCATTTTACGATGGAATGTTTTTAGCGGATAAAATCATTATACAGAATAATAAAACTTATATGCATAGTTCATAGTAATGAAAAGGAAAACTTATAAAGCTGTAACTACCATAGTATTGGTATGAAGGGGCTTGGACGGTAGAATACAGTAAACTTAAAAAATTATAAACAAGCTCAAATCAAAAAGGGCACCCTAAACCAAATGGCGGATAATTTTTTTCAATCCCATCAAAACTTATGTTATTATAGAATTGTTACTTGTTTTTGGCAAGTTTTCAAATAATTTTTCCAATTTTCTTAAAAAAGGTTTAAGCACATATTTCGTGTCTAACCAACCCACTTTCAATTCTTAAAATGGGTAAAAGTGTTACACATCAGGTCTTGGGTTTATTCTCCGCCGAAAAACTCCTTTTGTAACTTGTATTAGCTTGTAGAGAAAACGGTATATGCTTTTACCGCCCCAAGTTTTAAATAGGGATCGCCAAAACTCGCCATGGAGCTTAAAAATTAATGACTTTTACTTTATATGTATTTTTTCAGATGGTTAAATATACAAATTGGTAATTATTTTATACTACTTTGCTATGGAAACTGATGTCACTAAAGTGACCCTCATTTTTGGCTTCGCAATGACGAGCTTATATTAGAGCATTTTTCATAACCTCTTTCGAAATTTGTGGCTGTACCGTTTGAATTTATGGAACAATTTTAGCCTAGAGTTTGAGGACTACCTTGGTCTTGTTTGAATTAATTTACTCCTTCAGGTGTTTTTAAAGAAAATATTCGGGTGGTGAAAAAACTACTCTAGCTTACCGAACACAACACAAACACTTTGTCTTTTGTTTTTTAATTTCTTTCATATCATCACTAATTTTGTCCTGCTCGATCTAACTGGTTATGGTAAGAAAATATAAAAAAAGGAAACAAATTAGTTATCAAATTCAATTAACTTAAAATTCTAGGAGTTAAATAGATGTAACCACTTAATAAAAGAATGCCGGTGAAATCGTAGCTGGTTTAAAAAATGTTTTGAAACAGATAGTGTCGGCACAGCATACTTCTTAGGATTATTCTTTTATTATCACAATTGAAAACTTTTTGTAAAAATAAGAACGCTATAAATGAACTCAAGCCTAAATAATAAGTTAAATATTTTTTGTTGTTGTTGTTAAAATAAATGTTTTAAAGACTTTATTATTTTTATTCTGACTCAAGTTCATTTGAATACTAAATTTCTTATTTTTTTATATGAAGAAATCAATTTTTATTTGTGATAATGAATGAATATACTGGAATATACTGGAATAATGAATGATCCCGACACCAGCCGAGTGGAATGCAGTTACGGTTTCATCATCAGCTCTCTTTGATCGAAATGTCTTAGTGTTGGATGAAAATTAAACTTCACATACAAATTCATAAAATAGAAAAAAAAAGAATTACACATGGAAAGGCGTATCGATCATATAGACCGGACAGTACCAATTTCCGTTGTATAACTGACTAAACAACAACATGTATGATTGAGAAATGTTGTGAGTATCACAACCAACAAAGCTTTCATTACCATCAGACTGATGGTTTAAAGCCACAATGAAAAAATTTGATAATTAAAAGAATAACATAAGGGGAAAAGCTTAAGTTTGGTAAATTTGGTTCTAACTCACTACAGCAAAAATATGAATTTGTATGTGAAGTATATATATATATAAAATGGCCAATGTCACTTTTTTCCTCTTTTGAGTTAATTATTGAATTAGATTTGTTATCTATTTCATTATGGTAAAACAGCTAAAGTCATACTTGACCCAGAACTGCTTCATAAATAAAATGTCGGCCAATGTCAATATAAAAGCACCTATAAAAGTTAAAGTTCAATACCAATTTTCTCAAAAGTAAATATTTTGACATTGGCCCTTTTAGCTCCAAGCCACAGCTATATATATAGAAGAAGACGTCATAATTGAACACATTCTCATGTACACAAATGTGTTTTATTTTTGATGACGAATATTCGCGGCTAAAGATTCGTTGTATTGGATCTTATAAAAGTAAATCTGTTTTTTCACTTTACCTTGTTTTAGTCATCTTTTATGGTGGTTTCCTTTTCTGAATATTTACACTTTAAACCGTCTTAAATGTTTATTGTTGAAACGAGAAAATTCTGCATATGCTTTTACACTCTCGTTAACAGATATAAAAAAAGGAATATACGAGTTTCCTTTTTACGTGTATTCGTAATTGTTTCAAATTTTTTTAAAAAAAGTCTAAATCCTCTATTAAATATTAGATATTGTAAGAGAAAACCTTAATATGTATGTAAAAAGCTTATTTGGAAAATTTCTCCAAAATCTACTCACTACCTACTTATCCCTTAAAGTATGTTCATCAGTAACTTTTTCCAACCTCAGACGCAAACAACACAAAAGCTGTTTTTTTTGTTTGCCATCATCATCATGACATGTTTGCCAAAATTTAAATTAAATAACATTTTTAACTTTTATTAAAATTGTCCCATCCACTAAACAAACAATTTATATATATTTCAAAAAATACAAAAAAAAAAAAAACAGAGAAACCACGACTATAAACTAACAAAAGCTCATATTTTAATTTCATTCTAGCCTGATGATATGTTGTGTTGTTGTCATTGTGCCAACAATAAACTTAGAAAGTACAACCAAAATAGAAACAGGAGTAGAGTAACATACTGCTTAAACCACTATTGCGACATTATAAAACGGTGTGCAACTTGTAGTGAGTGGGAGAGTTGAGAGCAGTGAAAAATAACACAACAACCCAACGCAACTTATAGTGACAAAATTTCTATGAAGCGAATAACAAATCAACCCAGATATAGTACTATAGCAACAGCATCAATTGCACGTAATGTGTGCAAGAGACAACAATTAAATGAAAACACAACAGAAGACAACAAAGATATTGTTAACACGGCAACAACTAGAACAACAGTCAGCTCAACAAGACCAATTACAAGTCGTACAACGGTGGCCAAAATTGTCAACGTGACTGATGTGAGCATAGAAGTAGTACAGGCTCAGAGGAAAACATGCAAAACAAGAGCAATAAAACATTGCTTAAACAACAACAAAAACCACACTATCAACCTCAGCAAAAGCAACAGACGACCGCAATAACGAAACAATTTTTGTGTAAACGGCGAAAAAAGAAAAGAAAATTCATCGTCAAAGAGCAAGAACAGCAGGTTTTGCAATTATTTGTCAAAAGAAATGTGCAAAGAAGTACTCTAGAATTGTATAGATTTGCACAGACTTTTCCGTTCTTCAAACATAATTCAACTTTACTTTTGTTAAGCCAGCTAATTCTTCTCACATTCCTAAGTAGCATGCCGACACAGACCACAGCAGATTGGCTAATGGATTGCGGAGACTGTCATTGCAAATGGAATTCAGGAAAAAAGACAGCAGATTGTAAGAATTTAACACTCTCTGCTGTACCCGAAAACCTAAGCAATGAAGTACAAGTGTTAGATTTGTCCCTAAACCGTATTGTTTACCTAGAGGAGAATTCTTTTCTTAATGCTGACCTGACAAATTTACACAAGTTGTACATACGCAATAGTACTTTACAACACATAGACCCACGTACTTTTACTCAACTGGAGATTTTAATTGAATTAGATCTTTCAAACAATTTGCTGCATATACTGCAGGCCAATCTGTTTGCTCGTCTGGTTAAGGTGAGGGCCATTATTTTGAACGGCAATCAGCTGGAGTCTTTAGGAGATGGCATATTTCAAAACCTCAAATATCTGCACAAGATCGAACTAAAGGACAATCGCCTGGTCAAGATAGCCACTCAAGTATTTGTGAATGTGCCGCTATTGTCGCAAATCTATTTAAACAATAATCGCTTAAGCTTTTTACGCAAAGAGAGTTTTGAGTCTGTGAAACGTTTGACGGCATTATCATTAGATGGTAATCCCTGGAATTGCACATGCGAACTGCAAGTCTTTCGTGACTTCGTCTTACGACGTAACCTCTATACCCCACCCACCGCCTGTCATTATCCCAGTCATTTGAGAGGTATGCTTTGGATAGAGGATCAACCCGAAGCATTTGCCTGTAAGCCACGTATCATTTTTCCCGCCAAAGGAGCTTCCATTAATACCTCCAAAGAAAATGTTACTCTGGTATGTAGGGTGCATGCCTCGGCCAACACCCACATTACCTGGGATTATGGTAGTAAGTCAATGTACAAAACAGGTACCAGCAGCCAATTGACAGTAGCGCCACCACAACAGCTACAACAACGTGTGTACATACAAATCATACAGGACGATTTGTCTAAAGATAAAGAGTTTGGCCGTAATGTCTACATCTCCCGCCTAACCATAACGGGAGCTGAAAAGTCTGATGAGGGCACCTACACTTGCATTGCAGAGAATGCCGGTGGCAGAGATAGTGTACAAATGACTCTGATTATACAAAAGGCTGGAGCTCGTGACATGTTGCAGGATAACCTTGCAGCTGTTATATCCCTAATGGCTTTGGGTCTACTTAGTGTATCCGTATTTCTGGCCATGGTTACCTGTTGTATATACAAACGTTTCATAGCATCCGCCTCAGCTCATCAGCATCGTCATCATCATCTCGACTTAAGTGGCAACGATCCCCTGACCGCCCATGGTACAGTTGTGGCTAATCATGGTACAACCACGATGGCCGGCAATACTGATGTTATGTTAGGTGTTGTCGACGATACGTTAAAATACAAAAAACACCATCATCATCTGCAACAGACTACAATAAATGGAGGAACAACTCTGATTAAGGATAAATATAGTGAGCTTATAAAACAAAATGGTGGGGGCATGGGTGGAGGGCGTGACAACAAATGTTCTGGCAATTCACCGTTAATAGAGCAAGATGTTGGTAGTTGTGGTGACGGTGGCAATGGTGGTAGTGCAATTGTGGGTGGTAAACTAAGCTGTGATGTCCAATTGGATCATATGGAAAAGAAATATTACGAGCAGAGTAATGATGGTAAGTTATATTAATTTTCCACTATTTTTGTAAATTATATTTATTTGGTTGTTGGGTTTAAGCTGGTTTATATGCATTTCACTGGTGCTTATGCCAGATCATCAGTAAACCTTTACCCAAATTCTTGAAAAAGTTTAAAATTTTTATAAGTTATATTTTTAAATTCTCATTAACAAAATGAGAATTCAAAAATAAAACAAAAAACCATAAAAAACTTTTTCAAAAACCCAACCAACAATTTTTTTAATTTTGAATTTATTTTATTTTTCTTATTAAATTAACTAATAAAAGATTTTATTTTTCGTTTGCCCTTATAAGCATTTAGTGTTAACCAACGGTTAGCCAAATGTTAAAGGGATTAGAAAAATAAAATAAATTCAAAATTAAAAAAATTGTTGGTTGGGTTTTTGAAAAAATTTTTTTATGGTTTTTTGTTTTATTTTTGAATTCTCATTTTGTTAATGAGAATTTCAAAATATAACTAGTAAAAATTTTAAACTTTTTCAAGAATTTGGGTAAAGGTTTACTGATGATCTGGCATAAGCACCAGTGAAATGCATATAAACCAGCTTAAACCCAACAACCAAATAAATATAATTGAAAAATAATGGGAGCATATCCCAAAAAATTTAGTAAATTTTTGTAAATGTTAATTTTAAAAACTTGTCACTTTAAAACCATACAAAGAAATATGCAGCTATAGTTTTGAAATATAAAAAGATCGAAACCACGTTTCTCAAAATTTTTTTTCAAAAAGAAAGAAACCTCAAAACAATTTTTAAATTTTGTAAGCAGTGCAGACTTCATTTCCCTGACGTACTGCATCTATGGCAATGTTTAATATTGTCTGCGTGCGAAAGCACAGCAAAAACTCTTTTATGTACTCCTCATTATTTAAGCAAAAGAAACAAGTAAGAGCACTATATTCGGCTTTGATATACACCACCGATTTTGTGTACTTTTATGGTGTTGGAAAAAATTCGCTTATTCAATGCGTGCTTCCTTTATTACAAATAAAATTAAATTTCTTTATAATTGAAAAAAATTTAAAAAAAAAATAAAATATGAACTTTTGAAAGCCGGTTCATTTATATTTAATAAAATCATAAAAGCATAAAGTGATTGTATTGACTTCTGCCAAAGTTCATTTCTACCCTAAAAGCAACGTAAATGAAAATAACTTCACCCACTAAACCTTAAATGAACCATAAATTTACAATAGTGTCCACTTTGTAGTTAACGAAAATCGTTTGAGTTCTAGTCTGTAAAAAAACTACGGAACAGTACACTTAAGTTCCTCTAACCAATATATAGTTGTTAGTTGGTTACGACATGATCACGACGCCCATATTATATTCCCTATAATAATATTTAGTTATCGAAAACAAGTAATAGTTATTTGAGTTCATTCTATTATTTCATCACGATAATCAAACATTGTTGGATTTTTATTATTTAATGTTTGCTTTTTACGAAAACTTCGATATGGTTGTCTTTTAAGATAGGATTTACAAACTTATTTTAACAAAAATAGTATGATGTCTCTATAAAAATAACATTATATTCAAAGCCATTTAAAATTACAAATAACAATTTAGTAATAGGTGAAATCACAGCATGATTACTAACCATTCATAGTGTGATATGCTTTAATAATAATTTGTTTTCAACTTTTAAATTTTTTTTTTTTAAATTTCAAAGATATATGTAATTAAATAAGCGATAAAATGTGTTAGCGATAAAACGTAATTTGTATTTAAAGACGTATGCACAACAAATATAATAATTTATTTTAAATGTTCATATATATTTGTTTCTTTAAATTCCTACAATCAGCATAGGGCCGATGCAAGTTCATTCCAATGTTCTGTTTCTACTGCTCGATGTTCAATTTCATTCCAATACAGGTTTAACCTGCACATCTTAAATATTATTTGGCGTTTCCAGGTATGCGATGGTCGGGTTGTAAGTTTCACTCTTTATATTATGTTGCTGTATTGCCTGATGTCTTTGCCAAGTTTGTTGGATCAGTTGCTGGTTAGCTTCATACCACATGCAAGACTTAGAATTTTGCGTAGACATTATTTTTTTTTAAATAAAATTTGTTTTATATACGAGCAAGAATTTTATGTTTAGTTTTTATTCAGAGTTTGATAATTGTGTGATACTTTTATTAAACATCATAGTGATAATTGGCAACCATTATATGTTCTAACCACAATCATGCTATTCAACCATAGTATGTTGCTATTAGATTATAATAACTAAAACTATTTGTTTTCTTTGCATATAAGTAGTTTCAAATAGTTTAAAAGCTCAAAAAATACAATATTTTACACACATATAAAACACAAAAAATTTACGTTTAATTTTTTTCCATTGCTCATGTACATAAGCATGTATAAAACCAGATGTTGTATTAAAATCAAATGCCTTCAAATATTAATTATTAATCAACCTCATTATGAAATAATATGAATCGAATCTAAATATTTTTTAGTTATAAGTAATTTTTAAACGAGCAAAAGTTTAAAAAATAATAATTTACAAAGGTACACAGAAAAAAATAAATAGGGATTTTAATTACGAAATTAATATTATTAATTAAAAAATTGTTTGATTTTGCTCCAATCTTCAAAATGATACTATTAATTAAATGAAAATTAATAGTTTTAATTGAAAAAATATGGAGAAAAATATCAATTAAAACAGTATTAAAAAATTAATTGAAATTTTCAATAATTTTCAAAAATGATTTTAATTAATTTAGTCATGTCTTTATTTGAGATTTGGGTTTTATAATATTAAAGCATTTATTATATCAATAATATAATTTATTAAACCTGTATAAAAAAATACAAAAAGATATTCTTTTGTTTATATATATTTATTCTTAATATACTACATTTACATTACAAAGGAATCTATTTTTTTAATTACATTTCGTTACTTATATGTATAATAAAATTAATGATAAGAAAAAGGGTTCCACACACATACACATACCATATCAAAAGCCGGATTTCCAAAAGAAATTTTTAGCATCAATGACCTAAATATAAAGGAATAATAACCGGTAAAAGTGAAGAAATTCAACTAACTTACCTACTAAAATGAGAATTCTGAGGAATATAAAGGCACACTATAAATATGTAATGAATTTTGGCATACCTACAATGAAACAGAAAACATTTATTATATTTAAAGCAAAACATATTGTTATATATGTACATATGTGCACTTACCAGAACTTTCTCTTGCAGATTGGCGACAATTTTTCATTATTTCGCTCCTTGAGCAACAATTATATTAAATTTTTTCTTAAAATTAAATTTTCAAGTAAATGTCATTTAAAATTATATATTTTATTTTTTTAAATTTTTTTCAACTGACAGAAATCTCTTTGTTTTTTGAAAATATTTAATATCAATTAAAAAATTTAATTAAATTAATGAAAACTATAAATAGACTTCAAAAACAAATTAAAAATTTAATTAATTAAACAAATTTTAGCATTATTTTTTTCTGTGTAGTAATATACAAATCAGAATAAATTAGTTACATAATTTATTAATAAGTCACTTGTCATTAAAGTAAAAAGTTTCTTGCCACAGAGAAAACAAGCAGATGTTAGTTGTAGATAAGAATTTTAAGGCACTATTTGTTAATAAAACATTAAAAATTCTTTTTTTCTCATAGGAGGATTTTAATTTATTTTCAGCCAAATTATATGTTTCTCAGTTGTGAACACTGATATTATTTAATGTTCCACCCTGCTCATTAAATTGCCTAATAAGAAATGTAAATCAATGCCAATTAAAATTATCGGTTTCGGTTTTAACAATAATTTAGTCCAGTTATTAATTATTTATAACTTCGCTTGAGCTTAGATTTATTATTAGTATTAGCATGTACTGCTTGCTTGTATAATATTCTTGCCCAGCAAAACATTTCACGAAATGTAGTCGAGTAGAATCAAGTGTATCCGAACTGCATTAATAACTCGATTCTTTTAAAAAGCCATAAGACTAAAATATTATTTATTTCTTTCATTTGATTTTTATAACAAATATTATTACTGGTAATTTCATTGATAATTTTTATTTTCTTAATTGGTAATGCAGAACAGTAAATTAGCCACCGTATATGAATTGCATTATTTTTAATTTGATCTTACATATTGTCAGAGTTTCCGATGTGTAGTAATATTTAATACAACAACTGGATCAGTAGTACGGTAAAAAGAAATAAGAACAACAAAAATCTACCACGTTTATATAGTACTGTAAATATGTTAAAATGTTGTTGAAAATGACAATATCATGTCATGATCGATTCTCGTTTCATGCGGGATATGTTAACAATTTCAAAATTATGATGCAAAAAGTGGTAGGGAGCACCTAAGACCTCTTGATATTTTGTAGTAAGCTAAAGAAATAGAGGTCTAAGATAAGATTAATTTCTATTAGGAAATATGTTAAAAGACCACATCTTCACTTTACGAGTACAACATAATATTTGAACAAATTTTTGAAAGATGATGTCGGCGCAATGTTATTATTACTTTTTAGTTTTTTCTTAAATTTCTAGTTTCCCTTTTCTACACTTCTATAGTTGCCGTAAACATTTATAAAATTTAATAAAATCAAAAATCTTAGTTACTCACGCACATGTGCTACATTAATCTCTAGTCAATATGAAATTAAGATATAAAATCGAATAATTTTGTACCAACAGGCTCATAGACATAAAATTAGACTGCAAGATTGTTATATAACTTTTCGAGAAATTGAGGTAATCTCGGAGATAAGTGAGACCAGCATACATTCATTATTGCATAAACATTTGACTGAAAAAAAGATTTTTTTGCGTTTGACAATCGTTTAAAAACTGGTTTCCGTCAATTTGTCGCAAGAAATGCTCGAAACATACGATCGCAATACTTCAAAACATGTGTATGAGATCGTGATAGGTGCCGCGAATCGTAGTTCTACGCATATAAGTCCGAAAGTAAACAGAGGTTGACCGTATAGTTTTCCAAGAAGAAGAAAATGGTTGCCTGTTTTGCGTTCAATGTGGGTTTGAGTTCTTCCAACGTCGTTGGCTTGTTGGCATAGACCAATGATTTGACGTAGCCCCGAAGAAAAAAGTCTACCGGCGTTAAATTGCACGAACAAAGTGGCCAATTGACTGGTGCATTTCTTGAGATAACATGCTCACCAAACTTTCTCTTTAACTAATCGTTTGTAACGTGTGCTGTTTAGCTTCTGGCACCGTCCTGTTAAAACCGCATGTCCTCCAAGTCCATATTTTTCACTTCGGGCCAAAAATAATCGTTAATCATGACGCGCTAACGATCATCATTAACAGTAACGTAACGATATTTTCGATAAAAAAATATGGCTCAAAGAAGCCGCCGGCATGCAAACCGTACCAAATAAATATTTTTTGTTGATGAAGTGGTGATTCATGCAGTTCATATGGATTTTCACCAGACCAATAACGCACATTTTGCTTATGGACGAACCCTTTGAGCCAAAAATAAGTTTTCTCACTGAAGAGAATTTTGCGATGAAATTCATCATCTTGGCGCATCTTCTTCAGAGCCCAATCGTCGTATCAAATGGTTCATTCGCTTCAATACTTGAGTCAATTTTATCTTGTATCGACTGATTTGGATCGTTTGCTATGGACGCCTGATTGGCAGCGATATTTTCGTCAGTTCGACCAGCCGGTTGTCTTAATCGCACGTCAATGCATTTTAAACTTAAAGAATGTTTTAATAATGATCTGTTGACTCTTTTCTAGTATTTAATTCCTATATATAAAAAATACAGAATAATAAAACTGCTAAAGCAATAGTATAAAACATGCAACAACGACTTGTTTTGCATTTGAATGTTTAGTCACCCAGTTTCTTTGAATTATGTTATAATTTCTGGTTTTGCACGTAACAATATAAAGTTGTTTTTGGAATATATTATACAATCAATAATATATGTTAGATAGAATAAAACTATACATTCCAGCATATCGCGTTGTAAAAACATTTTGTTTTTTTCGACAAAAGTAGAGTTCAGTTTCTATGCGCTCAAAGCTTTTGCTGGTTTCAAAGACGTAAAATAATGTTTTTATTTATTTTACAAAATTTTAGATAGATCTTGATTTGCATGGTAACCAGGTCGCGAACGTAAGTGTTAAAGACTTTTTGATGCTTCTAATTTTCAGTTTTTTAAATTTTATTTTGCTGTTTCGCATCTGGAATATTCGTACCAATCATCATTATTGTTCGTTCCTTTTCATGAAAAAACTGTGTCTTTTTATATGTATAAAGTTTTTTTCTTTTAAATTTCTAGACAATAAATAAATTCTTGGATTTCAGCACAAAGCTTTCTTTCTTAGGACTACAACTATTAAATTTTTTTACTAGATGACGTAAAATAAAATTTATAAATAATTTCAATTGTGTACATACATATAATGTTTGATAATAAATTCTTTTGACTTTATTTTTATTAATTCAATGATTTTCTTTGCTGTTTTTTCGAGCGAAACCTTAAATTTATTACTTATTAGCAAAGGTTTGCCCTGAGAGCAGTGATGAAAAGTTATTACTATATGCTTATGTAATATTCGAACAGTATATTAAAATTGCTACTCTATGCATTTACCACCCACTATACACATATTATACTTGTATAAATGTTGATTGATTAAATTTTATTATTTGCCTTTTTAATGACTAAGTACTACATCACTCATTTTTTTTATATATAAAATAAAATATCTGTGAAAAATTATATAAAATTTTTAACAAAGGACTTTGTGCCCTAAAGGCATTTTAGGTTAAATATAAAATGTGTTAACAAAAAATAAACAAAAATAAAAAGCATAAATTCTGCTACTTATCCATTTAATACCTGTTATTTGTTATTTACCTTATTTATTTATGTGCCACGCTCTTTTTTATACCCGCCACCAAAAAAATGGTGGGGGTATATTAATTTTGTCATTCCGTTTGTAACACATCGAAATATCCATTTTAGACCCCATAAAGTATATATATTCTGAATCAGGGTTTGATTTGATGACGATCTAGCTATGTCCGTCCGTCTGTCCGTCTGTTGAAAGCACGATAGAGGTCGCACCGAAAAAGCTAGGAGGCTCAAATCTTGCCAGAATCTTTCCAATAGACAAGGTTTGTTTAATATTGAAATTGGGCTAAATCGGAATATTAGCAAGAGAGTTATAGCTCGAAAAGCAAGAGTAGGTCGAAAAAACAATGTCCTTCGAACATCGAATAAAATGGAATTGTGTCCAAACGCATTAACGTAGACTCATGAAACTTCGAATATATATTTCCTGAGTTAAAGATATATTTTTCCTTGAAAATTATCTTAATCTATGCAATATGAGAGGAGTTATCGATCAAAATGTACGAAAATTTATACCGCACAGTGTATATTTCGGTATATTTAAAAACAAAAACGTCATAAAAGCAACAAAATTGGATGTACGACTCTGCAATTTTGCACACTTTGCTTTTTGGTGAGGCGCTTTTTTGTAACGGAAAATCAATGTGCCACGTTCACTTTTACGCTCACCTCCCATATAACGTTTTAACCAAAATTCATATAATTTCTCTATTAATAAAGATTTTGGAATAATAAAGAGCTATATTGAAACACCTAAGATGTACTGGTTCCCAAAAACAACTTTGACACGCCTACTATGACGCCCACTTTTCACGTTATCTACCGTCAATAAAATTTAAAAGCTCATAAAACCGCCAAAATTAGAGGTATGATGATAAAATTTGCTACGTATATCCTTCTAAGCAATGTAATTGTTGTGCCAAAAAATTTAGGTGACACGCCCGCTTAAACGCCTACCTCCCATATAACGGTTTATCTTAAATTCATGTAATTTCTCTATTGACAAAGTTTTTTGGAAAATAAAGGACCAGATTGAAATATCTAAGTTGTATTTATTAGCAGAAACTTTATTGACACGCCTGCTTTAACACCCACTTTGAAAGACTACATTTACAAAAGCATTTTAGTAGCATATCGAAGTTATAAAGGGTGGTTAAATTTTAAGGACCGATGTTGAATTCAAATAAAACACAATTTATTTAGGAAACTATTATTATTTCTTTTTGTAATTATAATATTTGTATGGTTCAATTATGTATTTGACAAAATATCGGCCAAATGCAACCCCCCTCCCCATACTTGGCGCCACTCCTCTATCTGATGGTCCAAATTTTCAATGACAATGTTGATGCTCAATTGTTGGGCATGATGATCACGCGAGGTTGACTGCTCTTTTGACACACTATCACAACAACTAGCAGTGGTTCCCATTCAACCTGTTTTGCAGAAATTTAAATATTTTTTTTAATTCTCCCGATTGTGAACGAATTTGAACGATTATGTTGATCAAAAGAATTACGAGGTGCAAAAAATGCATTTTGATTTGAACGCCCATTTTAATAAAAAACCTGAATAACTTTACCGCGTTGCTCATTTGCATATCTTTTCACGGATCAAATTGAGTAAGTTTGAGATTGAGAAATGTCAAGTGAAATGCAGAAAACAAATTTAAAGACTAGGTGTAGTTCACCTTCAATATGGGCCCTTAAAATTTAACCACCCTCTACAAAGAAAGTGATACATGTTTTGTTATAAAGAGATTATTCCATAATGATTAACAAAATAATAAATATTGTGCTTTAAATGTACACAAAATTGGTGGTGGGTATAAAAGATTCGGCACAGCCGAATATAGTGCTCTTACTTGTTATAATTATTCTCTTCCTTGTTTTACTTTTACATTTATTTTGGGTTTTTATTGTGTCGCCTTGCAATACGAGTCATACCGTTTGCGTAAGTTTTTTTTTAATTTGTTGGTAGCATATCGCAGCTCTACGTGACATACACATATTTAATAAATAAAGTTCTGCAAAAAACCATTATTAGTTTTAAGTGCTTTTATTTCATATTTAAATATAAGAATTTCTTTTGCTGGTCCCTGAAATTGTAATCCATTTTGGAAATTGGTTGTCATGTCTATCTTTGTTTAACTTTTAACAACCTCTGAGATAAATTTTGCATGTAAATGCTACCATACTTTCTTTCTAGTGCAAGTATTTTAGTTTTAACTATTTATGGTATCTTTCTTCTTTTTTGTCTTAGAAAAATATTTTTAAGAATAATAAGCGACCCAGAAAACACAATTAAGAGAGGTACATTCGGCCTTGCCGAATTTGATAATACTCTTCATCGTCATGTACATGGGTATAATGACCATATCGTAGCTTAGCCTAGATTTTGGATTTCACGCAATACGTTATTTTTTTATTTTTCCTGACAGCATGTTTAATTTTAAATTTTTACATAACACAAGTAAACGCGGTTTTGGAGCTGAGCAACTACAAATTCCTAAAGCTATTTGGGTCGCTGAATTGGAATCCAGGTTCGAATTTTCCAGATTAGTTCTAGTTTTTGAGATACTGCATAATTACCGTTATTTGCGTTATTAAAAAGATGATGTCATTTAAATGCAAATATCTTCAAAAATATTTGTCGGTTTATGTAATTATTATTTTTTTTTTTTTTGAAAGATAATAAAATTGTTAAAATAACCATGGGTCGTTTGTGAAGATCAGTCCAGAAATGACGGTGTTACAGTGGACACAATTTCAAAATTCATGACAAGTTTTATGATATTTTGAAATTCTGCTCTTTTTAACTAATTTTACACCGAACAGTTAAAAATTTTGCTGGCTTATTACATAGGACATTAGTTTACTTTAATACAAACATTTTGCGCCGAACAAGACCCAGATTGGTGCAAAAATTACAAAGCTACAGAAGATTTAGTGAATTAACCCACTTTTAGCTGTTTTGTTGCACAAAGGTTATGAAAAGCAGTTAACGTTAAAGAATCGTACGAGTCCATGTCTAAATAACTGTTTCATGTGGATAATGCAATGATTATTTAGAAATGAAGAGTCTTCGAACTTAGTCGTTTGTATTGTTTGGGATCTGTTTCACGCATTATAGTCTAACAGTAGTCGCTCATCATGCCCTCGCCCCAAAATTCTTGATAGCGTCTTTCTGTTTTCGCCAAATTTTGGTGTAGTAGCTCTCCTTGGTTTTGTAAACAGTAACTTTTGTTTCAGTGTGAAGACAGTTCCGCTCCTGCATCCGTGATGTGAACAATTCTGCTTTTTGTTAAGGTAAAACCAAATCACGAATCAAATCATTCAGCATACTTTGCGATATTATATGTATTTCGTCAATGTTCGGTCGGTGACGAACTGAAAGTTCCCCTAGAATGTGCACTCACACCTGGGCAAATTGGCAAAGGGTCATTGCTCGTACGCGGAACTGGCTTGGACACTGATGACACGTCATCATATATATAAAGAATGAGATCACTGAAACCTTAACACACATTTTTAATTCCACCTTTCTTCATGCACAAAAAATATAACTGTTTATGATCAAGTTTTCATTTAAAAACTTGTCAAATTATGTACAAAATAGTAGCATAATCGGATTATTAGTTTGTTTGAAAATGGATTCCGAAGAAAAAGTGCGTGAAAAAATAATAACAATTTTTTAAAAAAATCCCAGTCGTACTTACAAATCTATTGCAAATGAGATAAAGGTGTCACGACAAACAGTTTCGCGTGTGATAGAAGTGTATAACGAACGTCGTAGTATTAAAAGGAAAGCAGGAAGTGGAGCTAAAAAAGGTATAACTGACCCAAAGTTAGCTTCAAAAATTGTTAGTCTTCCAAACCAAAATCCCAACCTCTCAAACCGTAAAGCCGCCTTAAAAGCAAACTGTTCCGATTTTTTTGTAAGGAAGGTTAAAAGATATGAAGGCCTTAAGTCCTACAAGGTTCAGAAAGTGCCAGACAGAAATTCGAAGAAATACTTGGATGCAAAAAGTCGTGCCGAAGAACTGCTTAGAAATTTTATCAACAAATATGAGTATTGTATTATGGATGATGAGACTTACGTTCTTGCCGACTTTTCTCAGCTCCTAGGGCAAAGTTATTATGTGGCCGATGGAAGAGGTAATGTCAATGACCAATTTAAGTTCCAAAAAAAGACAAAGTTTCCAAAGAAGTACTTAGTTTGGCAAGCTATATGCACGTGCGGAGAAAGAAGCAGTAAATTTATTACTACTGGGACTATCAACACTGATATTTACATCAAGAAGTGCTTGCAGAAGAGGTTGCTTCCATTCATACGAAAACACAATAAGTCAACATATTTTTGGCCCGACCTAGCGTCGTGTCATTATAGTAAATCTGCAACAGAATGGTATGAAACAAATAATATAGTGGTAGTGCCAAAAGAAGCAAATCCACCTAATTGTCCAGAACTAAGGCCCATCGAACGTTACTGGGCTTTAGTCAAAAGAGTGCTGAAGGATACAAAACAAGTTGCTAATACTACTAAAATTTTTTCCCAGAAATGGTCTTATTCCAGCAATAAAGTTGCTAAGGATACCATCAAAACCCTCATGGTCTCAATTCCGGAAAAGGTGAAATAGTTCATCAAAAAAAGCTGAATTTTTACAAAAAGCATTAATATTTTAATTTACTGTTATTTTATTGTTAAACCACGCTATTTTCATTAAAATTGATTAATTCGTTTCAAAGTTATTGCGTTTTATTCGTGTTAGGGTTTTATCGATTTCATTCTTTACTTTGATATTTTCATCATCATCAACATAATTTGTCGGCTCTATCCATAACATTGACATTAAAACTGAAAAGTATACTTCTTGATCAAGTGACTACTTGTACAGTTTTGTGCTGCACGCCTTACAAAATAATTTCTGTACCCACGGCTTGTCAGTGTTTTCCACTGAGAAACCAAAATAATAAGAATATGCATCTCTAAGCGCTCTTGATATATTTTTTCAACTTTTTCCGATAATAATAATAATGTGAACTTTAAGTTCACAAATGAAATGGCGTTTCTACCGATGCCAAAAGCTGATTGCCGTAATGACAGTGCAGTGCTGCCAACATGCAAGAACCCGAAAACTATAACTTATCTCCAATTCAGCGCCTCAAATAACGTTCAGATTTGTTCTCATCGGTTCAGCTCCAAAAGTTGACCGGAATTTGTAAACTTGTGTAATAAACTATATTCTACCAATCAAGCCCTTTCATTTAATACCCATACTTTTGTTGTTAAAAAAATGCTCCGCCACTTTGTTTCAGACGCCATCTTATGTCTTACGCCTATTTTATAGTTTGCTGCATTGTACTGGTCGAGCGCTTTTATTTGATACCAATACTGCGGGGATTAAAGGGGGAAAACCGTAACTACTATAATTGACTCATATATTTGCCATTTAATCTTTTTTCTTTTCATAGCTATTTATATTTTAATATTCAAACCCTTTCATTTGATCCTCATATTGGCTCTCTCGGTTGTTTAGAAATTGAAAAATTTTTTTTTTTCGTTTTTTTTTAATTCTAGGACAAAGAGCGAAGCAGTTGCACTTTGGTGCCTATATCTCAGTTGGTTTCGAACCGATTTGTTTCGTTTTCTTAAAAATAATTACTGAAATTACAGTTAATGTTTTGGTGTCCTAAGTGTGTTCAACAATTATTTAGGAGTTTTGAAAAGTTCGTTAAACTTACATTAGTGACCAATTTGTGCTTAATTTTTCATGAGTATCTTTGGAGTCATACCAAATCTTTAAGTAGTTACACAGTCGATAGAGTGCCCCTGTGGACTAGTCAGTAAAGGACAAGTCTGTTGTTCGGGGGTTGCGGGTTCGATTCTCGCCGGAGACTCTGGAATTGTCTGCTTCTCTTTCTCTTCTATCCTAAATATTTCTATTCTTATTCTATTCTTCTCTCTATTAAGGCGTCACAATGGACCGTAATGGTCTCCGAGTAAAGGTGTGAGGGTAACTTTGCACCAGCCTTACCTACCTACCTACCTACACAGTCGATAAGTTTTTTTTAGGGCTAGAAGATTTTAATTTGTGTGGTAAAAATATGCAAACAAAAAACAAAGGCAGTCGTGTTTATTTATTTATATTACAGAAAGTTTTCAATGCCGATCTGCTGTCAAATTTTTGAAAAAAAAAATGGATTTTATTTTCTTCATTAACAATATTAAACTTACGTATTCAGACTACTCTTTATTTTTTAGCCAACCAAAAAAATATCCTTAAATGGGCTGGTGCACGAACAATAAAGTTTCGAAATAGATTACGTCAGAGCAGCGACGATATTAACGTATGTTTCTATGTATCTTTATCAAACTAATTTAAATAAATATGTCAGTCATGTGCTTGGCATACTTTAAATGTCTTAAATTTTGAGTATAAGGAGTATGAAAATATATTGCTTTTAAATGAAGACTAATGATGGACAAAAGTAATTTTATATAAATGCATTTTCTTGACTAACTTATAGTTTAATACCATAGATAGACGACAGCGTTAATTTGCATTTAAAGTCTTAATTCAAATTAACTTATGAATTATCCCCATTCCAATGTGTATTAGATTTCACGTAAATGCACCAAATCATTTTGAATTTTAACTGAATTTAGCAATTTCAATATGGCAACGCGGTCGGCAATCAATCAAAAAATTAAAAAAATCAAAAATTTAAAATTAAAATAGATTCGATATGTTGAAATTTTTTACATATTTTTTGAAATGCATTTCTGTTTAGATTTAAGTTTTCCTTAATACTGGTATCGTCCATCGTAAGCACGTCACTCTCCCAAAAAGTGCTGTTACGGTCCCTTAAAAATACCATATACCTACATATGAATTATAACCTCCACGAAAAGATACCATTAAACCTACGAATTTCCACAAATCAATTTTTCTTTATTTCAGAGTGTCCTTCTGCCATCCCAACTTGTGGCAACATGTTCAGATTTGTGATTGCTAGTGCATTTACAGTTTTTACTAAATAAAAAACCGTCGTCTGTCACAGCAAAATTGTAGTTTGCATTAGTGAGATTCTAATGCAAATTAACGCTGTCGTCTGTCTATGGTATAACAAGTATTTATAAAGCAGTAATCCTCGTATACATTTAACAGATAAAATAGTATAAGAATATCTTTAGTTCAGTTGAGTGAGAAAGATCTAATTAGTTCTTCATATATGTATAATAATATAGGGTGTTTTTTTAACATCAAGATAACTTAAATTAATATAACAAGACAGAAATATGGTTGAAACTTTTTTTTTTACTGTGATCTGGTTGGTTGGTAATTACGTCGAACGAGGGTAAAATACTTCAGAAAAATATTTCCATTAAATTGTTAACTGAACCAAACAGTCAATTTTAGTAGATGTAGTCGTAATGATGATTCGTTAATTGTTTAAGGATTTCCTTTGCACCAGGTACGCTAAATGTGCTTATTGGAGAAAACGTTTAACAGAAATGAGCTTTGTCGCTAACCACTGGACGAAGTACTTGATAAATTTAGCAAAAAGATTTTACTGAACTGAAATGTCAACACATAGGTATCGATATCATAAGCTTTCATACAGTGAAAGAAACACCTTAAAATGGTATTTAATTCTGTTAAAAGAACATATTTTTTTATTAGCAAATATGTATTTGTTTACGAAAACTTGTACTACTGGCAACACTGTTCTTAGTATTATGTGTGTGTGTGTGTGTGTGATTCGAAATTGTGAGAAGGGAATCGTCATAAATAGAATTTACTGCTATTATATTTTTATAATGTTTTGAAAAATACTTTGACAACTTCCTTATATTACGTCTATACTACAAATATATATATTTTTTGTGTGAGTGTGTGCACATAGGAAATACAAAGCTCAAAGAGCTGGTTTGTATGTATTAGTGGTGTTAACGTATATTAGGTAGAAGAACAACAAAAAAGAAATTTAAATCACAACATCAATCATTGTCTGTTCTTGACATGCATAATAACTCTGCTCTACATTCATTCATATTTTTCTCTCTCCATTGCTTAATTTTTTTCTTTTTTTCTTTTTATGTTAAAATATATTTATATATTTTTTAATTTTGCTTGTGCCTTCATTATTCTATTTGTTTTTTACATTATTCAGTTTGTTTAGTTGTTTCTATTTTCGTTCTTTATTTATTTTTTTTGCTTAATGGCCAGATAATGACTCCTTCCCTATTTTATATCAGTCACTTTGTAGCCCACCCCCTTATCACTTAACAAAAAGTTTTGTATTAATTAATTTGTTTGCTTAGAATTGAGGTTGATTAATGTCCGCTTCTATTTGGTGTAAATCAAGTTAAAAATAAACTTTTGTAAAACATTAAAGATATACATACATATGTCTTTACGGAAAGCATTATTTGAAAGAGTATTAATTATTAAATGTTGGGTATAAAACTATTAACATATATTTCAAATAAAACTCTAAAAAATTAGAGAGTGATTTATAAACAAAAGTTCAAATACTTTGTAAAAACTTCACATAATTAGTTGTAATAACACAAACTTCGAAGTTTCATTTTCAATGTTTATGACAAATGAATACTTAAAAGCGATTGAGTATTGCTTTTGCTGGAACAGTACAGTTTAATATAAAAATAGTGAAATGCAATTTATAGGTATGGTTTGTCTTATCTAATGATGTTTTTTTAATATCAGTTGAAATTTTAGAAATTATCAAAAAAATTTGTATAAATTAATTCAATAATTTTTTATCCCTATTATGGTTTATTTATTTTGTTTCAAGCAGATAAAAATTACATTAAAAGAATAACTATTTAAAATTCTATCTTAAAGTTATATATGTATGTTAGTGCTTGTGAAATCGTCATCTTATATTAAAATACGCAAGAATGTATACTCTTGAATTATTTCTGATGTACTTACGTTAATCTATAGTATATTAATCTAAGACGTAATTTTTATACCCTTCACACAGTGAAAAAGGGTGTATATAGGTTTGCCATTACGTTTGAAATTTCTACAATTTTCATTTCCGACCACCCCATAAAGTATATATTTTTTGAAAGCTTATGAATAGGGGAGTCGATTAATCTCTGTCAACCTGTCAGTCTGTCCATCTGACCGTATGTCCGTATGTATGTTGAAATCAACTTTTTGAAGCCCCCCGACATCACGACCCAGGTGAGGTATTAATATATCAGAAACATTCGGGAGTAGATCGGTATTGAAAATCAGAAACATCAGTACATACATTTTTTTTTATTTTTTATTCTATACATTATTTATATTTTTAATTTTTAATTTTTTTTATATATTTTTTTATTTTTTTTTTTATATTTTTAAAAATTTTTTTTTTTAATTTTTTTTATTTTTTTTTATTTTAAATTTTATTTTTTATTTTTTTAACATATGTATGTTTTTTAAGTGTATGTGCATATTTCATATGAGATGAATGGCGATACAAACAATTGCTATTGCATGACTACACGTTGTGAAGGGTTTATAAGATTCGGCACGGCTGAATATATCATTCTTACTTGTTTTGAATAAAATCATTGAATGAATTAATAAATTACTTGCTTCGACATTAAGAAAAATTAATAGAAATTGTTTTTCTTTTAACAAAGTTTTTATGGTAATATTGATTATCAAAACAATAAGTTAATAATAATAATGCTCTTAAGATGCAATAAATAATTTATTAAAATTTCTCCATGAAACCATAGTCAAATCATAAAAAGTTCAAAAGGTAAATTTTTTACTACAGAGAAAAAAAATTGCTCAATTCGTAAGTTATTAAACAAATAAACAAATGCGTCATTTATAATTCTGTTATTTGATAGGGTTTTTTAAAACAATATATTTTTTTTCTACGTTAACATTCTTGTACTTTTCTGAAGATATCACCGAACGAATATTTGTTACCAGTCAGCATATTTTATTGGAATATAATTAATAATATAATTTTGTTGTACTGTTTTTCAAAATGTTTTGTAATACGATGTGGTAGAAATGCGATAAAATAAAAGAGCAAGAGTCGACCAAAACCATCACAAAAATTTGTTTTAAATTGTGCTGTAAAAAAATTGCCCAATTCACAACCTGTCATAGGAGTCGTGAGTCGCAAAAAATTCATTTCTATATATTGAAGACAACCTGTGATAGAATACATTTTTCCATCCCTGATGTATTAATATGACATTCCATAAACATAGATAAAAATTTCGTAAGTATTTTATTAAAAGTTATTGAAAAATGTACCAACAAAATGTGTACAACTACGACGACGTACAACTTCTACAATAAGATGTGTATTGAACAACCCAGTTCAATTTAAAGAGTTCAAAAGGGGATAAGGGATTTCTATCTTGGATATATGAAATGCGTTGCATACATTACCAAAGCTAAAAACCAACTTTACCAACAAAGCTATGCAGGGAGCGTTTCCATTCAACACACGGCTGCAATATCAGCAGTTTGCATTCAAAGCAAGATCAGAGGGTATCACAAGTTTAAGGCATACAAAATTTCAGAACCTGGCATATAGGGTTGGGGAGACACACATAATCAAAATTCGCATTGAAGTGGTTGAAAATCTACGCATAGCGAATGCATTCATATCTAATGGATGCATGGATTGTGACATGGTGCTTGGAAATTGACATTGGTATATATACTGATCGATTATTTATAACAAAAATTCCAGGCGCTAATCCTTTTCCTTGGGTCTGAGGAGATGTGTCAGATAGTTAGATCATCAGGCCCAAGGTCATCTGCTATTCGTGTATAAGATCAGAAAATTCTTATTGTGCTTTAAAACCTGCTGAATATAAGACAGCTGAATGTAAGTACCTTATTGTTGCCTAAATATATTCTAAAATTCAATAGGTTTGACTCTACGGAATAAGGCGACGCTGTTGCGTGAATAAGGGGACACGAAAAAAAGCATCCAACGAATTGGCGAAAAGAGGATCGGCGGCAGAATTTTCTATGTGATGGAATGGTAAGGGGAAAAGTCTTTAAAGTTGGTAAACTCTGTAAACTTACAAAGTTGGATAGGGTAAACTACTTGTAGATTGTAGTCTCGTAAAGTGCTTAAAGAATCTTGTTTTACAAGTGCAGTAAATATATTCGCATTTAATGGGAAATGAGCTGAATATCTTATTACAGAGCAAAGTAACTTCAAATATCACCTCTAAAAGCAGCAAATCGAGCACGATGATGCTTGTAAAATGTACCTCGAGAATGCTGAGACAAGAATTCATATAGTACTCGAATATCCAGCATCGGCTAGCAGAAGATTGAGGTTCTCTGGCAGGCACACCAAGGATGCTAAGGGGGACCTCAGTCTGTAGTAGATTCTGGTGATTATGAAAGATTGTGCAAAGAGAATTATCCGCAATCACCTATCCGATGTCGATCGGTAGCCCTGAAATCATTGCAGACCGATAGATTTTGAAAAAGTACCCGAAATTGTAGTGGTCTGCTTCGATTTGTATAATGTAAAAGTATTTAAAATATTAATGTTAAGCAAACCGTTAGTTCTGTTAAAATAAATCTTCAAAATGTAAAGCTTAAGATAAGTTAATACATATTTGCTCTTAAGAATAAATACAAATATATGAAAAATACAAAAATTGTTTTATACAACCAAAATTTTTTTTTTGCTATTTTTTATCAGTAATATCAAGAATGAAGAACTTATAAATAATTTTCGGTCAAAAACGTACTTCAATTAGTTGACAAACTTTAATAATAAAAACTAAAAACAATAATTCAGCAAAATTTTAGAGCTTTCAGCCAAAAGAATTTTGGATATAATTTTTTTAACAAAGTCATATATATCCCTAATATACAAAAATTGTATACAAATTTCCTCTTGAAGCACTGAAATTTACTCCCTACTCCTCAATATAAAAAACATTTTTTCTCTACAAGACGAACATATATTTATGTATTAAACTCCAAACGAATAAAATAACTCATTTTCAGTTTTTCCCCAAATTAATATTCATGCAAAAAAATTACAACAAAAATTTACCACAGGGAATAAATAATCTCTCCAAAAATCATAAACAATAATTAGTTTTCTTATTTAGCATGTACATATGTATGTACGTATGTATGTACATATGTATGTATGAAGGAAAGAGAAAAGGAAAATAACTAAAATTTCTTTTAATAACATCAATTTTTCACAATTAGTTTTGGTTACATTAGAATAAAAATTCATTTACATTTAAGCCAGATAAATGCCAACAAGAGAGTGTGGTCGAGGAAAGATAAATAAATGAATATTATTTATGTATTCTATTAAGAATATGTGTGTACACACGTCTGTGTAGATGTAGATTTATCAAAAACTGTATTCAGTTATTGTCTCGGTATAATTTTGTTAAACAATTTTGCCTTAAAACATATTTGTGCTCTATGGCTAAGTAGTATTTTGCATATTCTACTCTTATTAAATGAATATATTTAAACATATAATACGATTCATTTATAATCTTTACGAGACTTTTCTTGTTCACAAGCTTATGAATCTAAAATAATGAAATTGGGAGATATGAGAGCTTGAGACAAGAGGTAATTTTTTGTATCTTTCAGAAATTAATAGGGAGTATTTTTGTGATGAAAAATTTGATAGTGGAACCAAGAATTTTTAAAGAAAAGGAATTTGTTATCTTCATGATTTTTCATTAATTGACGTAGTTTAATTTTCCCGTTCCTTTGCCACTCTTAACTCTTACCACGATTGTATATTTCTATTAAACTGTAACTGTTTGTTATTGTCACCCGATGTTGTTCACTGTAATTTGTTTAATAAACAAAAAATTTTACTACTTATATTGTGTTGTGTTTGTATTCTACCTGTTAACTTTAAAAATGTCAAAGCAAATCTTACATTACTCAGCACTTACAAAAATTATAGCATCTTCCGATTGGTCGATAACTTTCTTGCATTTTACCCAGAAAATTTAAATTTTATACGCAGGATAAGAGCACGCCATCCACTATATTATTCTTGTTTGACAATTAATCGGTAGTTTTACTCAGTTTCTAATTAAATTAATACAGGCTTTTAGAATAACAAAGTAATAAATAGTACATATGCATGTATTTTTGGTAAATTTTAATATTCTTAAAATCATGTGTTTTTGATCCAAATTATTTATACTCCCCCTCTTTTTAATTTTTAAATGAGATAAATTCTAACCTTCAAAGTCTATATCGAAACAAATATATTTGAACCCATGGCGTATTCATTCAGGTATATTCAACGGCAAATGGATACAACAAAGCAAATTTTTAGGGTATTATTTGTGTCAAGGCCAACTAGTTGAAAAGGGTTGAAAAAGTTATAATAACATGTTAAATTTAATCAAATTTGATTCAAGAAAGGAAATAGATTTGTAAAGCATATTAAACATTTTGCAAAAGCAACCAATATACATACTTTTGGTGTATTTATTATCAAAAAAGTACACTCAAGTTAATTGTCCGAAATCGAGATCACATTTTCCATCCCTGCATTAATAAACAAAATCAAAACGAATTCAAAAAATTCTCATCAAATGCTTCCGAATTAGCTGGGCTTATAATACATAGAAGAAGAAGAACAAGCTACTTTTTTTAATTTTTTAGAAACTTCCAATTTATTTTAACACAGTTAAATGCACGGCTACAACCAACACAGCAATACAAAAACAACAGGCATTTTGTTTTTGTATAATTCATTCCATGTGACAACAACTGATCTAAAAAAAATAAAAATTATGAAATTTAATTTATTATTTTTTTTGTTTACGGTCATATAAGACGTATTTAAGTTTGATGCGCATGTTCAGAACAATAAATACGAATTTACTTTGGTGCATCAAAGTATTGATGTTCTGCAGGTGTATTAGTTATCAATTTTTGGTCAGCACATACAGATTAAGCTAGTTTAAACCATTTTCCGCAAATATCCCGTTTAAAATTTCGTTTTGCACAAGGACATTTTCACTTTTAAACTTTTATTTTGGAAAAATAATAATTTTTTGTTGGTGACAAAAAAAAATTAACATAGAAAACATTTTTCAAAATTTTTAAACTAGTTGTACTAATTTTTTTTCGCCTAGTGTTTTTGTAAACAACACAGAAAAAAAGGAAACATAAGCGGTAATCACCCTTCGTTGCAAACAGATCATGAAAATGTTGCAGATCTTGCAAGTCTTTTATATATTCTATTGCAAACGTTGCTTTTGAAAATTTCCAACTGTTTTTAGTATTGGAAATAAGTGCTTGTGTGGGAAATGTAATTTTAGTGTGTATTATTTTTGTGGTGTTGCATCTAGACATTCGCATGATCTGTTTGCAACGAAGGGTGATTTCCGCTATACCTTGAAAGTTGTTAATTATAAACAAAATCTCAGCTGATCAACTGCAGTCACCTATTTAAAAAGACCTTTATAACTTCTGTATAGTTGAAAATTATGAATTTTGAGTTTTTAAACTTGGAATTAGTGATCTTAGCATAAACTCAAAATGACGGACACTAAGCCAAAATAGAAAACAGTTTCCCTCTTTTTGATAGAACGAATTACGCTTTTTTTTATTTCTTTGATTAAATTCAAAAGGAAATTTTTAATTAGAATATGATATATGGAAACCTAAAGGGACTCTTTCTTTGCTCTGGTTACATTGGTATCTTTTTAGCATCAGAAGGTGCTTTTACAATATTAAAGGTATTTTCTTGCCAACCAGAAATTAATAACAGTTATTTGTAGTATTTTTTTTTGTTATTAATTAATGTTTTTTATAAAATTACTAGTTAAAGCCGGACCGCTTTGCTGGTTCCCATAAAGTTTTTTGTTATTCCTAAACGTTGCTGGATCAGGGATATCAATCCTTAATTTGAAAATTAATCCAACAAACTTTGAACATTACATTTATCAGAAAAAAAACATATTTTAAGCGGCATTTTTAATTATCACTCTCTCTATTTTTTCTATAGTCCTACGCATACAGCACTCTTTGTAAAAATAATTTGTATTAACACTCATTACTTCGTTTATTTTTGTCTTGTCACATATATATGGTTTGCTTAAGTGTTAAACATCTATAACCTCTGATATACTAAGCCTCTTTTATTAGAATATATTGAATACTAAACCTCGCCTGTAAGACCCAAAAAATCGCTTATTTATATAGTAAATAGCGATCGGTTAAAAATACAAGCACGTGATATTCTTTCTTCCGTGTGCGTTTGTGAAACTGAAATTTTAACCCTTCGGAGATATAAACAATCGTATCGCCTGATAGTACTAAGGCCGAGGCTACGCAATGAGCGGCAGAGCGGCGAGTTTAAAATTAGAACAAGTTCTATTACTGAGCGGCACCGCCCAGCCGCTCTCCGCTTTGACGCTCATTGCGTGGCCTCGTCTTTAGAGACTACTAAAGGTAAATATTTTCTTATAAAATCTCATAACTTTTTATCTTTTAAAAAATTAGTCTTCTAAACAAAGTTAAGTAATTGTTAAAAGTTAAAAAGTAATTTCAGTATTTAAACCTTAGAATACTAAAATTAAATTAGGGAATATCCTAAAGCTAATTCTATTACTTTATTTATTTTTAATAATAAATGTTTTTTATTATTATTTTTATAATTGATTTTCTTATTTTATCTTTCTTAATAAAAACAAAAGTTTGTGAAATTTGATTTAAAAAAATATCCGTTTTTTGTTAAAAAAAATTAAAATATTTAGGACCAGCTAAATTAAGGATGTTATAGAACAGACCACTAGTTTTTCGTTATTAAGTCCACATTTTAACTTAATTTAACTTAAAAGTGACTGAAAGGCGAAAGGAAAGTTCATCTTACCTTTTGTCGTTAACGTAAGGTTTATAAATAAAGGTTATCATCTTTCTTATTTATATAAATCTCGGTGTATAACTTTTACTTTTTTGCGGGGAAATTTTAATTTTATAGTTAAAGTTTTACTGCCATATTCATAAAAGTTATTTTGGTTTTATAAATGGCTTATTTGAGAAGTTTATAAAAAAGCCTTCAATAAAATAAAAATATTTGTTATGAATATGACAGTGTATATTTTTTTATAATTAATAGGTAAAATACAAAATTTGTCAACCTTTCGTTGCCAGCACATATTTAAAGTTATTAACGTGTTAAGTGGTTATGTATTTGCCTCGGTACTACCACATTTTTGGGAAAAAAAAGATTATTTTACAATTAGCCTGTTATAACGAAAAATAACTTCTATGTTTACATTAACTTTAAAGGCAAGTTGTAATAATGGCTCTTAATGGTAAAAAAGAACTTAATGGTAACAAAATGAAGAAAAAACAACCAAAAAGGTCCTTGCTGTATCTGCACAATAATTTTCATTAATGTAAGTAACTTAAAGTTAAGATAAATTTATTTCGCTTTTAAAAAGATCTTGAATATGAAATACATAAAAACTGGACTAACGAATTAAGTGGCTAATAGCACCAGCCTTCTAGAATTTTCTATTGGACAAATGGCAGTTATGATTATAATATATTATTCCTAAGCCCCGACTTGGTAATAAACTTCACATTTGCAAATGCCAATTACTTAGCTCTTGTTAATGAAAAATAATGCATTAATTAAACTGGTGAAAACTTAACACATATTTACATACTTAAGCACTTGTAGTACAATGTACGTTTTTGTGGCAACTGCCTAAATCGATTAAATCATTGTACTTGCAGTGAATCTATATATATAAAAGTGAAACTCTGTGTGTGTGTGTGTGTGTGTGTGTGTGTGTGTTAGCTATAGACTCCGAAACTGTAAAACCGATCGGGCTCAAACTTTGGTAAGTTGTTGTACACATACCAGGGAGTGTTTATGGGTGAAAAAAAGTGGGCGGGGCCACGCCCATAAAAAATTAGTTATCAGTTTTAGCTACTTGCACTTGACCGATTTTTCTGAAACTTTGCACACATATCGAGCTGTCATGACTAAAAAATTTCGTGATAAGAAAAGTGGGCGTGGCCACGCCCCTAAAAAAGTTTTAATTTTGAGGTACTTGCACTGGACCGATTTTTCTGAAACTTTGCACACATATTAAACTGTCATGACTTTATAATTTTGTGATTAAAAAGTGGGCGGGGCCACGCCCATAAAAAAAGGTTATAAATTTGAGGTACTTGGACCAGACCGATTTTTCTGAAACTTTGCACACATATCGAGCTGTCATGACTAAATAATTTTGTGATTAGAAAAGTGGGCAGTGCCACGCCCATAAAAAATAGGTATCATTTTGAGGTACTTGCACTGGACCGATTATTCTGAAACTTTGCACACATATTAAGCTGTTATGACTTTACAATTTCGTGATAAGAAAAGTGGGCAGGGCCACGCCCATAAAAACACTTATAATTTTGAGGTACTTGCACTGGTCCGCTTCTTCTGAAACATTGCACACATATTGAGCTGTTATGACTTTACATTTTCGTGGTTAGAAAAGTGGGCAATGCCACGCCCATAAAAAAATTATAATATTTAGGTTTTCGCACTTGATATTCAATTAAAATTTAGAATGCATTTCGATTTATTAATGGGCGTAGCAACGCGCGCCGGGTTTGGCTAGTACCTAATAAATTTAATTTTTTCTAAATTTCATTAAAAGTAGGACATGTCAAAATTCTATTTAGCTTTTATTGCTGTTGTACAAGTTTGTTGTGGTTGTAGTTTTGCATAAATCAACATTTTTTATAATTTAGAAACGCAGTTGTATAAACAAAAATTTTTTTATGTTTTTCTGGTAAAATAAAAAAAAAAAAAAATAATCTCCTGAAAATACTAAACATTTGTATTATTTTCTCCTACTCGTATTATTTTAGTAATTTTTATTTGTATTGTTATGAATACTATATTTTTTATGTTTATTATTATTGTCATTTTTTTTATTACCCCGAAGGTAATTTTTATTTTGATTAGTTGGGGAATAAATTGCAACTGTATATACATACATACATACATACATACATACATACATACATACATACATACATACATACATACATACATACATACATACATACATACATACATACATACATACATACATACATACATACATACATACATACATACACACATACATACATATGTACGAGTAATTGTAAATAACTTTTTTATGACAAATATTTTAAAAGTTTTAGAAAGAAATTATTTTGTATTTGTAATAATAGCAAAAAATTATTCGTATTATTAGATATCTACAGGGTGGCACCTTACCTTATCAGGTGATTTATTTTTTTTTGTAATTTTTCATGGACCTAACAAATTTATATTGAATTAAAGTGATAAAATGATTTTGTTTCTATAAATTTTGATTGTAGTTTCATTAATTTAATTTCAATTTTATTTCCTATTTTGATATGTGTAATAAATTTTATTCTAATTTTGTTTAAAATTTATATCAGATCTTTGGCAAAATTGAACTTGTAAAACTCTTATACTTTCAGCGTGTCTATAAAATAACTATTTTTAGCATTTACATTGTTAAGAAAATTCTCGATCCCTATCACAGCATAAATATAAGGAACCTAGAGCAAGTAATAGTAGTTGTGCGTAATACATACTTTAGTTAATACTAAGTTGAATTAAATACAATAATAGTGAAATATCACAGGAAGGTCCAACCAAAACGCACCATGTTTATTGTAAATAAAGCACAAAGTTGTCAGAGAATCATCTTTATATTGTTTTTATAATAGAATTGTCTTTGACAATTAATAAGTAATAATCGCCAAGTGATCGTCACGGTTCGTATATTCAGTGACACTGAGACATAATTGACGTTCAATATCGTTAATGTTGAATGAATTATTTTATTATTTAGCACTTGAATTGTTCTTCGATAATTGACGTAAAAATTTTTTTTAATATACCCAAAGAGTATATAGTCCAACGATGCCAAATCTCATGATCAAAGCGGCCAATTTATATTTCCACGACAAGAAATAACATGCCCGGTAAAGTTTTCTCCCAAAAGAGACATTGTTTCGATGCCTATATAGGAAATATCACTATCCGGTTGAAACCACATCGTCTCGGTCCATATCCTCAATTTCAGGCGACAAGATAAGCGCTATCATCTCACAATTGCAAACACCATTCAATAACCATTTTCCTTATTATCCTTATTATTAAAAAAAAGTACGCCTTGGTGACGCTGCTAGCCCATAAACTGCAACAAACAGTCACTCTTTGAGGACTCAGCGGCATTTCAACAATCATTTGTTTACCTCGTTTACCTCAATACTGCAAGACTGCTTGATAACAAATCCACTGAGGTGAAAGTGAGACTCGTCGCTGAGGATGATTTTCTTTGTAAAGTCACCATTCACTTCTATATATTCAACAACAATGGTCAGTAGGATTTTGAGTTAATTGAACCTTTTAAACGTGCAAATTAAAATATATATTCAAATCTCGGATCTGTAGTGCACGTGAGATGTTGCTCATGTCGACGGATTGTGATTGTATTCTGCTACATAATTCTAAACATTAGCTACGTTTTTTGCAGAACGAACTGGACAAGCATGCACAACTGTTTCCAAATTTCCTACAAACCCGGTTTTTCTGAAATTGGTGTACAATTCTCCCGATTGTCGATTATGGTGGCCCAGAAAATTACAAAGCGCACGAAATGCATTTTGATTTGAGCGCCCATGTTTTCAAAAGGATTAAACATTTTTAAAGCGCTCAATTGTGTACCTTCCCATGGTTGAATTTGCCAAACACTTTACCAGAAAAACTTAATATTTTGTTACTATACACAATTAATATTGTTCATTATTGTTGGACATCTTTTTAAATGATCTATTGTAATATTTATGTGTGTTTAAATAAGTAAAGTTTTATAACGTATATTTAAAAGTGCTGATTATTATTTACAATCAAAACGATCCCGGTTTATTTGAAGTAAATAAACCAATATTTTTAGGAGATATAAACGTAACATTATTATGGTTAGTTTTTTAATATTTAAAAAAAAAGTCTTAAATTAAAACCCCTGCCAGGATTTTTAAATAAATACATAGTGACCACTGCACTTGAAATTTGGCAAAAAAATTAGGGAATATTTCTAAAAAATCAAATATTTGCGAGAAGTAATTTTTCATTTCTATTTCTAATAACTAGTCACCCTGTACCATTTTTATTTATTTTAATTAAAATAATTTTTTTAATATATTTTAATATTCATTTTTATACCCGCCACCAAAAAAATGGTGGGGGTATATTCATTTTGTCATTCCGTTTGTAACACATCGAAATATCCATTTTAGACCCCATAAAGTATATATATTCTGAATCAGGGTTTGATTTGATGACGATCTAGCTATGTCCGTCCGTCTGTCCGTCTGTCCGTCTGTCCGTCTGTTGAAAGCACGATAGAGGTCGCACCGAAAAAGCTAAAGGGCTCAAATTTTGTCAGAATCTTTCTTATAGACAAGGTTTGTTTGGTATTGAAAATGGGCTAAATCGGAATATTAGAAAGAGAGTTATAGCTCGTAAAGCAAGAATAGGTCGAAAAAACCGTGTCCTTCAAACATCGAAAAAAAAGGAATTGTGTCCAAACGCATAAACGTAGAGTCATGAAACTTATATATTTCTCGAGTCAAAAGAATATTTCTCCCCAAAAATTGCTTAAATCTATGCATTAGAAAAGGAGTTATAGGTCAAAATGTACGAAAATTTATACCGCTCAGTGTATATTTGAAGTTTAAAACGTAATAAAACTGACAAAACTATATGTACGGTTCTGAAATTTTGCAAACATGGTTTTTTGGTCAAAGTCTTCGTTATAACGGAAAATAAATGTGCCACGCCCACTTTTTTTTTAAATTTTTATAAAAATATATTAGTCATGTTCATTAGCATTTATTCATTGCAGATGGCGACATCTGTTGAAGGCGCCACTACATTTTGCAAACACTGAGGATGATGTCTTTGCTAAACATCACGTAGAACACTAGATGACTCTCGTAACATTTTTTTGCACAAACTACAAAGGAATTTTATAGGGGTTTGTGAAAACGAAAATGACCGAAGTTTGTTGACAAAAATTAACTAGAGTAATGATTTGTGCCCAACTTTACATATAGTTGTACACACAGTCTTATGAGGTTTAAGATTTAAAAATATTTTAAAAAAATGTGCATCAGTAGATTTAAAATAAGTATTTGAATATTTAAAATACATATTTTAACAAATTTTTCTTTTATCTATCTATTCTTTTGTAAAGGGTGGTTAAATTTTAAGGGCCACAGGGTGATTCAAAATAGACATGCTCAGCATTTTGCTAAAACAGGAAATTTATTAGTAAGATTTTGATTTTTAAAGTTCTATAACATTTTGCTTTTAAAAGATTTTCAAACGAAATAAGTTTTGTATAATTTTAAAATTTGTTAGCCATTAGTACATGAAAATAAATTGTTTATAATGTTTAGAAATAATTTTTTTTATATCTTTAGGTCTAAATTTTCCTAAATTCCTTTTTTTAATACACCATAACTTCTAGAAAACATAAGATAACAAAAAGAAATTAGCACCATTTAGTAGATAAAACTCTCCTCTATACCCCTATACACCATTGTATACCCAGGACGATCCGACCGTGATCAGCAGACCAATTTTTGTGACACAAGGTCAAATATTTTTTGCAAAATTTTAGTAAAAGAGCTAAACAAATTTTTTTGTAATGTGTTTTTTTGAAGTATTTGAGTTTTTATATCCGCCACCAAAAAAATGGTATGTATATTCTTAATCGGGGTTTCATTTGACGACGATCTAGCTATGTCCGTCCGTATGTCCGTCTGTTAAAAGCACGATAGAGGTCCCATCGAAAAAGCTAGTGGGCTCAAATTTTGCCAGAATATGTCTTATACACAAGGTTTGTTTGGAATAGAAAATTGGCTAAATCGGAGTATAAGGAAGAAAGAAAAATTGCCTAAATGCATGCATTAGGAAGGGAGTTAGAGATCAAAATGTACGAAAATTTATACCGCGCAGTGTATTTTCCAATATGTTAAAAATTTTAAACCTAATAAGAGTGACAAATTTAGATCTACGATTCTGAAATTTTGCAGGAATTGCTTTTTGGTCAAAGGCTTTCTTCTGACGGAAAATAAATGTGACACGCCAACCTCCCATACAACGTTTTCTCTAAAATTCTTATAATTTCTCTATAAATCGAATAATAAAGGACTTTATTGAAATATCTAAGTTGTATTTATTAGCATAAATAAGTTCGACACACATACTATAACGCTCACTTTCCACGTTATTTACTGTTAATGAAATTTAAATTTATAAAACCGACAAAATTGGAGGTATGATGATAAAATTTGCTACGGAAATCCTTCTAGTCAATGTTATTGTTATGCCAGAAAATTTAGGTTACACGCTTTATTTCAAATTCATATAATATCTCAATGAATAAATATTTTGGAAGAATTACGGACTATATTGAAATATCTAAGTTGTATTTATTAGCAGAAATTTTATTGACACGCTTACTTTAACGCCCATTTTCACTGAAACACTTAATTTACGAAAACATTTTACCAGCATATCCAAGTTATAAAAGGTGGTTAAATTTTAAGGGCCGATGTTGATTTTGAATAAAACACAAATTATTTAGGAAATTATTATCATTTCTTTTTTAATGATAATATTTGTATGGTTCAATTATGTATGGAACAAAATATCGGCCAAATGGCCCCGCGACCTCAACGGCACACCTCGATCCGATAGTTCAAATTTTAAATAACATTGCTGATGCTCAATTGTTTGGCACGATGATGAGTCGAAGTTGACTGTTTTTTTGCCACACTATCGCGATAAACAGCAATGCTTCTCATTTAACGAATTTAGAAGGCATTCATAGATGTTCTAACATTTTATACAGACCTGGGGCCGAATTACGGCATTCGATATCGATCGAAATTTTACTCGAACGATCGAGTATGCTTTAGGTATATACATTCTAATAAGAGTTTTCAAATTTCGATCACGTTCGAGTGCCGTAATTCGGCCTCTGTTTTAAATTTAAAATTTAACCACCCTCTACAAAGAAAGCCATTAACAAAATAATAATTATTGTGCTTTAAATGTACACAAAATTGGTGGTGGGTATAAAAGATTCGGCACAGCCGAATATAGTGCTCTTACTTGTTGTAATTGTCATTGTCCTTCTCCTTTACTCTAGAGTTTTTCATATTTGGGTTACAGTTTTATTAATATAATTATTTAATATTTGCTTAAGTAGTTACATAGATAGCAACTGTTTTTTTTTCAAAAGCAAAGATATGTATGTATGTATATAATTAATTTTTAAAAACAAATATGATTAAGGGGCTTAGAAAAAAATATTGACAGAAAAAAGGATTGCTAGTATAATTACAATAACAAATTTTTTGGAATTATTTTTTTTTTTTGTAGTAGATTTTTAGATCTCTATTGTCGAATTTGTGACATATCTGTAATTCTGTATGGCGGCCAACATTGCTATTTTATAGTCAACCGCCGGCTGATGTTAGGTGGCATGTAAAAACAAAATAGAGCAGGCTCTAATTGAAATTTCTTAAAATGATTTTGCATATTAATTTAACAGAAGCAATGTTTTATTGGTAACATACGACATGTTCGTATTAAAAAGTTCAAAATATGACATGTCAAAAAAATACTGTGCATGAGCTGCTTAAACCAAATTTTAAATTCAACAAGGGAGTCGATTGAACAATGTCCGTCTGTCCGTGTGATAGTATAAACCAACTTTTAGAAGCACCACATGTACTGTGTGTTGTATAAAGCATTTAAACATCATTTACAAAATGTAAGGCAATAGACACGACTAAGTCTATTTTTCTCATATATTTACCATACAATTAAACATTTTTAAGTCTTTGGATAGTTTTTCTCCACATTTGTTTCTATTGACAAATATGTAAGAAACTAAACAAATCAGTCACTATCGTCTAAGTTATAGGCAAAAGTTATTAAAAAATATATATTTTAATATATCAAGTTACTTTAGCTGCTTAATTAATTGCTGAAAATGCCGGAAGTGGTAAATTAACAGTAGTTGTCTCGAAAATTATATTTAAAAAAAAAACTAAAAAATCGGTTTGAAATAAACTGAGATATAAGCACACAAAAACAACTGCTGCACTTTTTAAATTACATCAATAGAAAACGAATTATTTGGTTTATTTACTTATTTAATATATATTTTACAAAATTAATTTATAAAATATATTCACAGGGAGCCGGGTAACCAGACTATTTGCGCATAAAACGAATAATATAAGTTTCCCAATGATTCGTTTGCTGGTTTAAAACTTCTTTAGGGGTATTTTTTTTATGTTTGTAAAAATGATTCGTTTTATATTATTGAAAACTTATTTTACTTTATCATCCTACAAAACTAGACACCACTACACAAAATTGAATATCAAATGAATAATAAATTTGTACAAAAAAAAAAAAAACAAAATCAGTAGTCAGACTTAATATTAATATCACAATACTTTACATGACTAAGTTTTTCTTCCAAAATTTACAAGCGAGAATATTTTTTTTTGAGCTTTTAGACAACGCAGAAGGTCGATATAGATAGTAACTGAAAGGGCTTAAGAAATACCGGATAAAGGGCACGTATATATAAATATAGTAATTACGGCTTTGTCCGCATTAAATCCAAAATATAGATATCAAATGAAAAGGCTTGACCAGCAGAAAACAGCCATCTATGAAAAAGTTAAAATCCAAGATGGCGTCCAAAATAAAATGGTGGATAATTTACTCTATCCCATCAATATGGGTACCATATTAAAGGATTCAACTAGTAGAATACAGTTAGATATATAAAAATAACAAATCACAGATGGCGTCAAAAATTATAAAGCTTAATGGTGTATAATATTAAATCGTGAAGGGTTATATCAGGCTTGGAGACAGCCGAATATAGCATTCTGATTTTATACGTTATTTTAAATTTTTAACATTTAATCGATTTTTTTGAGAAATTCTTGTTATGCAAGGTTTTGATTATCGTATATCAGAAAAGTCAACGTAATTTTATGCACAATTCAACACAGACAAATGATTTCTAATTTATTACAATACCTGGTCAATGCGTTTTTTTAATACTTAATAATGACTATTATAGTAAATAAAACATGACGGTCTGAGGTGCCAAATTAGAAACGATAAGCAATAAAAATAATTTTCTAATTGAAACTCTTATTAGCCGATTAATTTTTCCAATCATTCCGTATGTTTAGTTTTCTGACATTATTTATTTTATTTAAAAGCATGTAAAGAGGCATTTTGATGCCAGTAGACGACAATAAACCGAAGTTCAAGGCAATATTGATACAATTCAGCTGAAAAAAACTATCAAAGTAAGTCTGTGCATACTACTTAATGCTTATATAAAAATAGTCCAATGTAGCCAGTAATAATCAGAAAAAAAGATTTATTTTACATATCTTTCGGTATCAACTAAAAATCTCTTACTGATTCCAGAGAAACTATAAATTCTGCCTAGTCCACATAAATACATATATCGTCCCTAACTTATAGATATTTGTATTTAAATAAAATTGAGCAGAATATTAGGTCTAAGATCCCGTATAAAGTCCTCTACTGCACGTCCACTCTATACTGATAAGACTTTTTAAATGTTAATCTGTATGGTACATGATAAGCCTTGACTGGCAGTAGGTTTTAAGAGTGTTCTTTATGGCTTTAATTTGTATTGTGATTGTTAAAATAAAAACGCAACTACTTTCCCCTGCTGTTTAAAATTCAATATCATATTCTATTGTTGCTGATACGTACAGTATTCATTTCAGTTTTCCACAGTTTAATAGCACATAAGTATTATATCTTAATAAATTAAAAACAAATTGAGGTCAACTAGAAAAAAAGTAATTTTCATTTTATATTTTCTCTTTTGATTATTGTTGCAGACATGCTCCATATAAAATATCCTCATGGTCGAGCACAAGCGGAAATCAATGCCGTAACAGTAACAGGTCAGCACAGTAAAGGCCGTAATGGAAACAATATAAGTGGAACAACGGTTGAGTTTCAACCAGATTTGTTGCCAGCTTATGCAGGAAATAAAATTAACGGCAAACAGCAGCATCTACAACAACAACAACATCACGGAGATCAAATGTATAGTCCTGTTATAACACCAGGTTCCACCAGCAGTACCAAGACAATAAATATGACGGAAGACCCACAACAACAGCAACATCTAGTCACAGCCAATTCAACACTGCCAGTTAATGCAACTAGTCGTAGTAAATACAATACCAGCGCTCAAGAGTATTTGCAGGCCAGATTTGGTACAATAACGAAAAAACAAACAAAAAGTCAAGACAAATTAAATACCATAAAACGAGAAGCACAGCCTTTAGGTATTTTGGCTGCGGGCAGTAGTTCATTGACTGTAGCACGATCTTCCCCCAATGCGGATGCGCGACAAACAAAGTCACTTTTCTTGCCTCAACGTACCGTTTGCAGTGCCACCACCACAGTTACACCCACCGATGCAACCAGCTCCTACGAATATCGACAACCTCCACCACCTCCCTACAATGCTGCACATCGTATGGCTGGCAACTTGTTGTCACGACGCACCAGCATAAATCAACATGACAACAACGAGGACAACAACAGGAATAGTAATACTAAGGATCAAGGCTATCGGGAGCTGAGTGGTAGTAATGCCGTCGGCATACCCCTCTACGAAACAGCAAGGCAAACAATTGTCACTGCCTCACCTTCAATGAATTTTCCTACCACTATAACAGGCTACAATACAAACACTGCTTCGCCAAGACGACAACTGCTGTGATAAACTTAAACAAAATCTAAAAAACAGAGAAGTTTCAATAAAAAAAGTAAAAAAAAAACACTTGAATAAATAACGAAAATGAAACACGAGTAAAAGAAATAAAGACTATAATTAGGTATGAATAGAAGAAGTACTTGACTATTTGCTTTTGAGTTAAGGCCACAGACAGACCAAAAAGACACAAAGTCACAGAGTCACTAAATCAGATAACCAGCAACCTCCTGCTAGAGATGAATACGATATTTTAACTTTAAGTCCATATTGCAATGGCATTTCTATGCATGATTTTCTAAACAGTATTCTTTACAAACTAGCCCCTGTTAAATTCTATACTAAATTTTGCCACATTTCCACACTATTCCAGAGATTAGGAGCAGGAGTAACTAGAACACAAACATTCACATTTAATAACATATACACAAAATTAAGTGGATTTGTTTGATACTGAACGTAAGCAGAGGTGCTGGTGGCGCTATTTTTGGATGTCTCTATGTTTCTTACTGTTGTTTGTTTCGTACAGATAATGCCCTGCAACATAATATACAAAATAAGGTATCATTATGCGATATTAACCATGTCATCATGATTCATAACACATCGTATGTGACTGTCTCTGTGTTGCTGTGGTAAATGTTTGCAAATATAATTAATGAGCAGCTGAAAGCTAATTGGAAGTCCTTTTAGTATTGTGTGTAGAAAACTGATAAAATGTAATACGAAAACAAAAAAAAAAACCAACATAAATACATGTAATGAAAATAAATTTAATATTAAAAATATTTATAATTAATAAGAAAAAAATAATAATAATTATAATTGTAATAAAACAAAGTGTTGCATTATAAGTGATTCTTATTTAGTTAATAAAAATATAGTAAAACAAAAAGGTATATTATAAAAAATAATGTGTGTATGTGTCTTCTTTTTGACATAGAAGTTCTAAAAAAGGTAAGTTTACTTATAAGGCATATGTGGCTAAAAAAATTCTATAATAAATAAAATAGATTTTTCAAATTAACGCCTTAAATACATAAGAAGTCATAAGAAGCAATTAAGACATATGACTTAAAATCACCTAAGGTCCACAGTGCATTTAAAGAAAATTCTAATAAAATCTAAAGAAATTAAATTTATTGAAGTTTTATACTTAGTTGTTTGTGGCCCTACCAATGTGCAATGTTTAAACTTAAACTTGATCGACCTGATCTAAGTTTTTTTTATTTATTATTCCGTTGCACTTTTTTCATACTTTCTGTTTTAAACTTATATTTTTCTTAATTTTATTTAAGCTTAAGTTTGATTATAAATTTTTCTTTTTTTAACAAATATAATTGTGATAATGAAAGAATAATTTAAAAAAGTATATTTTTGCCAATTTTAGCTGAATGGAAAGCATTTTCGAAAGTCTCTTTAATTAGTGATAACGTGTAAATAAAATCTATTTAATTCCCAGGTCTTTTTTAATGCAAGCTTACTTAGGCTTAGCCGGCTGCATAAAGATTGAAGCGTACTGTACTAAAGCATTGAGCAAATTTCATCATCATACCTCTAATTTTGTCGATTTTATGATCATTTAAATTTCATAAACAGTAGATAACGTGAAAAGTTGGCGTGTCGAAGTAATTTCTGCTAACAAATACAACTTATATATTTCAATATAGTCCTTTATTCTTCAAAATTTTTAGAGAAATTATATAAATTTGAGATAAAACGTTATATGGAAGGTGGGCGTATAACATTTCACATTTATTTTCTGTTACAACAAAGCCTCTGACCAAAAAGCAATGCCTGCAAATTTTCAGAATCGTACTGGATGTCGTACTCTGGACAAGGAAAACGATTTCACACTGCCAATTTGTGATTGTCGACAATCCTCATTGCACAGTCCTTTGTAATAGTGTAGTAAAAGTGATAAAAGTGTGTGTGTTTAAATTGTGATTACTTTGCCCTATAGGTTTCTTAATTTATTAGAGAGCCTTAGAAACTTAGTCGGCTCTATAGAGATGGCAAAGTCAATTGCCGAAGAGTTTAAACATTAATTTAAAATACAACAATTAGGTTTTGTGTCAGTTTTGTCACTAACCAATTTTATTTAAATCTTAACAACTTATATACTATTTTAAATTTTGTGTATTCTTATTCTATTTCTTATTCTATGTTAACCAATTGCCCTACTTAAAATTATTTGTTTACATAATTACTTATATTTAATTACTATGACATCAATATCATATATTCAATTATTATGCATTCTAGTGACCGATATCAATTGACACCAGTCACCTGAAATGCAAGTCATATACTTTTTATTCATATTTGTTTTTGTTTATATTCTATTGTATTTTCATTTTAGTTTGTCTTTCTTTTCTTTTTTTTTTTATTTTTGTGTATGTATGTATGTATGTTTGTGTATGCATATATAATGCACTACACCCCTACCGTTTGAAAAGAAAAAAAAAAATATAATATGCAATATATTTTTTTTTTTATATATATATACTTATATCTAGAATTACAAAATACTCAAAAAAAAAAATGCTTAACACAATTTTAATCTGTTCTTATGTATGGTCATCGGTTTATTATCTTTTAAAATTGTGATATTCACATTTTCTATTTTTATTACTTTAAATGGACCAATGTATTGGTTTTCACTTTTTCTTGCGTTTTCCTTTCTTAAAAATACCTTATCTCCTATTTTCATATTAATATTATTAGTATTCTTATCTTTAGCAATTTTTTGTTTTATTTTGTATTTCAACAAATTTTTGTTTGCCATATCATGTGCATGTTTCAATTTTATTTTCAATTCTGTTACATAATCTTCATAATTGTAAAATATATCATCTGATATGGGTTCGGTTGGCATTGATGCCAATCTACCATATATCAGTTCAAATGGGGTAAAATGTGTGGATGTATGTGGAGTGGTATTATACGCGAATGTATAATATGGAATCCATTCATCCCAATTGTATTGTTCCGTGAAAGAACGCATATACTCATTTAAAACTTTATGATTTCTCTCAATACTACCCAAAGTTTCATGGTGATATGCTGTCGAAATTATGTGTTTAATCTTCATGAGTGTACATATTCTTTTAAATAATTCATTTACAAATTCAGTTCCCCTATCTGTTTTGACTGTATCAAAACATCCATATTTCAATATAAACTTTTCTACCAATATTCTTCCTATCTCAGATGCTTCCTTGGTTTCTATTGGGTATGCGTCAATGTATTTAGTCAGCTCACATTGCGCTGTCAATATATATCTGTATCCATTTGATACTCTTAATGGACCTACCGTGTCAAGTTGTATGACTTGAAAAGGTTTTGTAGGTGTATTAGGAATCTGGAATGGCACCTTTGTATGTTTAATAATTTTATTTCTTTTACAAGATTCGCATCGACTGACAAAATTCTTAATCATTTTGTACATATTTTTCCATATGTACTTCTGTTTTATTCTAATGACTGTTCTACGCACTCCCACGTGTCCGCCATGTGGAGTTTCATGATATTCCTTTATAATTTCTTTTTGTTTTTCGTTTTCTAATATCTTTTCAGGTTGTCTAAACAATATAATTTCTATAGGTTTCTGCCTATGTTTACATTTATTCTGCATGCTATTATATATTTCCATAAATCTCCTTTCGTGCACATATTTAAATATTTCATCATCTCTTGCTAGCGTTACTGTGAATATTTGGTTATCCCGTAAAATCTTCGTTAACTTCTGCAAGACCGAACCTAAATTCGAGTATGCATTTTCATTACCAGATATTATTACGCGATTCCCTAAAATTTCAATCTTCGGCATGCCTCTATTTATTTTAACTACTACAAATTGTAATCTCGGATAGCCTTTTACTTGTGAAAACGAAATGCTATTCCATATGTAAATGTGATCAGTCTCTCTGTCACTGTTTCCTTCCTTATCAATCTCATTTTCCTCATTTTTATTTTCCTCTCTTTTCCCTAACTTTTCAGTAATTTTCCTAGTCATTACGTTTATAGATTTTGGTATCAGTTCTTTTAAATTATCGGAATCTATTTTAATTCTTGATAAGGCATCTGCATTGGTATTTATTTTTCCTTGTTTATATACGATCTTAAAATCATAATCCATGAGATCCAAACTAATCCGTGTTAATCTTGATGAAGGGTTTTTATGGGTAAACAATGATACTAGTGGTCTGTGATCAGTCACGACCTTGAACTTTCTACCGTATAAATATGGTCTAAAGTGAGTAATTCCCCAATGAATAGCTAAAAGTTCTTTCTCTATCACAGGTTTATTTATTTCATATTTAGTAAGAGACCGGCTCGCATAAGAGATTGGTAAATCACTGTTTATCTCACCTTGTGAAAGAATCGCTCCTAACGCGTAATCCGATGCGTCAGTGGTAAGGATAAATTCCTTTTCGAAGTCGGGGTATTGTAATATTGGTGGATTCGTTACCATAGATTTCAATATTTCAAAAGACTTTTGGCAATGTTCTGTCCAAACAAATTTTTGGTTTTTCCTTAGTAAGTCATTAAGAGGCTTAGCTATTTGTGCAAAATCTTTGACGAAACGTCTATAATAGTTGCAAAAAGCTACGAATCTTCGTGTTTCATCTGCATTCTTTGGAATTGGGTAAGTTTCAAGTACCCTACTCTTATTTGGGTCTGTCATTACCCCTTTATCTGTAATAAGGTGTCCTAAATAAACTACCTCTGGTTTCAAAAAATTACATTTACTCGGATTTAATTTAAGGTTGCGGCTTTTTAGTTTCTGAAAAACTTTTCTTAAATTGTCATTATGATGTTGTAGGGAGCATCCAAAAACAATTATATCATCCACATATATAAATGCATTGGAATCTAAACCTGTCAATGCTATGGTCAACATTCTCTGAAAGCTGTTAGAGGATATTTTAAGACCAAAAGGCAACCTTTTAAATTGATAGTGTCCATTTCTTGTCGAAAATGCCGTAAGTGGTCTAGACGTGGGTTCCAGTTCTATTTGGTGAAATGAACTTGTCATATCTAACGTTGAAAAGTATTTTGCTCTTCCAATCATATCCAATACATCGTCTAACTGTGTTAACGGAAACTTGTCATTAACTAATTTCTTATTTAATTGACGATAATCGCCAACTAATCTCCAACTCTTTTTATCATTATTACTCTTTTTTGGGACTAAAAGTAATGCAGAATTGTAAGGACTGACGGATGGTTCAACCAAATCCTCCTCTATCAGTTTATTAACCTGATTTTTGATTTCCTCCTGCTGTGATTGTGGTAATCTATAATTCCGGGTGTAAACTGGGGTATTGTCCACAGTTTGTAATCTTTGTTGATAGAAATTATTTGCTGTTAGATGTTCTCCTTCTAGATGAAATACATCTTGGAATTCTTTACATATACCTTCTATGGTCTTTCTAGCTGCGAAATCGATTGTATCTATACTCAGCAAATTCTTAAGTTTTTCCCATCTAGCTTCTTGTTTATCTTTTGTGAATTCCTTCTTTCCACAAAGAATGTTATAATTAGATAAAGGTTTGATCTGCAAATCCAATTGCGTTATTGAGACTTCCTCATTCGATGCATTCAAAATTCTAACGTGTTTTGTTCCCTGTCTCGGAATTATTGTGTTTCCGACAAAAACATCGTTACATATCTGTTTCGCGCATACAACGCTGTCCTCCTCTAGCTGTACATTTATTGCCTGTATTATCTCTGTTCTTGGTGGTATTGTAATTTTATTGATATCCGCTCCTAATGGTAAAATGTATTCAATCTCATTTACTATGATAGCTAAAGTGTAAGTTTCATAATCTATCTTTGCCAAATATTTAGTAAGAAAATCTCTACCCAGAATACCGTCTGTTGCTATAGGAAATTCCTTTTTTACTATCTGATATTCAAAGTCTAATTTGTCTTCTGGAAATACTAGTCTCAATATAGCGGTTCCCATTGTTCGTATTGCCTTATTCTCAATACCCGTAATTTTGCAAGCATTATGTTCCCTTATTTCCCTACTTCCTATAAAATCTTCCTTACATATAGAAATATCCGCACCCGTGTCTATCAAAAATTTTACAAAATTTCCTTCATCAGTTCTAAATGTCACAAAATGTGGTGCATTCATATGTGAGTTGTAAGTTTTCAAAGTATATTCCATTACATATTTTAGTTCCCTTACATCTTCGGTGAAATCTACTGTTGAGGATTGCAGGGGCCTAACTCGTTTCCCTGCTCCTGAGCTATATATATTCTTCTTTGATTTCTACTTCCATTATTTCTAAATCTGTCATTTCTGTGGTTGTTAGTAGTTTTTGAGTGAGTTGAACTCTGATAATTGTTTCCTTGAGAATTTATGCTGTAATGACCCTGACTACTATTACTACCTCTATTGTTGTAATAACCCTGATTGTTATTTCTTCCTCTATTTTTGTAGTAACTCTTATTGTAGTTATAACCTCTATCGTTGTAAGTATTTATATTGCTCATGTTACGTTGCCTATTGTTATCAAATTGTTTTCTGTAATGCATTATAGGTTTGGATTGTGGCCTTACTTCTGCTGCTGTTTGAATTGCCTCGTTTAAACTTGTAGGTCTAGCAGCCATTACCGTTGTTCTCTGTGGTTCACTCAAACCATCTTTGAAAGTACTTAGCGCTACTTGTTCATTTACCCTAACTATCGTTTCCCTATTTTGGATACCTAATTCTGCTATCTGTAATTCATTCAGACTTGCTACGATAGATTCAATTTTGTTGGCGAATTGTACCACTGAACCACTACCCTGTACCTGTTTTGCCAATTCATTATGAACGGAAGAAAGAGACTTCCTTGGCGTAAAAACTTTCCTAAATATACGTTTAAATGACTCCAACGTACTTGGTGTCTCCTCTGAGACCAGTTTATTTCTTACTCTGTCAGACAATTTAGTGGCCAGAACGAATTTAATTAATTTGTTAATTTCCGTAGCGTCCTTAAGTGTTTCGGCATAGAAAGTAACTGTTCCTATAAAATTATTGAGTTGACCGATATCACCATTAAACTCAGGTATTATTTTTGATGCGTCACAAATGCCAAACAATGCCATGTTGCTTGTTTTTAAATATTGTAAGATTTTACCTTCGATATCTTTTATATCCTGTAGCGAGTAACCCTCAAATTTTATAGCAAAAAGTGTCAAGTTTTCAATATCTTCTAAAGTTTTGTCTACATAACCTTATGTGTAGATTCTGTTTGGGCTCTTTTTCAAATTTTTATAAATACTTCTCAATTTTTCCATTCATTATAATTTATTTTATACGCTCATAAATTCTTATACTATTTACTATACATTTTCTATCTTATTACTAAATTTGTATGCCTTCTTTTTCATGTAACCTTTATAATATTCATGAATTTTTCCTATAACTAATACAATCAAAAGGACCAAAATTATTTGTTGCATATGATCCTGGGTAACTGTCAGCACTCCTTTATTGTTCTCGTTCACAATGATGGCCTCCTTGGAAAACCATCCACCCATTTTGATGAAAATCCTACTAATAGTTTCTTCTTACTTGGACTGTACTTAGGGGCCTGTACAGTGGCTTCTATCGGTTGAGGTACGTATTCTTCTACGTATTCTTCTATAAGCAACTGCTCATATTTCTTAAACAGCTGGTCGATGTATTGCTTTTCTTTTGTTTCTTCTATTTCCATAACTTAAAAGGGAAGTCAATCCTAGTATCTAATTTTGTAAATCGGTCGGCAGGATCGCCATGTAGTAAAGGTGATAAAAGTGTGTGTGTTTAAATTGTGATTACTTTGCCCTATAGGTTTCTTAATTTATTAGAGAGCCTTAGAAACTTAGTCGGCTCTATAGAGATGGCAAAGTCAATTGCCGAAGTGTTTAAACATTAAATTAAAATACAACAATTAGGTTTTGTGTCAGTTTTGTCACTAACCAATTTTATTTAAATCTTAACAACTTATATACTATTTTAAATTTTGTGTATTCTTATTCTATTTCTTATTCTATGTTAACCAATTGCCCTACTTAAAATTATTTGTTTACATAATTACTTATATTTAATTACTATGACATCAATATCATATATTCAATTATTATGCATTCTAGTGACCGATATCAATTGACACCAGTCACCTGAAATGCAAGTCATATACTTTTTATTCATATTTGTTTTTGTTTATATTCTATTGTATTTTCATTTTAGTTTGTCTTTCTTTTCTTTTTTTTTTATTTTTGTGTATGTATGTATGTATGTTTGTGTATGCATATATAATGCACTACAATAGCTAGCATTTCTCTCAGACTAAAGTCTCCCATCGCACTCACTCTTAATGTGTGCTAGCCTGTGATCCTCAATCTTCGGCTCGCCAACGCCGGACACTCGCATTCTACATTCGCTGCCGTTTCGGCATCTTCCAGGCACATTCTACAAATATCATCATCCACGATCTGCATTCTCTTCAGATGTTATTTGAAGTTGCCATGTCCTGTAATCAACGCAGTGATCCAGCCCATCTTACTCCGATTAAAACCGAGTATCTTCACTGCACCCCTGCCAAGTGGCTCCCTGAGCACCATACGAGCCTGTCTACACGTGGTTCCCTCCATCCACCTTCGCAAGTTCATAGAGTTCACCCATTGAAAGATCTTCGCCCGCAATAACCAATTGCCTCGAGCAGTTCTGGGTTCCGGTACGCAGAATGCAGCCTCAGACCCATTCTTCGCAAGTTCGTCAGCTGCCTCCTTCCCAGCTTTGCCCACATGTCCCTTAACTCACGTCAGCGGTACCTCACACCTATTAAGCTTTAGAACACACTCAAGCACCAAAGAGGAGTTCACATCTATCAGTTGCATACCGACTGTGCGGTATAGATTTTCGTACATTTTGATCTATAACTCCTTTCTTAATGCATAAATCTAAGCAATTTTCGGGGAAAAATATTTTTTTTCTCAGGAAATATATATTTGAAGTTTCATGACTCTACGTTAATGCATTTGGACGCAATTCCATTTTATTCCATGTTGGAAGGATACGGTTTTTTCGACCTACACTTGCACGATGAGGTTTAACTCTCTTCTTTCTATTCCGAATTAGCGTATTTTCATGAGAGGTAATGATGAAATTGTAACTGGTTTTCAAAATGCATTTCACTAGCTGTAGGTAAAAATATAATTTTTAAAATAATTCTTTCATTATCACAATTATATTTGTTTATAAAAAGAAAAAATTAGAAACAAACTCCAGCTTTAAAATAAATTTTTTAAAACATAAGTTAAGATTACTTTTATTTGAAAATCTCCACGACTTTTTAACTCAATTACCAATTTTTTTTTAGGACTAATTATTTTTTTGATAGCCAGAGAAATCTCTTAATAATTCAACTTCTTCTCAGACTCGATGAAGGTCATTTTCGACTGTATATTATTAATTTAACCTTTATTCTGAGGAGATTTTCAAACTTGAAAAATCAAAAACAATTCTCATTTGATGACAACGTCGTACTCCATACACATGCATACATATATAAAAGATTTCCAAATGCTTTTGCATAATGCAGTCACCTGAGTGATTGCAGAGTATGTTTAGAATGTGATTCTTATTTACCGCTAATCCGAATACAAAATTTATGACAGGAGATCTTAATGAAAGAACCTAACAAAATTTGTATAACATTTGCAAGCTTAACACGTGAAGTCAATAACAAATTTAAAACAAAATATTAAAAATTAAATTGACTTACACATGCATACGTACAAATGTATGTATGTACACAAGCAGCGTACGTTCTCTGTAAAAGTTTCATGTTTTGACAAGAAGTTTGCAGTTATAATATTGTCGTAAAGAATGAGCCAGATGATACTTATACTTGTGTTCTTTAATTGTTTTTTACAAGAGCCCAACACCTTTTAACAGCTCAAAGATCTAGACAGTGGATTTGCTACCCGTGGTACAAAATTGTCATCATTGTTTGATTGAGACTCAACGGCATTTTTTTCATAGTGATATCATGTTAAACTGGGCCAAAAATTTGAGGGAATTTGTCCTGTTTTAAGAAATGTAAAAGCCATTTGGTAGAAACCCTCAGTCTGTCGTGCCTGACGCCACAAATTTAAAACTTCATTGGCACAACTGCACACAACTTGAATCTCAAGAAGCTATTTGGGGAATTTAGTCTATCTGCCATGGAATTTGCGAAAACTATGCCAGGTCACTAGTTTCATAATTCATCACACAATTGTTGTATTTTTTTTAGAAAATGTTTCCTTAATTTTCGGCTTTTCTGAAAAAAGTGCTTGATACTCTCCAAAACAGTTGTACGATTTCTTTCTTTGCTTCTTCCATATCTGTTAAATTTGTTCTTTTTCCTGATCCAGGTTTTCTTTTAACATTCAAGTCTATCTTATAGTGTTTAATGGCTTTTAAAAGAGTGTGATGATGAACCTTTCGATCTTTTGCTATTTTTTTAAAATTTTATATTGGATATTTTTGAAAAGTCTTTAAAACTAATATGAATTGCTGTGTTAAATGTTTATTAAATTTTTTAAAAGTTTGCAACACATTTATACAATTGCAAATGCAACAGCAGCAGGAATTTCTGACATGCCATACCAAATTATTTGTCGAATATTTTTTTTTTCAAACTCCTACAAATATCGTGCAATTATTGGGATTATTTGCTTCCGTTTACCTGAAGCAATTTGTGTATGCAGGTATACTTTTGATGACACAAACGATAACATTGTGTGGACCGTTACCAAAATGCATGCAAAAGTAGTTAAAATAAGACTTGCTGAAGGCGCTACATCCAAGCTTTCTGCCAATAAAGAGTTTTACATAGTTAAAAACATTTTTTATTAGCGATTATGTACAAATGCTCTTCCAACAAAACATGTTTGAGAGTCAGTCGTGTTTGCCAAAAATATTTAACTAAATTTTTTTAATACATTTTGTAAAATATAAAATCTAATCGACCAGATTAATAAGCATTTATTTCTATTTAAACAACTAACATAATTTTTTCCCCAGTTATGTTATTAAGTTATTTAATTAACAGATTCAATTAGTAAATTGGGTTAAAATAATAATCCATAAAACAAAATTAAATTAATTAATCGCCATTTGTCTGCATTTACAAGCGATGATTTAAAATGAAATAATTAGGGAAACGCATTGTAAAAATTTTAATTTGATAATAAACTGATTTAAATCTTTTTTACTTTATACCTCCAACACCTTTTAGCATAATTGCTTTTATTAAATTTTACCATTAAGCAAAAACTCTTAAAACAAATATTAAAACCTTTTAGCATTTGGTTTTAGTATTTTCCATTGTTGACTCTGTTGTGAATTTCCATTGTGAAATAATCATTTGCGGTGCTCTAGCAGAAATAACGCGAATAAAATTGAACATTATAATATGCCTTCATATGCAGACACAAGGAAAAGGATAAAAAGCAGAACATTTTCCCAACTTTAAAGCACCAAGTAATAAAAGTAAGCTTTATTTAAATTCTCATAAATTGTAGGGAAAACATGAAGAAGAAATCGTATTGAAATTAGGTTTAAAGGAAAAGTAAATAAATTCATAAAAAAGTATATTTCAGCCTTGTTACCCAACTAAAGTTCATTGTGCAAAAACAACAAAAGGAAAAAGTTGTTGATATTACACCAAACAAAGGGCGCAAATGGTTGCCTTAAATTCTATGGAAATTCCGCAAAAGCTTTGCTATGTTTACTTTATAAATTAGATTAGTAGAACAACGAAGTGTAAAAACATTATAATAAGAAGTTTCATCGCAACTTTACCAACAAGAGCGACAGTTACTTCAAGCAAATCATTTTATGGTTGTTGATTATTTTTATATATTACACTATATTTAGTCTAAACTGAAGAAGTAATTTTTTAAAAGTAGTATAAGGTAGATGTAGGTATTAACTTAGTTTTTTGTAATAAAAAAACTCTGTTTAATCGTTGAGCTACAAACTGTCATACAGTCTCACCAAAGGCATATCCATAAGGTATATGCAACGGCGAATTGATACAACAAAGCAACTTTTCAGGGGATGTTTTAAGTCAAGGCCAATTCGCACATCAGGGATGACAAAGTTGGTTTTACATATTAAATATAATAATATTTGAATAAAAGAGAATATAAATTTTTTAAACACATTATTAATGACGCAAAAGAAACAAATATACATAAATTTCGTACAGTTATTATCAAATAAGTACACTTAAGTTAATTGTTTAATACCGAAACGAAAATCACTTTTGCTATCCCTGCATTAATAAATGAAATCAAGGCGAATTCAACCAATTTTGACAATAAGTTTTCCCATCAGCTGGGCTGATAATTTCATCTGTATGAATTCGCCTTGGTCTCACCTTTAAGTATTTTAAAAGATGCCACTTCTAACCCCCATAAAAATTTTTTTTTCAAACCTTCAAAGTGAATTTTGTCTTGCAATCTGCCAAAAGCTATAAGAATTACATCAAAGAGGATAGTGGAAACAATTCAGTGTCCAACTAAGTAAAACACAATTCATTAAGGGGACTTAAAATGTTTTGGAAGTAGTTAATATACCTAAGGTAAAAATTACGATAATTTCTTAGCGCGAATACTATCCCATTTCACTAAAATCCTGGAGAATATGCTTAAAAAATTCACTACTGCACAGATGGCTATAGAGCAAATAAGGAAAGGAATTAGTTCTCCTTATTGAGGAACTCAACCGCACGATTACGAAATGCAAACAAGTTACAAATAGCCAAATGTTAACAAGATTAGTTGCATACAGAGGTACCAAATATTGCTAAAATCATGTTCAGGTAGGTATTATCTGAGTCCCAAGTAGAGATGGGTTTAGACCTGGGTATTTACCCAACGCTGGGTATATACCCATTTATACCCACTTTCATACCCGGGTATTCATTTAGTTTCGGGTAAATACTCATTTGAATAACAAATACTCGTTTTAACGTAGAGTAACAGAAATTTTAACAATTACGAATTTATTTTGAATATATTTTTTTAAGTGTATTTCTTGCTCAGATAAGGTAGTTTTGACTACATCAAACACAACAACAATTCTTAATAATAACCTTGTGCTTATGGGAATTCAATGTTATGAGTGGGAGCAAGCAATTAAGCAAATTATCTGTTCGAATTTAAAGCTCCCTGTACTTCAGCTGCTACTGAACGTTCCCTTAGCAACACATAGAGCAGGAAAAATAACATATATATCGTGCAACTGGAACATGCTTTTGAAAAATAGTTTACCATCTTTAGCAGAAAGCACGCACTCCACTCAATTTAAAAATGCCATGAATTCTTCACTAGAAGGTAATCAAGACGATATCCCTTCAACTTCATCAGGAATCACGCACTCTACTCGATATGAGTTTTTATCGGATACGCACAGCGACAGCGATTAGGAATTAATTTACAAATTATTTCATTTGTTATTAAAAAATCTAATTCATAAAAAAAAATTAAATTCTTTTAAATTATTTACATTTTTCTTTATTCTGATTTATACCCACATTTTGGGTAAATACCCAGGTGCTTGGGTAAATACCTGGATATTTACATTTAAATACCCAATTTACCATTTAGGTATTTACCCTTGTCCCATCACTAGTCCCAAGTTAATAAGGATTAATCGAAATACAATGAGAAAAAAATCTGTCAAACTCTGAAAAGCTAGAAGTATGAAGCCGGCAAAATCCAAAATCTTTTAAAAAAGTAAGGCAGAGTAAAAGAGGCGATTGAAGAAAGTAGATAGAACAATGATTTGATGTTGTGAATTGAATATGTTTTAAAAATTAAAAGAAAATAGAAAACTTAAATAAAAATTAAATTTTAACTTGGGACGATAAATTGATAACTTTAAAAGATTGTGTCATGTAAATATTGCCCGTAACTAAATAAATGATTCTTCATGCAACTTTCCTTAGGTCGATCCATCAAACTTTGTGGTACGTCGCCTGGCTTAAATTTTTGCAGAAGCTGTATTTTTTTATAATTTCATGCCATGGTTTCTACTTAAGCTGTTCAGGTCCATTATTGACAATGGCGATGAATTGTCATATCGCGATCTTTATTTGTACTGGCCAATACAGTTTTATTATTCTCTTTGGTACGCACTCTTCACATACGGGTTGTAGGACTAATATAGAGTAAAGTGCAAAATTTGGTAACAACTGCTTGAATAGCCTGACGACGAAATGAACGTTATTTACGAAATACATTCCTCAATTTAATAATTTCCAAGCGTTAATTATGTGTTAGTCTATTCATGGTTTAGTAGCTAATAAGAATTTTTGTCATTGCGGCAGGACAGGTATATTTGATCATCTTTTATGTTCATTAAAATTACGGCTATACTAAATGAATACACAAATGTACAAACACAATTTTGCCGGAAAGGGTACGACATGCGGAACATTTCCTATGCCACTGCCCAGAACACTTGAATACGATTTTTTACTATTAATGGGTAATTTTTCTTGACAACGTAGTTCATTCAATCCAAATTCTGTTTTAATTACATTGAGATAAGTGAAAAATATGATTAAGATTTTTGGAGAATTGATTGCCGAGCTACTGACTAACCCAACTGTACTTTCTAGCTTCTAAGCTGGCAAGAGATTAGTACTTTATACAAGAAAAGTTAAAGTAAAAGGAATTCAAGCGCTTGACGTTTTGTTATATATTAAATGTTATTTATTTTCTCTCCCGTCTCTTTTTATACCCTTCACACGGCAGTTTAAAAGGGTATAAGTAAAAAGCTTATGAATAGAGGAGTTGATTGGGCCCTATATGTTTGTGCGTGTGGGTGTTAAAATCAACTATTAAAAGCCCCTGACATTGTCTGGACGCGCGTGAGGTACTAAAATATTAAAAATATTGGGGAGCAGATTGGTATCGAAAATCAGAAAAATCGGTACCTAAACAACTGGAATCTACCACGACCACCTCGTTTTTTTTACAATAACAACATACAAGTAATACATTTAAAACCAGCTGAGCCAAATAAAAAATTTTTTTTATTATTTTTTTTTTATTTTTTAAAAGGGATGTTTTTATATAAGTATGTATGTTTTTTAAATGTATGTACGTATTTCATATCAATAAGATGAAAGGTGATACAAGGAATTGTTACTCCCACTTGTTTTTCTTTAAATAGCTTAGTAAACCGTGATTAGGTTTAGGTGAATGTCCCTACGGATATAATGCCTTTTTTTCAACACTTCTTTAACCAATGGTGGATACCATTTTTACGTTTTCATGTTTTAACATGTCCGTGATTTAAGTAACCCCTAATTAATTATTATTCATTATTTTCCTAATATGTTTTAAAAAATCACTAAAAGCAGTAAAATTTTTAAGCAATGAAAGATGTAGCTAAAACTTTGACCATCAGATTTCCAAATTGCCACAAGGAATTTGGCATACAACAAAAGAAAATCTAGAACATGAAGGGATTTTAAGTTGAAAACTTAGATGAAAAGCAAATCACATGGAAACAAGAAAAACGTTACAACCGCAGTAACATACAACAAAACACATTCATTTATATTCGCCTGAACAGAAACAAATGTAGGAGTGAGTAAGCAAACGAACGATGTGAATAAGTCTTTAGAAGACTCAACAACTAGACCATTGTAGGAAGGAGTGAACGGTATGTTAAAGCTGTTTGTTTTTTTGGTAACTTTGTCATTACAACACAAGATACACGCCCTTGACATTTTGTCATTGAAGTTGATTTTCCATTTTGGGAAAAGTGTTAAAAGAAAAAAACTAATGCTACTTTTATTAAGTGTTATTAGTTAAATTTACTTGCTATAAGTTTATATTTGCTTTAATGTTTAACGTAATGTTCTACGAGACTTGTGTTGGTAATAGAATTTCAATTTTAAAAAACACAATTTGGTAGTCTGTGAGCTATGCATTAACTGCCTTCATCATGCAAATTATTAAAGATTTATGAAGCGTTTATACTACAACTGATTTTAATTTTCTTACCTATAAAAGGTGAACTTATTAGAAAATTTAATTTAAAAAATTAAAAATTTAATAATTATTGTATTCTTTTTTTTTCGTAACAAAAATGTTTCTCTCAGAAATTTTATTTTTTCCATAAACCGCCAAAAATTTCCATACGAAGCTTAAATTTTGTTATTATTTGTTATTATTTTGTAATTTTGTAAGAGTTTTCCTCAGTTTAAAAAATTTGTTCTGAAAAAATAAATCGGAAGCAGAACACAAGTGAGAACAAAGGTAATCCCTTTTGGAAAATCAAATTCATAAGTAAAAGACTTATCAAATAAATATAAAGAAACTGGGAAACCTTAAAAATATAAATAAAGTATATAAATGTGGTTTGCAAAAAAAAAAAATAATAAAAATAAACGTTTTGTCTGTAGCCAATTTGACCAAACCTTATTTATTGTCGGTTTGTAAAAACTTTTAATTGGAATTGTAGGTCTTTACTGAAATATAAATAACAACCGCTCGTTAGTAAACAGTTGGGTGCATACAAAATGTAACGGTATAAATTGTGCTTAATTATTACCTGAGCAACGTTCTTTTAAGTTTTTATATTCTTTTAATCTGAGCAATTCACTGATTTTAAAAATTTCATTTTCAGAGCAAATTTAATAAGATTACACCTGCTGTTTTGCTAACTATTACTTATATCATATGAATACTTTTTATTTTCTTGATTAACAGTTTTTGCTTTCGGATTGTTAAGTAACTGGGTTACATACAGTGCTCTAGAGGTAAACCCAGGCAAAACGCAACTGGCTTTGTTCAAACTAAATATACAACGCAGATTGAAGAAGAATATGGTAGACTACAACATGTGTCCTAAGATGTTCGGTGCTAAATAGCGACTCAACCCTGGAATAGTTAAAAATATACATATAAGGCTATAGTACGACAAATTTTTACCTATGGCAAGATCAGTTGTACTGGATCAAACGATAGGCATGTATTTGAACAACGGGTGGATTTCAAACTATTTCTTTTGAGGCACTAAGCACTATGTTGCACTTCGTTCCTATCGACCTTCATATTATGACCGGGCTGCCCTTAATTTTGCACTAACCTTTTGATTATGACACCCTTATATAAGTTCTGAGTAGGCGTTTGTGATTATAACTCCCTCCGGAAGTGAAGTGGTGACTTATAGAGGGCTTCGAAACTAGGATATATTTCAAGCTGAATTATTGCCTGTCTGTGAGGCATGTAGGATAACGAAAGTCAACGATATTCACGGGAAAATTCTTGTGACTAAGGTTTTACATTAACATGTCTTAATTACTTAGTCGGTCAATGCACTACCTAGGAAGGGATCTGTTCTGAAAGGTAAATACAGTATCAATCTCGTTGAAAACTATCAAAAGCAAGATCTTCAGATAGTTTTTTGTAAAGGTCGTTAACAGGTATCTTGCACTGGACACATATAGAGTAGCCAGGCTTACGTGGCCCTATTTTGATATCAGATGATCATCGCAATTAACAAGTTGAGGCTGGCGGTATTGACTACTCGGATTTCCCTCGAGTCAACACTGCCGCAGCTAAATAGATTTGGAAAAGTAGAAATCGTTTTACCATTTTATCTCCTAATGTTATACCCTTGCTGCCAAGAGGCACGGAATCTTGAACAAATATATACTAAGTAACCTCTCCTAGATATCTTACGGCACACAAAAGGACCTACTGAAGTCGTCTTGACTTCACTTCACAGTTCGCGCGTGGTGAGCTATCAAGATAATCAATTGACCAACAGTATTTACAAGTGTGGTGTCTTATGTAAGTATTTTATATATATTTTTGTATTTATACTTTTTATAAATGTTGGTTGTTTATTTTCTTTAATAAACAAAAGTTTGTTTATTGACAAAAAAAACTCAAATTTACGGCTTCAAATTTTAGAGCACTTTATTGATATTTAACACAATATATTGAAATTTATTGCTATAAGTTAAGCTTAAGGAATTCTTTATTTATTATATCACTTAGTCTTATGCACCTATTCAATTACCGCTTTGACAGTTGCATTTGTTAAACTATTTATATTAGCACTGTCATAGAGATTACGATCTACATAAAAACACTTGCATCATAGTGGAAACACTTCAAGGTGTTTTTCTGAATATACCTAACAACTTCTTATTACAGTCAAGTAGAGTCTTCGTCAAACGAGTACCAAAATAAATTTACCATTATCATCAGTCTTACTGGCAGTCTCGTTGTAGCCGAGACTGAAACAAGAAGCTTTTGATTCAGAAGTACTAAATCATTAGATTTCATACAACATAAAAGGCTGGTCGACTTTAATTATTTAATCTCCGACACCTTTATCTCAATTAACAACCGCAATAGTACAATAAATCTATTTTGAAAAACAAATCCGATTGTGTTAAGGAGGAAATTTACTGCTATTGAAATTTCCATACCTGTATAAGGCTGTATTTTTATACCCGCCACCAAAAAAATGGTGGGGGTATATTCATTTTGTCATTCCGTTTGTAACACATCGAAATATCAATTTTAGACCCTATAAAGTATATATATTTTCTGAATCAGGGTTTGATTTGATGACGATCTAGCTATGTCCGTCCGTCTGTCCGTCTGTTGAAAGCACGATAGAGGTCGCACCGAAAAAGCTAGAGGACTCAAATTTTGCCAGAATCTTTCTTATAGACAAGGTGTGTTTGGTATTGAAAATGGGCTAAATCGGAATATTAGGAAGAGAGTTATAGCTCGAAAAGCAAGAGTAGGTCGAAAAAACCGTGTCCTTCAAACATCGAATAAAATGGAATTGTGTCCAAACGCTTTAACGTAGACTCATGAAACTTCGAATATATATTTCCTGAGTAAAAACAATATTTTTCCCTGAAAATTATTTAAATCTATGCATTAGGAAAGGAGTTATCGATCAAAATGTACGAAAATTTATACCGCACAGTGTATTTTTCGGTATATTTAAAAACAAAAACATCATAAAAGCAACAAAATTGGATGAACGACTCTGAATTTTGCACACTTTGCTTTTTGGTGAGAGGCTTTTTTGTTACGAAAAATCAATGTGCCACGCCCACTTTTACGCCCACCTCCCATATAACGTTTTACCCAAAATTCATATAATTTCTCTATTAATATATATTTTGGAATAATAAAGGACTATATGGAGACATCTAGGTTGTACTGATTAGCAAAAATAATTTTGACACGCCTACTATAACGCCCACTTCTCACGTTATCTACCGTTAATGAAATTTAAAAGCTCATAAAACCGCCAAAATTAGAGGTTTGATGATCAAATTTGCTACGTATATCGTATTACTGTGCCAGAAAATTAAGGTGCCATGCCCACTTTTAGGCCTACCTCCCATATAACTTTTTACCTAAAATTCATAAAATTTCTCTATTAATAAAGATTTTGGAATAATAAAAGGCTATATTAAAACATTTAAAATGTACTCATTCACAAAACCAACTTTGACACGCCTACTATAACGCCCACTTTTCACGTTATCTACCGTTAATGAAATTTAAAAGCTCATAAAACCGCCAAAATTAGAGATATGATAATCAAATTCGCTACGTATATCCTTCTAGGCAATGTTATTACTGTGACAGAAAATTAAGGTGCCACGCCCACCTCCCATATAACGGTTTAACTGAAATTCATATAATTTCTCTATTAATAAAGATTTTGGAATAATAAGGGACTATATTGAAATACATTAGTTGTACTCATTAGCAAAAACAACTTTGACACGCCTACTATAACGCCCACTTTCTACGTTATCTACCGTTAATGAAATTTAAAAGCTCATAAAACCGACAAAATTAGAGGTATGATGATTAAATTTGCTACATATATCATTCTTATCAATGTAATTGTTGTGCCAAGAAGCTTAGGTTACACGCCCACTTTAACGCCAACCTCCCATATAACGCTTTATCTTAAATTCATGTAATTTCTCTATTGACAAAGGTTTTGGGAGAATAAAGGACTATATTGAAATATCTTAGATATATTTATTAGCAGGAACTTTATTGACACCCCTACTTTACCGCCCACTTTCACTAAAAGGCTAAATTTACGAAAACATTTTACTATCATATCGAAGCTAATAAGGGTGGTTAAATTTTAAAGGCCGATATTGATTTTAAATAAAACACAAATTATTTAAGAAATTATTATAATTTCTTTTTATAATGATAATATTTGTACGGTTCAATTATGTATTTAATAAAATATCGGCCAAATGGCCCCCCCATCCTTGGCGCCACTTCTCTATCTGATGGTCCAAATTTTCAATGACAATGTTGATGCTCAATTGTTGGGCATGATGATGAGTCGAGGTTGACTGCTCTTTTGCCACACTATCGCAAAAAACAGCAATAGTTCCCATTCAACGAACTAAGAAGGCATTCACAGATTTTCTAACATTTTATGCAGACCTGTTTTGCAGAAATTTAAATATTTGTTACAATTCTCCCGTTTGTGGACGAATTTGAACGATTATGTTAATCAAAAGAATTACGAAGTTCACAAAATACATTTTGATTTGAACGTCCATTTTTATAAAAAACCTGAATAACTTTATTTCGTTGCTCATTTGCGTATCTTTCCACGGATCAAATTGAGTAAGTTTGAGATTGAGAAATGTCAAGTGAAATGCAGAAAACAAATTTAAAGACTAGGTGTAGTTCACCTTCAACATGGGCCCTTAAAATTTAATCACAAAGAAGGTGATACATATTTTATTATAAAGAGATTATTCCATAATGATTAACAAAATAATAAATATTGTGCTTTAAATGTACACAAAATTGGTGGTGGGTATAAAAGATTCGGCACAGCCGAATATAGTGCTCTTACTTGTTTATGCACGTTACTGTTTATTCACATTTAGCGTTGTGTTGTATTTATAAATATGAACATACCTATACACAGGAATTTGTGCATATTAAAAAAATATATAATATATAAGCATGGGTTTATATAAATACAAACAAATACCAATATGTAAATACATACATACATTTTTATTGTTGTGTGGACGACCAACCTTAAAAACAAGCCAGAACCAAAATATACAAGTGATGATTGCTTAATTGCATTAATCACAATGATGTTCTATTGTATTTTATTCCTATTTTTAAAGGCTTTTATCTCCGGACACGTATACCTTTTTTATTTCTGTTAATTGCCCTTAATTCATTCATCTTAAGATTTAGGAAGTTTTTTTAATGGATCTAAATGAACTTTGCACTCTGCTACCGAAGTATAAAAAAATGTTCTGGAAATGTTTTTTTTTAGAGCTTAATCAACAATTAGTGTTAGTAGTATTACAAAACACAAAAAAATGTTATGCTAAGCATTATGTTTGCGTATATATTTTGTACATAATGTAAGAGAAAAGGTGGACGTATTGTATATCATTGTATAGGTAAATAAATATGTGTATATTAGCTGAAACCAAATCGTCTTTGAAAAAATAATATAACTGAAAAAAAAACAAGATAGAGTGCTACATTTGGCCACGCCAAATCTGAAAATACCCTTCGCCATCATGACAAGGCCGCAACTATTATATCTGGTACTTACATCTAAGTTATTATACCCTTCACCTGTGGTGTACAAGGGTATATATAGCTTTGTCATTCCGTTTGTAATATCTACAATTTTCATTTTCGAAAGCTTATGAATAGAGGAGTCGATTAAGCCCTGACCGTCTGTCCGTCTGTCCGTGTATTGGTTGAAATCAACTTTTAGAAGCAACTATATGTTCCTCAGATCTGAGTATGATATCAATCTCTTGGAAATATCCAGAAATTAATCGCTATTGAAATTCAGCACAATCGCCCCATAACTTTCTGAGATATGAGCAAAAAACCACGACCACCTCGTTTTTTTTCACAATTACAACAACAACATACATGTATACTGGTTAGAGTAAACGTGGCATCGAATCCCAGCTGGGCCAAAATAAAATTTTTTTATTTGATATATTATTTTTATTTTTATTATTTTTTATTATACAATTTTTTTTTTAATATATAAAAAAATTTTTTTTATTGTTTTTTTTTTTTTTTGTAATTTTTTTTTCTTGGAAACTTACGTAAACTCAGTTTATAATTCTGCAATGGTATGTTTTGTATATGTAGGTACGTATTTCATATGAGATGAATGGTGATACAAACAATTGTTATTGCAAGACTACACGTTGTGAAGGGTATATAAGATTCGGAACGGCCTATTATAGCACTTTTACTTGTTTTTTAACCGATTTGTTAGTTTTATTTTTCCAAAATAAATTCCAAGACCACGCTTTGTAATTTGGAGTATATAGCGAGTTCAAAAATTATTTATAAGCTTGGCAAATTGTATATACTTAAATCAAACATATATATTTATTATTCCAAAAAATAACAAATGGTCACTAAAGTATCTACAAATTATTATAGGGCTGAAATATAAATTTTAGGGTTAAAACAGAGACAGTTGCTAACAAATATTTTACATTTTTTAAAACCATACGCGGGTCTTGTCGTGGGACTTTAAACAACTGATTTCAGCATACAAACGAACCAATTACAAAATGTGATTAAAAACTACAGCTACAACATTTGATTAGAAAGTCGACAATACAGTTATTATTATATTATTTTTTTTTTTCACCAAAAACAGTTCTTCTCACAAGTTCTTTATTGCATTTAACCAGAAAGAGGGTATTAAGTACTTAAATCGGAATGCTAGTATTTTCAGTAAAGTCTAAAACCTGCTTTTCGTTACCCTTTAAGTGAAACCCAAATATTAACGATAAACAGATGAATCTTAAAAATATATTTAACTTGTTTTTCTTTTATGTTTTTATAATTTTTGCTAACAAGAACTTATTTTTGATTTACTTAATTTTTTGAATCTTTTTAATATAAAAAATATAAGAAAAACATTATAAACTCAAAAGAAAATATTTAAATCGTTTAACATTTACAAAAAATTCAACGCTAGTAGCAAAAGCAATCCATATAAATAATTTAAACAGAAATTTGTGGAAAGTAAGTTAAGCTCTACAAGTGAGATACAAAAAGCCTAACTGGGTAAACTCGCCCAATTTCGGTGAATATTTCACATCCACATGATATAACCATGGCATTCAAACATTAGGTCAGAATATCAAATGTGTCAATAGAGTCGTGTAAAATTATTAAAACTGGTGTTCAATTAAGGTTAAAAAAAAATTGGTAATCACAACGTCTTTCTTAAAGATGGGTATATGCAACATAAAATCCACATAAATTAGTGCATTAGATGGTCTCGGATCTTATTTGGATTGATATCGGCCCAATTAAGTTTGTGGATGTAACAATTCCTTCTATTTTTTTTATTAAATATTTCGCATAACTTTTTCCAAACAGCATACCGATTTTGACTAAGAAACTTTATCATTTGCAAGTATTGTTGGACATGGTGATTTGCAATACAAAACTTAACAAATGACAGCCAGTAAAAAGTATGGGAGCTATTTGGAAGTGTGTAATGGAATATCCTCTACAGAAGTAAGTATGAAGTTTTAAAAAATTAGACAACAAACCTCTGTTAAAGCCCATAACATTTACGTTCGCCCATCGATATGTCCAACAAAGAATGCTGAAAATATTTTGTAATTTTTTATTCTTTATATTCTGCTTTTTACAACCTTGTATTCACAGAAATGTATAGCATTACACTCAGCATGTGGTAAATTGTATTGTGCAAATGTGTATGTGAGTATTTTTTTTTTATGTATTTACTGCACTTTTTTTTTTTACATATTTTTTTATTTGTGGTTACTGCAAAAAAAATATATACTTTTTTGTTTTCGTTTTATTTTACACACTTTATATTCAATATTTATGCATGTGCGTTCATGTCTTACAACATAATAAATGTAGAAATATTTTATAGCCATTTTTGTAAGCTTTTTTTTTGCAATATTAATAAATAAGATATTTTTTGTAATCACGTTTATTTATACCACACTTTTTTCGTTAAAATATTAAAATGTAAACTGTCAGTGAAATACAATTTTATGTTTTTGCTTTACAGAAAATTAAATTTATAAAATGCATGAATTGCCTTTTAATAGCGATGGCTTAATGGAGAAAAGGCGTGCCTTGATTTTCTTGTACCTAAAAGAAGGCATAAAAGAAATTTAATAAAATATAGAAAGTATTAAATGTAAACCAACTCGAAAGAAACTGTAAATAAAAAAAAAATACTCTCAAATAAGTCCATCATTGCAAAACTTAAGACGGGGGTTAGTTAAGTAACATTGTTGTCCATACTTAGTGTTAAAAAAATCCTTTTGTATATTTAATAATCAAAAATGAAAAATAAGAAAAATATTTCTATGTTGACTTTTGGTCAACCATGTAAAATTGACTTTTTGTCTCAGCAACCATAAATTCAATGCCAATAGAGCTGAAAAACTATCGATAGTCGTCTCATTCGATTGTTTGTTATAAAACTAACGATAGTATCGAATACTCAAAGTAATCATTCGTTAAAAGAACTGTGATTTAATTTAATATTTTATAAAAATTTGTTGTTAAATTTGTTTAACAAATCTTTTGTTAAATTTAACTGCTGTATGCATAAAAATGATTAAAGATTAATAGTGGGTTTACTGATATTCTATGGATATTCAATTGTTTTTCTGTCTACAGCAGAATGTGAATATTTTTTTTTTTTAATTTTTGCTGTCGACTGTTCCTTATTGATCACGGACAGCGGTTATATCACATTAATTTTTAAACCATTTACATAAAACATTATTGTTTCATTTAGTTTTATTGACTTTAACAAATAAATTATTGATAAAACGTGGTTTCCTTATTCATGTACCATGTTATTAATTTCGCTTATATTTTATTGAAAATATTTTTTCTCGATAGTATTAATATCGGAAAAATATCGATTGTCTGTTAAATATTAGAACTGTCGATAGTACTATCGATTGTTTTGCAGCCAATAGTTTATTGTAGATCCCACAAAGAGGCGCTAAAGTAAATTAAAAATATATTTAGTATTTATAACTAAAACAAATCAGACTCCCACCTTAAGTAACCATTGAGCGATTGTGTGAAAAAATAAAAATATTGGATCATTGGAACCAACCGCAATACCACCGCATGTACTAACGTTAAAGGTTGGATCACCGGTAATTCTTATGCGCAACTTAAATACACGGGACCAGATTAACCATCAAAAACTGTTCACCAAATTAAATCGAGGCAACAACCAGCGGTGCAGATTTAAAGTCGAAGACGTACTTATTCCACAAATTCCGATAATTTCCATCGATTTACCATTCCAATTCAACCAATCAATTCTGTTGATTGTTGCTAAAAATTTTTACTCTCGATAAGTTATGATAAGGTTAGCCAATTCAATATTGAGTGTACGATATATAACTTTAAATTTTTTTCTTTTAATACAACATACATAATTTTAAAACAACTAATTTAAAGTAAAAACAAAAATATGCTGAAAAAGCCAGTTAATTGCTAAATATTTTAATTATTGATGAGTTCTGGCGGAGTGTTTTTTTCATAACTTCATTAAAATAATGGCAATGAAGTTGTGGACAAAAATTATCTGTAATTGGATAATTAATTAACGTAATTAGTATTTATTACGAAATTTTTGATGTAATCTTAATAAAAATAATAATAATTGTTTATAATCTAATATCTTTGTCAATAGAGAAATCAGAGACTCCTTTTTTAATAAACAAATTTATGTAATTTTTAAGAAAACAGTTTTTTTTTAAATCACTAAATAAGCTTTGGAAGTTTTATTACTTACCATTTTTTTGGTGGCGGGTATGAAAAAATCTAAAACATCTCAACAATGTCATTTTGAAGTCGTGCATACATTCGTTTTAAATTTGCCCACTAGTTTTAAGGATATTGTGTGAGCTTTGGTGGTCTAAACAAAACTCAGGATGTTAATTATAAAAAAAACAAAAAAATTCTTCAGAATATTTGAAATATGATAAAAGGCTCTATGACAATTATGAGTGAAATAAAATTCCAACCAAAGGCTTAACACGATTTTTGTGGCATACTTTTATTGTTCAATTGTTAGACACGATGGCGAGTCGAGGTTGATGATCCTTCTGCTACACTTTCGCGAACAACATCAATCATTTTTGCAGATAAACCAAATACAAAATATGATTAGAAAGCTACAGTTACAAAATATGATTAGAAAGTGTAAAATACAGTTTTTAAATAATATATTATTTTTATGTGCATGGAAACATAGAAAGGTGTTTTCACATTTCAACGCCCGTATTCGTTAAAAGCTAAAACAGTCTTAACGCGCTGCTCAATTGTATACCTTAAATACTGAAACAAAAAATGTAAAATTAGGTCGGACAAAAACCTTGATTTCTTTTGCTTAAATTGAGAAGCTAGAAATACAGATGCTTTTTTTCAAGAGTTCAAGGTCTGTCACTAAATCACTATGCCCCCCCTAATTAAATTGGTCGCATTCAGTGTTAATATTTAAATTGATGTCATCAGATGCACTTTCAGTACGTGGTGAAGGAAAAATTTTGTCGTAAGGTATGACAATTTTGGGCAGATGTGGACTGCTGTAGTTCTGAATTATCACTAGAGTACGGGACTGGTACAGGTTAGATTAAATCTAATTAGACAGTTTTGTTCTATTAATATCTGTTATGTTGACGGAGCAAATATAGTGAACACTATGATGATTCGAAGTATTAAGAATTCACTACCTGCCACAGGTTTCAAAAAAGTATTAGGAATCCACTACCTGCCACAGGTTTCCAAAAAGTATTAGGAATACACTACCTGCCAGAGGTTTCCAAGATAAATCCGAAATGATTAAAATAAACTTGTTTAATGAACTCTTACACATATTTTATATGTTACACAAATATTTTGGATTGATTTTACAAGTGTTTCTAGACGTAGTTATTGCACAATTTTTGGTTTATAAATTTTTTGGACTGAACACATGAGTCAAAGCAGATGCACTAGGTTTTAATTAGGGTGATCGACTCGATTTTAAAACCGGTGAAAAACCCAGTTTTTTACTGTTTCAGCTAGCGGTTTTTTTCCAAATGTTAATTTTTTGAATGTCGAATTAAACTATAGAACAAACTAGTTAATACTTATATATGTAACTCTGTCATGGGTATAAGAAAGAATTATATTTTATGTATTCAACCGGTTAACCGTTTTTTTTTTAATTTTCAAAAAAGCAACCAGTTTTTTCTTTAATTCTAAATTTCAAACTATTTGAAAACCAGTTTCTTAAAAATGTCGAATAATCGATCACCCTAGTTTAAATTATAATTAAATTAAACAAAATTGTTTCTTTCCCAAATTATCAGCACAGCTACTACTGGTTATTACTGGTGTTATCTTAATCAAAATAAAAAACAGATAAATTATTTCATGAAATTTGTAAAAAATATATTTAATTAAAACTTACATTCATTGGTCTTTCTTAAAACGATTCCATAGCTTAGTGAGTACTAATTGTTTGACTATATGAATGTTATTCATACGGTTTTCAATATTGGAGAGTACCAATTTATATTACCATTTACATAAAAAATCTCGTCGAGCATCATTTCTCAATTGAAAAATAATAGGCACTTAAACAAAAACTTATTGATAAATAACGAGAAAAAATTTAATATTATAGCATATTCACTTAAAATATATATATGGATCTAAACAGACCATGTGTGTTATAAATGTGATGTGTGCAGTAAAATATTCGAATAAGTTTACTTCAATATCCTTTCCAGGATTTATTTTATAAGTGTTTATAGACAACTAAACTTTAGGAGGGTATTTAAACTTTCAACTCTCTAACTAGGTGTTGAATATGTTAAAAAAAACGCTTCGAATTGAAAAAGTTCTTGGCAGACGAAGGGTTAAAAAAACCGGAGAAATATCACTTGTACAGGGTGTCTGGTGGCAAATTAATATTTTTAAATACAATTATTTCAAAAAGTTATAAACGGTAAGGAGGCATGGTGGCCCCGTTAGAATTAACGATTGTGCGGATTTGTCAGTCATGATGTCGTAGTGGTGGAGTGAGCAAAGCGCTTGAGCTTTGGAGACATTTTTAAGAGTTCAAGTTCAAAAGTTCAAAGTTTGGCATTAGGAGATGATGGACCGAGTGTAAATTTAATTCTTTGGTGGGTGCACGGATTCTGCGTAACTTCTTCGTCTATGAATGTTAAACGGCCAAGGCCCAATCAATATTCAAGGACTCCCGAAAACATTGAACTGGTTGAAAGCAGTTTACGTGAAAATCCGCGTCTTTAAATACGGAAAAGAGCAGCCTCACTGGGACTTCCAAAAGCATTTATTCATGCAATTTTAAAAAAGGATCTAAAGTTCCATGCTTTTAAAATTAAAATCGTTCCAGAACTGAAAGAAAGTGACTTTGATTTACGCAACAATTTTTGTAAAACGATGTTGAAGCGTGTTCGCACTGTAAATCCCTTTTTTTGGAGCGACTTTAACGGCCACATCAACAAGCAAAACTGCTGTTACTGATCTCAAAGAACCCGCAATTTCCGATTGAAACATCGAAAACCATTGCATTGCCCTACGGTAACCGTTTGGTGGGACTTATCCACGCATAAGATAATTAGACTATTTTTCTACGAAAATTCTCGAGGCCAGGCGACGAATGTCAGCGGTGAAAATTATCGACGCATAATTACGAAATTGTTTGTGCCAAAACTGCTAGCTCATCAATCGTACTCTTCACAGACGTGGTTTCAACAGGATGGGGCGACTGCACACACAGCCCGAGCTTCGATGAATTTGCTTCGGGAAAGTTTCTCCCTAAAACTTATCAGCCGCTTTGGGGAAATTTCATGGTCATCGAGGTCCGCCCGTTTTTTTAGCTTTAGCAACCAATTTTTTTTTTAAAGGTAGCAAATCGACCTAAAACAATATAAACAAATTACAAATAAATGAAGAGTAAATTTATGATTTTTTTTTATTTTATTTAAAATAAAATTAAAAATGCGGTTAATACCTGTAACTCAAATATACGAACTAATGGAGAAGACTGGAGATTTGATTTGAAATAAGTGGCCTAAATTTAGTAAAAAAAATTTCAATAAAAAATTTTTACTTTTAATTATTAAAACTGCTAAAAAAAATCTCAAGCGCTCACACTTACTACAATCTACATATATTTCTTATGACTTATATTCTGGCATAATTATTCATACATAAATCATTTATTTAGTTAAAATGGTCTTATTATATAGTTTTCTTTAACCTTACTTTCAACTTTTTAATAAAAAATCAATAATTGCTTTTAAACAACTGAATAACTTTTTTTTGGTTGTTGTTATGCATAGTTATAGAAAATTAACTACAACTAAAGTTTCCCTTCAATATCCTCATTTAAAGTTTTATATACAATGTGAACTTTTTTTTGATATTATTTAAGCAAGAATATTTTTAAACTTTTCTTATACACTTACCTTTCTTAACTTTTTTCATGGCAATATTTATGCAAGTTTTTTTGTTTATTTTTTACTGTAGCTGCTGCAAATATTTATGCAAAAATTTCTTAACTTTATGCAATTAGCCAGGCTTAAAAATTTAATTCATGCTACAGATTCTCCCTTATTATCGTAGCAACCACTTGCCCCTTGATGTCATTGTTATGCTCGTAATAATGTTTGTCAGCCACCTTAATTATCCTTTACTTTTTATTGGTTAAATTAAAGAAAAGAGTCGAATGAACGTTGAGGGAAAACGAAAAGTTTTCCTTGTGTAAAGTTTTCATATTTTTTGATTTTCAGCAATCACATTAATTTGATGCAAAGTGCAAACATAGCCACGAAAGTGTTCATGCACAAATGAAGTACTTTTTTTTATTTTTTATATTTTGCAGTCATTGAATAAGGATTTGCTAGTGGGCTGCTTTATACGCCATACTTTAAGGCACGTGATGAATTCCTTCTTTTCTGGCAACGTCGATGTGACCTTCAAAAGTTTTCAAAGAAAATTAAACAAATTGAAAATTATAAAAGTTAGAGAAAAGAAAATATGAATTTTTAAATCTTTTACTTATGTTTGCTATGATAGACAATTTGTTGACCTAATAGCAGTGAGGAGTGCGCACAAACAAATTGTTTTAAAGATTATTCTATTTACTTTTTATTTGGAAATAGATACAACTGCCCCATTCACAATCTATTGTAGGAGTTGTACGTCGTCAGCGTTCTTAACTTATATTGTGCATAACACATACAACAATTAAACCTTTGGTTCTACAACATCCTATAAATACATCAGAAATGGAAAAAAATTAATTTTATTGTCAATTTTTCTGTGAATTTCTTACAACGTGCTTCTAGGTTGTGAATTGGGAAAATGTTTTTTAAGTCGTTTTTAGTAAAATTTAAAACCATTTTTTATCATTTCCTTTGAGAAACCTTTTTATTTTGTAGGATTTTCTTAAATTTTTAAACGCATTAGGGAAGTCGACTGAACATGTCCGTCTGGCCGTATATGGTTTGAAATCAACTTTTAGGAGCTTCGCTTGTTGCACAGGTTGATATTTAGCATCAATATTTTGGAAATACTTGGGAATGAATCGGTATTGAAATTTAGCACAATCGCCCACAAATTTTTTATATACCAACCAATAAGTAAGACTGAGTTTTACCATATTTTTACACACGCTAAAGACACCAAATTGAAAACCGTAGTGTACAAATAAACTTAACTTAAACAAAATTTATAAATCAGTTCGATTCTAAAGTAAAGTATAACGTACGAAGCCTTATAAAAAAGATAAAGTCAGTAATGGCCGCCAAGGCTTTGTCCCTTTCAACTGCTACTATATTGATATAAAATTAAAGCGCTTGAATAGTAGAATACTTAAACTATGAAAAAGTGATGTTGTGAAAAATAAAGTCACGGATAATTTATTTTCTTAACCACATCATTATAGGTTTTAAATAAAAGTATATACTTCACTTTATGAAACTCCAAAATCTAAGATGGCGTCGGAAATAATAAAGCGAAATGGCGCATAATATTAAATATAAACTCAAGACTACGTTACGATGTGGACATTATAGTAGTGTAATTGATGGTATCAGACTAATCACGGTCGAAAAAAAGCACTCTTACTTATGTATGTATCAAAAAATTTTTACTACTATCTCAGCAACCGTAAAGGCTGGAAATCTACTTTCTTTTCACCACCATATTTCTTATCAATAACCAATATATTGTTACAGATTTGCATTTTTTGTTAGTTTAATTTAAACATAAATTTCATTAGATTAATTAACACTAGTTTTGTTTAGAGCAGTTTTAGTTACATTTAACATATCCTTTGATTGACCGGTTGGTCGACTAACATATTAAGTAATACAGAGGCGAAATATTGTAGCATGGGTGGCATATTGAAAGGAGTGGCTACTTCTCCCACATATTACTTTATAATAATATCTAATTACGCTGCTCAGCAGTAAAATCCTCCATTAAAAAAAAACTATGTAGACTATATTGATTTTGATGCGCTAAACTCAAATCCGTTGTCCGTTTTTTTTTCCATCAGATCGAGATTTTTTTCTATGGGCGTGGCAAATGTTTTAAATTAGTAAGGTACCGAGACATATTTCATCCTAACTCGTAAACCAGTCAGAAGATGTGTAACAAAATGGTATTTATTTTAGTCAAATAAAATTTTTCTTTATCTCTTATCGTTTTGGAATTATTCAGAAATTAATTGAGAAAAAAAAATTTTTCCTGCAAAATTCGTAATATTTTTCAAATTAAAAATGGAATGAAAAAAAACGTAAAGCAAATATTCAATATTTTAAACTTTTTTCTGTGAGCTTCTTACCTTCAAAATAAAAGAAGCCATAAACCATAAAAATCGTTTAAAAAATGTAGATTTTATTGTCAATTTACCGCAGGTACCCAATATTGACCAAATATGTGTTATGCAGTAATCAACGTCAGAGTGGGCGCATTAAAGCGCCTTGTAGCAACAATGAATGGCAACTATTTACTTCTAAATATAATTATTATTTCACATAATTATTAATTAATTATTATTATTTTCAATGAACCGGCCTCTGGTAATTACCAAAATATACTTGTGCTTTTACGATGTGAACTTGTGGAAAGTTACAGAAGTCACAATTAGATGACACTGCCACTGTAAATAGTCGTCCAGTACAGCCAGTTGGATCAGCATAACCGTAACGTTCGTTGAGCATGTATCAAATAAGATTAATAGTAAATGTGTTTAACAATAAGTGTAATAATATATAAAGTACTTATTTTATAAGTAAAATTCAATTTGAATTTACAACTTAAATTGGAAATATTAGTAATTGCAAGAAAAGAATCCCGGTTTATTTAAAGGAAATAAGCCAACGTTTACAAAAGGTAAAAACGTAACAATATTCTTATATATTTTAAACAATCTTACAAAAAAATATTTAGTATAAAATTACCTCTCTTGTGCGAATTATTATTATTAATTTTAATAAAATTGAATAAAATTGTTTTGCCATTAAAACGGAAATTAATAAATGATTGTTAAAAATAGTTTTGATAACAAACAAGGTAATATGGTGCGCATTCTTTATTGATATTAAAATTAATAACAAATAATTCCGAAACAATATTTTTGTAGCACTCCTTATCATTTTCTATTTTAGATGCTACGATCTGAAAGGTGATAAGCCAATGACTTTAAATAAATGTCTTTTTCGCCGCACAAATATTGTGTTTAATGCAAAAGATTCTACTGTGCTGTATAAATTTCTTCATTTCAAGTATGATGATTTCCAACTCTTCTCCTGTTAAAAATGTAGATAGAAAATTCCCTCCTTACTTTATTCCTTTTGCCTTATTCCTTTTTCCCTTTGTCTCGATATCTATCTCTTGTATTTGATAAAATTTTTTCATATAGAACGGAATCAGAAACAAACTTTTCCCGTTGTAATTGAATTTCGGGCCAAATTCTACAATAATTTTTTTTTTGTTTCCAGTAAGCCAAAAATAAGGACAAAGTTATTTTTCTAAGTCTTGGTGCGAGCTGGTTTTTGCTACACGTTTCTTCGTTTATTCGTTCATTCATTCGTTATGTTTATAAAAAGGGAGAAAAATATTGCTGTTGCCATTATCGCAGCCAGCGTCATCATTTATATCAGACCATTACAGCAATTGTTGATGCGGAATCTGATGCAACAGCAAACAAACAGCCTGCAACAATATCGACAATAAAATGTATGCATGTTTGTATGATGTTAGTGTATACGAATATTTTGGCCTTGCTATACACTAAGTGGGGCCGGCATACCAGCAGCGGTGAGGGTATCATATTCAAAGTCAGTGCTACGAAAGAAATCCTTATACCGTTTTACTGGTTGTAGTGCAGGAAAAATCTTAAATTCCATGTAATCGACGATGATGATGATGATGATCAACAAAATTCGTTTTTTTATATGTTTTTATTGTTGTTGCCGTCATCGTTGTGTTTGGCACAAAAAGAACGTATAAATGGGAAAATACTTTCGAAAATTCTTAAGTGCGTACAAAGTTTTTCTCCTTGCGATTATATGACATTCACTTGGTGGGTGCGGGAGGCATTAGCACTAGCCGTAGAGGAGGTTAAAATTTAAGCCAATTGCACAATTCAGAGTAAGTAATAACTTGTACATACAAATACTTAATTTTAATTTTTATTTTCATTAAAGTTTTCTTTTTTTTGTTTTGCTGTTTCTTTTATTTGTGGCTTCTTTTTATTCTTGTTCCTGGCAAAAGTGATTATAATGATGAGGCAAATAATTACTTTTTGTTTAAGTAGTTTTCTTATGTAGTTTGACATTTTAAGTTTTGGGAATGACATTTGGCAATCATATTGCAAGCAAAAAGAGATGATAATTTTATGTAAGATTTATTTTATTTTGTTTGAAAAATGGACTTATTTGAGGAAACAAAATTTAAATTGCTACAAAATTTGTCTGTCAATATACCTAATTAATACATATAATTTTATGGTATAAATATTACTTAAACTATATTAAGATTAATTAATATTATGAAACTATTTTTGAGATTGTTTTTTTTTTAATTTACCAAATTATTCATAGATCTCATAGATTTGTGGGTCTTTTTAAAATAATAACGAACAAGGAAAACGTAATTTTTTTAAATGCCTATAATTTATATCCTAACACCAATAGACATTATTTATGTTTTTTGACAAACTCTTCAAATTTGCATTTCTAATTTTTTTTCCTAAATAACACCGCTTTATGCAATAGCCTTTTCAAATAAGTATTGAGTGTCACTAATTTTACCCTACTAAAGTTTCATGTTTAATTTTACAATGTCATACTGTAAGTGACTTGTTAGTTCGGTTGGAAAATGCAAAATAGTAGTTTGGAGTTTTTTTTTTTTATTTGACGTTTATTATTATTATGCAATGATGACACCCAATATTTGTTTTTATTCCTTCTTAAACTTAACAGGATTTAATAAAAATTAAGAACTCTTGTATTTTCAGCCGCTAGCTGGCTCAATGTTATAAAAAACACATAAGACTGGTATATTTGGATGTGCCAAATGTGATAGTTCCCTTCACCATCATGAACATATATAGGTATAGTGATAACATTCAACTACTATGGGACCCCATGTAATTTTTGTAACGGGCATATAAAATATGTATCTTTGGCAACATTTAAAGAAAATGTTTATTCAATAGGTCAATGACCGACGAAAACATTAGCGAAAAAAAGTAAAATAAAAGTTTAATTTATTGATTTCCTAATTACGTCTTGGTAACAGTTGTTCCATATAATATAACTACAGCCATTACATGATGATACAAACCGAGTGAAGGCTATGTGAGATTAGGCACAGCAAAATATACCGCTTTGTGTTAGTTTTTACGATTTAAAGTTCTATCTTACCAAAAAAAAACTGTTATGTATAATCGCTGCTCCGACGTTATTGGTTATTTGACAATTAAACATTTTTTTTATTACTCCACTTTGAACTTTTATTGATCATTACTCTGTCTACCAATCATTTTAAATATCTTGATTAATTCAAAATCAAACAATAAGTGAATAAGTGAAATATTAAAAAATTACAGTATAAAATGCTGCTTTGCCTCTGCTGATAATTAATTACAAAAAAAAACATAACTGAATTGTTAGAGCAACGACGATATTATTTCAAAATTTTTGTGCAAAACTAAAAAAGTTATCTTTAAGCTCTAAACACATAGACGCCAGCAGACTTCACAACTTCAAGGCTTTAAATGCTGCCAACTTCAAATGCTGCTCTGAAGTCAGCTTCATAATTATTTTGAAGACAGCAACAACATAATAATCAGCTGATGTGTATTTTAGCAATACAAATTTCAGGGATGCCGCATATATATTTTATAATGAATAAAATTAAAGTTATTGATTAAAAAATGTAATATTATCATGAAAAACTATAAAAAGACACAAATTAATTTCTTTATTGTATTTTTGTAATGTTCTTTTATGTTTAATATCAAAAATAAGTTTTTGTTCTTTTTTTTCTAATTTAATATACATAATGGCAACACTATATTTGTTTCTTGCTGCCCGTCAAAATAGAAAATAGCCTAAGTTGGCAGCAGCAGCAAATGCTGTTGTGCAGTCGTGCTGCAGTGCTGCCCTCAAAATAATCGTTTTCATTTAAACACATGGATTTTATTTTTGACATATTGCTGCTTGCTGTCTGCTGTCGTCTATGTGTTTAGAGCATTAGAACTAATTTTTGCCATTTCATTATAAATTTTTTTTTTAAGCGAGGTCTATTTTTATAGTGATTTGCTGCTTATAAGTGTAGAAAAAATTTACGAATTCTTTGAAATGCTTGTTATTGCTCAGCAGTATAACGAAAAACAGCGTTCTGTGAGAAATGTTTTTATGGTTTTGAGTTGTGAAAGTTTCTCAGTGGACACGTTAATAAATAAACTAAACGTATTTGGGCTGATGAGCAATACAAACAGTGCCAAGAACTACCATTATATCCAAAAATTTGTTTTTGTTTTCAACGTATTTGTACGAATGAAAGTTCGCTTGTGTTTTCTTTCGACATCGTTGAACAGGCAGTTAATTTCACGTTTTGCTACGATAAATTGGACTAGTTTCCCTGGAAATATGTAGCCTTAAATCTTCAGAAACAAGCCCGCTATAATTGACGCTTTAAAGCCAACATTTGACGTGTCATTTACTTCATATTATTTTCAAACAGTATATGCCATAAATTGTTATTTTAACAATCTATAAAACAATAATAAAATTTTTAAGTTAATTTTCAAATTAATATGCTTTATCTTACACTAAAAATCAAACAACACTATAAATCACCCTTTATTATGTAAAATACAAATAAATAAATTGTCTGTTATATGATAACATTATCTTTTTGAAACGCAGCACCTATTGTGCTAATGGTATACATCAGGGATGGAAATCATGGTACAATTGTACGTTTTATGGTACATTTATGACCTTGTTGGTACCGTGGTACTATCGCGAGCTACTTGGTACAATTTAAAAATTCCAGTGTCTCACTATATGGCAACAATAAGTTTGTCCGTGTTCTCTTTAATTTTGATAGTGTGTGTCTTATTTTATACTGTCAACTTGTCTGTTTTTGTTGCAATGCTGTTGTCAAAGCGAATTCATGTACCAGGTGGTGTCAAGTCTGCAACAACAAAATCTGTCTAGTACTTTATTGCAAACTTCTTACAAAAATCACCTGCTAATTTGGCACCACCTGGTACATGAATTCGATTTGGCTGTTGCTATATGTTATTTATTTTATTTATGATTCGTAAGCATGTAAGGTGGACTTTTATAATGAAGAACTAAAATGAATCGATAAGTGTAAAGCAGAAAAAGTTGTTATGGGAGAAACAAATTCAATAGTACCTCTTCTGGTGAAAATGTTTCCACACAAACAAACAAATATTGAAGCAATAAATAATCAGTACAGAGCACCAGCCGATTTTTTTGAACGTAGAACAAAGAATAAAATATTTCCTATTTTTGTCCTAAGGTATCACAGATGAAATATGAATTAAATGAGTTCAATTTCCCAGATATTTCAAAAATTGTAAGAGATATATTGTCTATTCCGCAGTCCTCGGCCAACGTCGAACGAGTTTTTTCTTTCCAAAACCTTATTAAAACAAAGAAAAGAAAAGGACTACACGTTTCTTCTGTTTCAAATTTGATACAAACAAAAGATTTAAAGTCAGCAAATTCTTATTGCTTTAATTTTAAAATAACAGAAAATTTATTATCTAAAAGTATTTAGTGAATAAAATTTGTTAAACAACCGATCTCTACGTATGTATGTTCCTATGAATGTAATATTTAATATTTTTTATTGTGTACTTCTGAATTTTAATAAACAGTTTTGTTAAGTTTATGTTTTTATTTATAAATATTAAAAAAATGATACCGGTATGGTCTAAAAAGTACATTTTGTTTTCATACTTGGTACAAAATCAATCACGGGTATACATAGTCTAATTTAGTTAGTTTCTACAAATCGAATAAAGGTTGTTCCAAAATTAACGCAAAATTTAAATTATGACCACTAGTGCAGTAAAGTTCTGGCAATCCTACTCTCAAAAAACAAATCAAGTAGTCCGTACTTAAATCAATCCGTAGAAGCACAGTAAGTACGGATTTTCTTAAACCAAGTAACAAATTCTTGATTTAAGAATAAATATGTCAAGTACGAATTTTTTAATCTTAGGAGTAGTTAAGCAGAAAAAAGTTTGATTTTAAGAATTATTAAATAGCTTGATTTAAGCCCGAAGCCGTACTTAAAGTAAGCTTAAAAAAATAATTTTTCAAGTATAAATGAGATTGCATTAATCAAAAGATGCCCTTGTTTCAAGAATTCGTTACTTGGTGTGATATTTGTATAGTACAGTATCTTTACTACTGACCCTTCGACATTTTTTTAGCGTTACGTTTCATTAGAACTAAAAAAGAAAACTAACGGACAAATCATGAAAGCTAAGTTAAGTCGGAAACTGCTACTGCACTGTTGTCGTAAGCATTATTACTTATAGCTAAATTATGAAAAACAAAATGAGAATTATAAAAACATTCTTGAAATTTTAAAAATTGTGTTTATCTAAGCAAAAATACATAAGTTTGTTTTCAATTTGAGAGAAATTAGACTTAATTTAAGAAGTTAATTCTTATTTTAATAGTCTTGTACTTTATGTTGTAAAACAATCCCGTTTTGTACTTGTTTTAAGAAAACAAGAAATAAATCGTATTTGAATTTTTAAGCACGATTTCGGCTTAAATTAGGAATTTAAATCTTGCAATTAGAACAGCATTTTTCTTTCTGTGTAAAGATAATTGGACGGCTAACAGTTTAGGGTTAGTTAAAATGAGGCGTTACAAGGTAGAACAACGTCTCTTATTTATTGAGCAATATTAAAAAAATAATAAAAGCTTGGCAGCCGCAGTTTAAAAATCTCATACAGAATATGATCGAAAAACTTGATGGCTTAATGGCACATGTGATTGTCAAAAAACGAATGCATTCACAATATGTCACTTTTAGTTGTAGATTTTGAGCTGGAGGCATACTTGGACCACACTTTTAGGGAAATCAGTGACTACTACTGGTGCTAAATATTGCGACATTATAACACAGTATTTTTTCATACTTTCTTGTTCTATTAAGTGAAAAAAATGGTATAAATATTATTTTGTAGAATATTTAATGTAATAAAGACTTTAACATTGCTCAACATTCTCGTTAAATGTTCTTTAAATTTTAAACAGAAGACAAAACCATGAATTAAGATATAAAATAAAAAAATGGTTTGTTAAGTTGTTGAAATAATAAATACGGCTTTGCATTTTTGCATATTAATTTTTGTTAAGCTTTTTCAATAAAACCTCAGTCTATGTGAACGTTTGTTTTAGCAAGTGTTTTTCCATACTTTTATTGTAATCATATGCTGGTAATGCCAGTGTTATGAGAGTTTAAATTTATTTGTTTTGAATATGTCTTGTAGAATTTCAATATATAGTAGAAAAATAAGTCTTCATACTGTATTTTGAATCAAATTATTATAAATTATTATTGCGATGCTGTGGCTTACAACAGGATGATGTCATTAAAAGCAATATCTTACAAATAGGGATTCAAACAATAACACTTACCCTTTAGAATTAAATTATTACTTGATTTCCATAATCTAAATAACCTATTGAATGTATAGACATACAGAGGTTTTTCGGATTTTGGAAAGGCAAAAATTAGGTTTGATTATTGTACGAGTCCTTTAATTGAGATTAAAAAAGTAGTTGCAAGCATTTGTCAAAAAGTTTTAAGTATGTTTAACAGAGTAATCATAGAATCATAGCATTTGAATGACTTGTTTCATCTTTTACAACAACGAAAAATAGTGTTCGTATCCAAGCCAAGGTTTGGTAAGTAAGTAAGTACTTACACTCGTTTATTATAAAGGGTAGTTAAGTTTTAAGGGCTGATGTTGAATGTGAACCACACATAAACGTCAGGTTTTTTTTCGGCATTTTATTTGACATTTCTAAATTTCAATTTAACTCAATTTGAACCATGGAAAAATACACAATCGAGCAACGCGTTAAAGCTATTCAGGATTCTTATGAAAATGGGCGTTCAAATGAAAATGCATTTCGTGCACTTTGTGATTCGTTTGGTCAACATAATCGTTCAAATTCGTCCAAAATCGGAAGGATTGTGAAAAATATTTTAATTTAAACAAAACAGGTCTGTATGAAATGTGAAAACATCTGTGAATGCCTTCTTGGTTCGTTGAACGGAAATGGTTGCTATTTTTCGCGATAGTGTGGCAAAAGAGCAGTCAACCTGGAGTCATTATCGTGCCCAACAATTGAATATCAACATTCTTATTAAAAATTCGGTGTGCTGCCGAGGTCGCGGCGGCCTTTTGGCCGATATTTTATTCCATACATAATTGAACAATACCAATATTATCATAATAAGAAGAAATGACAATAATTTCCTAAATAATATGTATTTTATTTAAAATCAACGTCGGCCCTTAAAATTTAACCACCCTTTTTTACAAAAAAGACATTATTGTTCAGTAAAACAACCGATATTCATGGAAAGGTATTTAGTAATTGCGAGTCGTACGCAGGTTTTTCTGGGTACTATTGTGAACTGACAATGCAGGAAATTTTGTCATCATTAGCATTGAATATAATACCATAAGGCATTTCATGATTGTGGTGGAATTATAGCTACCAAAAAGAATTTATTTATTAATTAATTTATTTATTTATTATTAGATATATTTTAATATATTTAAGAGTAAACATAAAATATTGGAATAAATTGAATATAGTTAAATATTTTCTAAGCACAAATACTTTAAAAACACGAAAACCAGCCGAATTCAAAAAATTTTTAATCTATTATTTTTACATGCATACAAAGTTGGACAGACAAGAAATGTTAAAAGAGACCGAAATAAAAGAAACATTTTGCAGATGGTTATAAGTAACCCTTGACGGTTACTCTTCATTTTAATACATTAACGTTACGCTTCTTCCAATCGAGCTATTAAAAAATAAATAAAATCTAGCGGAGAGATTTTAATAGTAAAAATTAAACCAACAATTTTTTTAGTTAAGAATTTTATTGAAATATAAAGAAAACTATTAAACTGAAAAATTATAATTCGTTTTCTCTCTTAAAATTCGATGCGAATTTAATCTTCTTTTTTTTATTAATGGTTTCTGTTTGTCAAATCGAATCCGGGGTTAAAAAAGCTACACTGGTAACACTACTACTTACTACAACAATTGTTTTTGCGTTTGCATGCACTTTGTTGCTATTGTCGTTTGCCCCTGCAACGGAAGGTAACTTATGGTGTAAGTTAAAACTGTATGCATATTTATAACTTGAATTCTTTGAAATTCATTTTAATGGAAAAATACAAGTATCAACCGCAAAGTACTCAAAAGTAATATATTTTATTGTTTTGCATAAACTGCATTTAGTAGCAGTGAAAGACAAATTGTTTTTGTAATTTTAAATTTGTCCTAAACTAAACTTTTAAAAGTGGTCTAGATCTGTTCATACATATTTGTATGTATGTATACACCAACAATTTTTGTATGTACATGAGAGCGCAAAAATTGATAGAAAGGATCTCTGTATGTTTAATCACCCCTATTCTGACTTTTGATTACGTCTCCGCATTCAGTTACGCTACGATCGAAAATTGGTATTCCAAACAAAAACTGAATCGAAAGAACAAGATGAAGAAATGTGGAATAGAAACAAAGAAATGAGCAAGTTTGTTACTATTTTAATAAACAAAATTCACAACAAACAATAAAAATAGGAAAATAAAAAATTTTTGCGGTTAATAATAAAAAAATAATATAATACAAAAGACTTGTGAATTAATAATAAAAAGGTAATCATTTTTGTTAGCAAAATATTTGAGTGCTAAGAATCCTGTGAAGCCGGAGGTGGTATTTCTAATTTTTGAATTTGAAGGAGAAATGGAATCCATAGCAGTAGATTTATTGGTGGAAGAGGAGAATAACATGACTCAGAACACAGAGATAAGGCTGGAAAAGCGAAAAATGAGGGACAGCTGTAATCTATGCGAGAAGAATGATCAGTTGTAAGAACTTATCTATATATAAAAAAAATCAATGTGTGTTTGTATGTTTGCTTGTGCTTTATAGACGGTTAAACGGCTGGACCGAATTTTCACAAAATCTTTCTGTATGTCTGGAAGGAACTCTAGGCTATACTTTGGTTTGAAATTGTAAGTGGGTGGGGTGCCACCCACTAAAGAATAAAGAATTATTAAAGAATAAGTATTAAATATAATATATCACGAAAGTTAATGCAGCTAGAGTCTTCAACTTAAGTACGGTAAACTCTGACATCCAAACGAACATTTGGGTAAAAAAAGGGCGACTTTCAATAGTAGGCGTGGCCACATGAATTAAATACTAAATTTCGTATATTTGGAAAACGATATCGATTACCCCCAGCGTTGAGCGTTGAGCGTCAAGCGTTGGAGTTTTACATGTGTTTTGTTTTTATTACGATAACAAAATATATGCAAAATTGCAACGCTTGACGTCCAACGCTCTTGTTTAGGTATGGGCCTTAGAGTACTAAAATTTTGTAAGAGCAACTTTGACACCCAAATAAACATTTCTGGAAAAATTAGTATATTAGAAATAGTGGGCGTGGCAGATCTCATAGCAATTGAATACTAAAATTCTTATTTTAGGGAAGCGATAACAGTTAGAGTACCCAAATTTTGCACAAGAAGCTTTGACATCTATATGACTATTTTGATAAGAAATGTATGCTTTATTAATAGTGGGCGTGGCACCTGTCATATAAATTATATTTTTGAACTATAAAATTTTTATTTCATTACGATGGGGGTGGCGAAGCACACCGGGTATTAGCTATTATTTAATAAAACAAACTCTTTTTTAATTTTTTTAACTTTTACAGGTTCAAAAAGAACTTTCGTTTAAATAAAGACTAATTTAAATATGTATTATAAATATTTGCACAAGAAGCAAGGCCCTGTTCGTTAAAATCTTCATCACCTCTTAACCATGTTGTGGCAGCTTTAAGATTCTTTGCCGAAGGAGGCAGCTTTTCATATTGCTCTGGTGTCGTTTTTTTTACATTAAAAAATAAATGTTTATATTTTAGTACAACAAAAGTTTATTTAAATCACTTATTAAACATTTAATACTTACATTTTATTAATTAAACACTTTTTAAGTTTTTAAAAAGAGCAATCGAAAAAAATTCCGTTGTTAAAATATAACCGTAGAAAAACTTAACTACGATCGTAACACAGAACACCTACAATCGAAATAAACGGAACGGAATGGAAACTCTGAATACCAAAGTTGCCACACAAAGAAAATTTCGATTTGAATCGAAATTCGGAATAGGGTTAAACAACTTGGTTTTATCATGATCTAATATTTTTGATTCTAAATACAAATTTTTGTGATGAAGCCCGAAAAATTTTGAAAACAAGATATGAATAAGTCATTAAGGAGTACGTATGTACATATTTACAAACATATGTATATAAACATGAAATGAATTTAACCTAAAAAAAATTTATACAGTTTTTATGGAAAACGCATAGCAATAGCAACACCGGTAACAGAAAAAGGAAAGTAATTTAAATATATTTCCTTTTGAGAAAGTTAAAAAAAAAACAAAATATATTATTAAAAAATGTTCTATATCTCATGAATTACTTTTACGTAATGAATTATTACTATAGAAAATATCTTGTATAAAATCAATTTCATTAAATTCCATTAGGTGAAGACAATTTGGAATCTCTGATATATAAATATAATAAACCCACATTAGTAAAATATATTTCAAAAACTTTTACTTTAGTTTGATTGTAAGTATGACTGTGTATTGCACAATCATTAAACATTTGTAACTACAGCAAGGACACGCGATTTGGTCATTGACGCACAAACACACACACAACAGCAAAAAAATAAAATAAATAATCGCTACTGATAGTTTTTATTTTTCGTAAAAGTTGTACTGGTAAAAGTGTACTAAAACTTAAAAAAAAAGTCACAGCTGTTGCAGTTAAACTATTGTTTTCTTTGCTACTATTATTGTATTGGTTATTTTTTTCATATACTTGTTCTAGCAGCAAATTATACTGCATTTGATATTCTATAAATGTTCACTTTAAAAACGAAGTTGGTAAATTTTGTATTGTATTTTGTAAAAATACGAGGGCAGGCAGTTATTTCTTAACATACTGATATATTTTTTGAAACATTTGACCCACTGCACTACTACAAATACTGCTGGCTGCACTCATCGCAGCTTATTACTATGTACAGCAATATCGTATATATTGAAGCTTATACTGACTAAAGCTTTTTCTTTTAGAAATGCATATTTTAATGTTGTCACTAAAAAATATTTTACTTTTACAAAAATACAATTAACCGTTCACTGGACGTTACGAAAACATACAAGCCGACTCGAAATTCCGTCGAATGGCCATTATCGCAACTGTGTATATTTAAGAGGAAAATAAGAGAAAGATTTATTTTCACACAACGAATCAAAATCCTAGAAAAAAATATACCTCGTCAGACCAGATGATTTTCTACCAAATTCGATGCGCGATAGGAGTTCCTATATTACCCATACTTAAATACAAATTAGCACAAGAGCTAACCTAACCTAACCTTAATACAAATCAGCACTAGAGCTTTAGGTTAAATGCTTGTTTGTGAAACTTCGAATCGTAGAGAGAAAAATCTGGGTTGGAGTGGCACACTTTCAAATACAGCTGGCAAATTTTTGTTAATATGTACGGTATGCGGGCCAATAACGATTACCTGTTTACTAGCAAGTCAGTCCATCGATCTATTTACAATTTTTTTTTAACAAAGTTATAGTTTGACCATCACAGTTTTCACATACTTTAAAAATTAATCTGCAATATTTTCTAATGTTGTTCAGGCATAAAGTGACAGATTGAGGTTCACGGTGGTGTAACACACACCAACAGTTGATATTTCAAATAGTAAAAATCAATCGCTGTCAAAATAACATACATTTTAAAAATATACTACTATTTGGACCACCCGATACAACTTTTTTTATATTTAATAGTTTTTTCGTTTGGATACAGTATTCTTAGGAAATCGAAACATTTATTTAGAAGAGATTTAGGAAAATTGAATTATAAATTATCTTATATATTAAGAGGTAAGCCGATATCTTGTATCACAATTTAATGTATACAAATTATTGTAATAAAAATTCTTTCAAAAGTATCGACTGAGTATTTTAACAGTTATAATCATCAAGTTGCTACTAAAACAAAAAATTACAAGCATGTAACAAAACAAAACGTAAACAAAGCAATGCGTGTTGATACAAATTGTTTGTGCAAACAAAGTTCTTTATGTGTATGGTATAAGAAAAACAAACAGAGAGAGGGAGAGAGAGAGAATGAAAATAAAAACTGATATTTTAAAGATGCTATCTTGTTTTATTTTTCGATCTTAAATTTGATCTTTAAAGCTAACTTTATTTACTGTCAAAGTGATAATAGTTTTTCCTGTTGCATCAATTTTTAGAAAACTTTGTGAGGAATAGCAAAACGGTTTTGTTATTGGTCTTAAATATATTAAATTACCTTTAGTTCATTTCTCTAGTCGTAATTCAGCTCTGGTCAGGTCAAGAGCACGCGCGCGTTATTGTCGTTATCGAATAAAGACAATCAGACCGTACCTTTTCATCTGACTTCAAGAGTTTTGCGTCTCACTTTCGCATTGGTTAATTGCGTGGCGTCGGTTACCGGTACCGAGCTACATTTACCCGAAGTCTCAGTTAATCTTTGCAAAAGAAAAAAGGAATATTTTTTTCGCATTTAGCCCCGACTTCCTATATAAGGTATAAGTCGACTTACGGATGCTGAACCTGTGTGTGATATCCTGGCTCTAAGGTTTTAAGCCCTTGCCATTAAAATAAATAAATAATAAGAATAAATTTCTCAATATTTTTAGCTTAAAAACAAACACTAAAATAAATTATTTTAACTCTTGAGTCTAAATATTTTAAAAGTTCCTTTTAGTTCGGCATACATATGTAGCTCATACACCAAAGACCGACCAATGTTCTTAGTTTAAAAAAAATATTTCAAAATGTTGGTGTTGTGTTAGTTGTGTTATTATTTATGATGTTGCAGCCAAAACGGAATGGAAGAAATTATTTTGAGTGCAATTAATTTTATTAAAACTTTATTTATAAGAGTATATACTTATTTATACATCAGGTGATTCATTGTGAGGTTTGATTTATTATATAAATGAATTCACATAAGTTTTAAAATGAAAATAAAATTTTTATTGTCGATTAAAAGAACAATTTATGGTATTAACTATTTGAAAATAATATCATGTAAATGTTGGCCATGACTACGTCTGAGGTGGTCCATTCAGAAGGTAAAATGTTGGGAGATTCATTCGAACATAGCGACTGGCAGCTCGAGAACAAGACGAGTAATGTTGGCTTCCAAAGCATCAATCGTAGCTTGTTTATTCATAAAGACCCTAGACCTTACATATTGTCCGAAGTTGTAATAACGCAAGATCTAGGTGGCCAATTTATCGTTACAAATGTGAAATTAAGTGTTCACAAAAATGATTTCTTAACAACTCGATAGTTGCACGAGCTGTCTGGATTGTAGCGATATCTTCTTAAAGCTCACTGTAACAACGTGCTTAAATTTCTGGAACCACATAGTCCATTAACATGGTGAGCTAACGGTTTGATTTGTCTCAGTTTTGAAAAATATAGACAATTTTTTCAAAAACCTTAAAACCTCACTATACAATTGTTTTTACTGGATATAAATGTAGCTCTTGGTACTCTTTGGGTTGCCAATCAGCTAAATACGGCAATTTTGCTTTCTGACGTATCCATTGAGCCAAAGATATGTTTTATCACTCAACGAAATTTCACGATAACACATTTTTAATAGAACTTTATTTTTGTAATAAAACTGAACAATATGGAGACGCTGTTATGGTGTGAGACTCTCTATGATGAATTCATAACATTATGACACACTGAACATAAACGACAGAGCAGTTTGATATGAGTAATGCTTGATCTATCAAACATTCTTATTGAAAATCAAACCTAATGATGAATCACCCGATACAAGGTAAACTAAGCTTTCTCCTTACTTATAGTAAAACCAAATATTTGAAATTGCTGTTCTTGAAAACTTACTTAAATATTCAATTTAAGTTTTTCTCTTTCCTTGATATTAAAAGTAAAATTTTTTTTAAAAAACGATGTTGTTGCAACTAACAAACTTGACGTATAATTCTGTGCTTTAGCTGAAATTAAAAGTGATTTCCAACCTGATCATTGAATTCTGATAAATACCTTTAACATATCTTCAAGTAAAAAAATATATATTGCACAGAAAAAACTAAAAAAAGAAACATTTAAAATTATGCGCCAAAGAATAACCTTATACCCTCTTCAGACAGATATTTTTAATTGTTTCAATTTAATGTTGATTGAGCAATTAAAATAACTGTTCACATATACTCAATTTATTTTACTCCATTAGCTGTAAAAATACGATGTACTTATATACTTATATGTATGTATTTGAATTTATTTAAACATTTTTTTTAAATTTTCATCAAACATTTTCCACTTTCTTAAATTTTGTTTTTTGTATATTTATTTGTTTGACATTAGAAATGCCACCTACAGAATTTTCTTCTCACTGAACATACTTCTCAAGGGTTGTATTTCGAGTTTTGGACAATAAGTGAAACAATTAAGTATATATTGCTCAATTTAAAAGTAATTTTTAGTATGGTAAATTGAGCTCAATAAGGCCTTTAATTGCGATAATATTATAAATTGACAATTAAGGCACGTGTTTGAACATACCCAACAAAAAAAATTGGAAGAATTCTTAATCAATTGTGTAAAAGCATTAATTCTAAATGACTTCTTAACTGCAAAATAATTTGTCATAAATGATGCGCTTAAAAATGAATGCAACATCATGCATAATATCTTAAAGAATTTATTTAAACAAACAATTTTAACGCATTAAACACAAACTATACAGACACGAAACCAAAGTTGCCGTAGGCTCTTTTTTTCGCTCAGAACTGTCAAAATGGCATCACTCCTTAACACGATTATATAAAATAGATAGCAATAGTAGAATTATTTATATTGTTATCCCTTTTTTCTGATGGTGTTAAGCATTTTCTGTGTTTACTTATTTGAGTAAATTTTTCAATAAAGTTTTAATTTTTTTATTAATTGGCGCTTAAATAGAAAAATTAAATGAAGAAATTTGGCGTACAAATTATTATAAATTTTGGCGCAATTTTCTTCATTTATATAGATTTTTCTATTTTCCCAACAACGTCAAAAAAGTGTATATTGTGAAAAAAAAGGAAGTGGTTGTTTGGTGAACGCTTGGTGCACAAAAATTATTTAAAAATCAAAATGTAAGTATTTAATAAATTATAAAATTTTTATTCATATATAATTATCTTTTTAATTTATTTTTATTTTATTTAGGAGCCGCAAATGCCCGGAAGGAGAGAAACTTCACAAGTTCCCGGTCGTTGCAAACAGGTAAGTTCAGTGCATTTTTGTGTATTATGTTATATTGTGGCCGGAAAAAATACATAATTACACATTTTATTATATTATTATTAAAATATTTAATTTGTCCTATTAAGCAAAAGACTTCGTGCTTCAATTCCCGAAAGATTCAGTCCAGTTGGTCCAGTTCCAGCAGCTTAGCATTAATTTCAATTTTTGAGAAAACGTAAGTAAAACACCACCCTAAAAGAAAATTACAAAAGTTTAAAAATTTGAATTAATTTTAGTTTTTTTACATTTTGAGGCACTTTAGGGTACTTACCGTTGATTCCCGGAGGAGTCAGTCCAGTTGGTCCAGTTCCAGCAGCTTAGCATTAATTTAAATTTTTGAGAAAACGTAAGTAAAACACCACCCTAAAAGAAAATTACAAAAGTTTAAAAATTTGAATTAATTTTAGTTTTTTTACATTTTCAGGCACTTTAGGGTACCTACCGTTGATTCCTGGAGGAGTCAGTCCAGTTGGTCCAGTTCCCGCAGCTCAGCATGAATTTAAATTTTTGAGAAGAGATAAGTAAAACACCACCCTAAAAGAAAATTACAAAATTTTAAAAGTTTGAATTAATTTTAGTTGTTTTACATTTTCAGGCACTTGAGGGTACTTACCGTTGATTCCCGGAGGATTCAGTCCAGTTGGTCCAGTTCCCGCAGCATAACATTTATAAAATTAAAACACAAACAAATAACATTAATACACATTTATTTTATATCACACCCACTTGAACACTAACAACCTTCTTATTTTTATTTTTATATTGAAGTTTTTATACAATTTTAATTGATAAATACCAAAAATAAAATATTTTTACAATTTTTTTAACAAAATATTTTCTTTGTTTTCATTATTTTATTTTTGTTTGAGGTGATGTATACCCGCTTGTACTTACATGTACTTGCCCTCATATCACGATATTTTCTTTCTCTTTCAATAATCGTGTTATGAACATATGATTTGGGCATTTTTGAAACGTCAAAGTTTACCAGTCTGTATTAGTTTGTGGCATTAAATATCCGATACTTGTCACTAAATATGCATGAGTTCCATGCACTTATTAGAATGGAGTGCAGTTCATTAAAATATTCATGTAAACGCATGATCTCCAATGATACGCTAATGTTAAAATCATTAGTATTTTCATCTAAATTTAATCACTTCGGCACCAGTTGAACCCCTGCAAATCACTTTTTTGTCATAGATTTTTTTGCTGGGTAGTATTATGTTTTAAAAAGTTAAAAATTTCTGTTTCATTTTTAAATAGTTTGACGACAAATAATGTTAAGCACTAAACAAACAAATGATCAAGACTGCGAAAGTAACAAAATTTTACTGCACGAAAGTAAAAAAAAAAATTTTTATTAATTATTTAAGTTAAAAAAAAACAATGTCTTTACTACATCGAATAATATGGGATTGTGTTTAAACGTATTGACGTAGAGCGATAAGTATACTTCCTTAATAAAAAAATATCTTTCCCTCAAAATTGCTCAATTCTAACTCATGTTCAATATCTCATCCTCTTGCTTCTTGTAACTTGAATTTGACGTATACTTTTCTTTAAAATATGCCTAAAGAAAGAAATGCAACAGAGCCAAATCACATGATCGTTGCAGACAATTAACATCGCCATGACGTCACATAACACAAGCATTGAATTTCTGGAGCAAAAGGCATTGTTTCGTTACCTGTGTGGCAATCTACTCCATCCTGTTAAAGCCACATATCATCCAGGTCTATACCCTCAATTTCTGGCTATCTAGCGATAGCAAATATCATTCACGACAATTGTTCGGCCAACCTTATTTTCAAAGAAATTCGGCTTTATTATTAAGTAGAGTATCATTTACTGTATATTTAAAATTAAAAACGTTATAAAACTGAAAAAATTATATGCCCGATGCTGAATTTTGCAAACATTGCTTTTCGATCAAATGACTTTTAATAAGGGAAAACTTAGGCAGCACGCCCACTTTAACGTCCACCTTCTATATAACTGTTTATCTCAAATTCACATAATTAATTTATGGACAAAGATTTTGGTACAACAAAAACTTTATATTGAAATATCTTAGTTGAGTTTATCAGCAGAAACTACTTTGATACGGCCACTCCTCACCTAATTTACTGTCAATGAAATTTAAAAGCTCATGAAACGAACAGAGTTTGATGTATGATGCTGAAATTTGCCATACATACATTTCCCGCCAATATATATAATAAATGAAGGTGACACGCCTACTTTAACACGTACCTTCCATATAATTCTTGTTCTTAAATTTATATTATATCAAGATGAACAAAAATTAAAAGAAAAGAGGTCTAAAATTGATTCGAGAATTATATATTTTTAAAAGAAGAAGATCCCATGCCCAAAGCTAATATTATTTTTTAACTACCTTTGAGTCCAAATTATACTTTTCAGTTCAGAATATTTTAGCATAAAAAGATTATTTCGAAGCGATTATTGTTTATAACAAAAAAACAAAATACAAATAATTGGTGGTGGGTATCAAAAATTCGGCACAACCGAATATAGCTCACTTACTTCTTTAATATGATATCATTTACATTTGATATACAAAAGCATTATATTCTTATTGTTCTAAATACTTTCTTAAATAAAAATGTTTTTAAATTCGCAAAGTCCAAGTAAGGACTTGAAGCAGCATGTTAAAAAAAAGGATTAACTTTAAAACTCTTATTTATAACAAAAAAACTGGTTTTTGTAAATATTTGTATAATATTTCAACCCGTTTAATAAAATTAAGTATTCTGAGTTAATACTTTTTAACTAAACCAAAAAAAGGGATGTTTATTTTTTTAGCCTTTATTAAAGTGAGCCTCTTCGCTTCTTAAGAATTTTATGGATATAAAGTCAACTTCATACGATAACAAAAAAAAAAAAATAAACAAAAAGTTTAAAGTAACAGTTGCAAACTCTAATTACCTTTAGAAATAGAAACAGAAAGCAAACAAGTCCTATAGCTTAGCACATAGATTTGAAATCGAATTTTTCAAATATATCTTCAATAATTTCGTTACAGTCGTTATTTTAAATAATAGAGCAGACAGCTTCTTTTATTAAATCCTCGACTACTAACAACCATGATTATGCCAAAATGAACATAAATCCGTCTTACATCTGCTTTTTTTATTGTTCTTCTTTGTGTGTAGTTATTAAGTGAAAACAACTGTTATTAAGTAAGCACCTTAAAGCGTATGAAATGTATTACATTTTTGTAGGGGATATCCATGGAACAGTCTAAATTGTCTGAAAACTTTTTTAAAAACACCACTTCTATGGAAACTTATTAAAAGTTCGTGTATTTTTGCATTTAAATCCTACTTAGCAGTTAGTCAGCATGTGTGTATGTGAGTGTTAAATTCGTTTGCGACATATTTATATGCTAGTGTATGTATGAATGTGTGTAAAATAAAATGACGTTAACATTTAAGTACGTACTTAAAATGTTAAACCTCATGTAGTACTTACGACCCCATGTAATTTTGTGTATACAAAACACTTTCATTGAAATACACACACTTGTGTACAATTTTATACATATTTATATACAATTACATATACGTAGGTACCCATGTATGAATGTATGTATGTATCTATATTTGAAGTGTATGTATTTAGTCGTTGTCGCACAAATACTAATGTTCTTATTAAAAAATAAAACAAAACACTTAGTAGATACTTTGTAGCATTTTTCTTTCTTTGCTAAATTGTTTTGATGAAAATGTTTGTGTGCCCCTATTGCCACATGGCTTATAATAGGTGGCATATTTTCCTGGTTTTTCTTCACTTCTAATACAAACAACAAAATATTTACTTACCTCCAATGTTGTTGTCTACTTTTCCGTTCATCATCCACAGTATTGTTAACAGCATCAGAAGCATAAACTTATGTAACTAAGGATGTGTTTGCATCCCTGTTTAAATTTAACAGTTTGATGCATGAGGTTTGTCTGAAAATTAATTAAATAACTATAATTAAATTAACTCTTTAATTTTTCCTGAATTACTAAAAATTCAAAAAATAATTCTTATATCTGACATATGTTGATAGAATGATTGCCTTTTATAGTTCTGGATTAGAGAATAGGAGTTGAATATTTATCAACGAAAATAGCTTTATTGCCTTTCAAAACATTATGCATGAAGATCAATACAATTTTGCATAAGTGTGAAATAATTATCGAAGTACTTTTTCCATTCATTGCAGTACCTCCGAAACATGCATTTCGAATGCCTCAACCACTTCTTAAGGTGTCAAAAAAGTTTAACTCTCAATTTACTTATTTTTATTCGTGACTATATGACAGATTCAGACAGACTCATCAAATCGACGTTTTGTGTGCTCAAAAAATTTGAAAAGAATAATCCGTCTTTAGCCGTTGAATTTTCTTATTCCACCAAAAATATCTGGCAAACAAATGGTTGTGTACAATTTAAAAGTCACCGTCATACGTTGCGCCAATGATACGACTGAGACAAGATCAATTTTTCCAAAAATATAGGTGACCATTTGCTTCGGCATGATTGAAGCTCTAATGACTCTTTTATGGTTTTCCATCCTAAATGAATGACCTTACAGTCGATTTTTGTTTACTTTAGGGGTCATACGCGTAGATTCATAATTTGTTACCTGTGACGATGTCACCATGATCGCAATTTTTTAACACTTGTTGCAAGGAATTTACTCCAGCCTTTTTTGAAGCGATTTTCAAATAATGTGGGATTTTTTTACAGCCAAATATTCATGCAATATTTAGTGTATGCTAAACTTACTAATATCTAAGGTGTCCACAATCATACGATAAAATGCATGACGGACTTGCAGTATTATTTTACGCACAGAATTAATGTTGTCGAGGAAAATCACGAAATTCCTCCTTGAACGAACTACAGCCACAATTTAATTCAGTCAACAATCAACACCGGTCTTTAATTCATCGCTTTAAGTTGAATTGAATTTATCGATACACTATTGTAGAACTATTCGCTGCCGAAAGTTCTAAAGAAATTTCACATGATATTGTTCACGGTCTAATTTTGTTTTTTAGCTGACACAAATTCTTTAAGAGGCTGTGACAACACAAACAGCGTTCATACGTCAAAACGTTCTGTGTACGAATTTTTCAAAAATGACAAATTTATGTCAGTTGCTAGATTGCAGCACTGAACTTGTCCATTTCGAAATATTAATTGCAAAACAATTTAAAATATCGTCTAGAAATAGATAAAATTTGTGAAAAACTGTTTTTTCTAGCAACTGACAACATATTTCGAATAGAAAAGTATTCCAATCCCGAACGATGTGGTACGGATGAATTTGCTACTAATATCGTTATTTACATTTGTGATAACAAAGACAAAGGCTACTCTGGTGTTGAAGGGTTATTCTACGACTTTATTTTGTTTTGGGAGAACATAAAATTTTAATTAAGATGAATTGTTGTTTTATTGTATCACTGGACGTTAGCTTGCGTATTTTGATAGCTTTCTATCTAATAGAAATAATGTTATAATCGACTGTGTTAAATCTTAATATACCCTTCACAAAAGTGTAAAAACACAACTATAAGCACATACTTATAAGTATAGTATACTATTGCTTAACAAACGAAAAACTTTGCATTATATACATTCATACACATGAATAAGAAAGACAAATAAAACATCTTCAAAAAACCCAAACATTTTTACAATCATGTACAACACCGCCTGCTTTTGTTGTTGGGTTTTTTAAATAGAATTTTATTCTTTTAATCTCAATAAGAAGCAGAGGCATAAGTGGTTTTTAGCTCATATATCAGCCGTTAATTGGTCGAAATTGCTAATTTTCAATACCAAAATTTTTGAAATTATTTCTAATAAGCTTATTTCACATATGAGAGCTTCAACAAGTTTATTTCAACGGTCACATGGATGGACAGACAGACGTAGCTAAATCGACTATTCTATCTATAAGGAATTAGAATATTTATACTTATTGTTGTCGTTAATAAATACTGTTGAATAAACATGGTTGAATAAATTTGGCAGTGTAAGAGATTTGCTTGGCATCGGCAGACCACGTTTGATTCGCACCGTGAAAAATGGTGATTTTAAAAAAGATTTACTGTTACTACCATATTGGTGAAAGAATTAAAACCCGTAGATCATCAGCAAGTTTTTAATTCTGGCTTTGAATTTTAACAGTTGGCCTGAAATAAAATCAACTTTATTGAAGACCTGATTAAAGTAATTAAGCTCATAAGAAATTTGAGCGCTACAGTGAAAAATTTCAAATGATTTTATGGAAAATGCTCTAAAAAGGAGACAAAATACAAAGCTTAAAGAAAATATGACACTATTTTTCATAGAACGTTCAAAAAAATTTTCATTTTATTTATCTTAAAATCCGAAAAAAAATATACACGAAAAAGTAATTAAATGTTTAAACCCCGTAGTGACTTTTGGCCCACTTATTGTATATTGTACTTTCTCCAATTTATTTCAGAACAACCTTTTTAGTTAATAAAATTTATTCTTTTCAGCTTGCCCTCATATATTCCATCTTAATATCATGCCATGTTCCCATGTCTGTAATTGTGTTTGAAGAAGAAGCAGTTACATTTTATACTCGTATGATAAAAAAAATATATATAGTTATGCAACTTAACTTAAAGTGTTTAACTTTCATTGTTTTATGCACAAATACAATTAAGCTGTTGTTGTTATTGTTTAACACATACAGTTTCCACTACAAAAAGTTAACAAATTAAAAACAAAACAAGTAAGAGTGCTATGTTCGGCCGTGCCGAATCTGATAATACCCTTCACCATAATGTACATAGGTATAATATCACATCGTAGCTTAACCTATATTTCATGTTATAAGCCATTTTTCCTTATTATTTCTGACGCCATCCTTGATTTTGAAATTTTACGTAGTTAAATGTTTTCTACTAGCTAAGCCCTCTCATTTGATATTAATATTGAGAGGGTTCAAGAAGTGTATATATATTTGACCCATATATAAATATTTTGTCCGCCATTTTGTAGTGGCGGCTCACAATAATTTTAATTTTTTTTATAGTGCTTATATTACGCTAGTGAAGTCCTTTCAGATGATACCAATATTGACACTCTCGGTTCTCTAGAAGCTGAAAAAACTGATTTTCGTTTGTAAATTTTGCCTGTAACTTTACCGATTAGAGCATGCTTTATCTACAGTTTTTTACGGATATCTCTAGAGGCATATTATACCTACAAATAGTAGCAAAGATACTTATAAATTATTCTATGGCTGAAAATTTTTAATTTTTGTGATAAAAATATGGGAAAAAACAGAGGCAGTCGTGTTGATTTGCTCATATCTCAGCAAGTAGTCGGGCGATTTTGCTGAATTTCAATAGCGACTCGTTCCTGGATATTTCCAAGAGATTGATACCATATACAGATCTGAGGAACATATATCTGCTTCTAAAAGTTGATTTCAACCAACACACGGACAGACGAACAGACGGACATAACTCAATCGACTCCTCTATTCATAAGCTTTCAGAAAATATATACTTTATGGGGTCGGCAATGAAAATTGTAGAAATTACAAACGGAATGACAAAGCTATATATACCATTGTGCAACACAGGTGAAGGGTATAAAAAGGGAAAATATAGTAACAGAAAGTTCCAGATTACGGTGGTAAAATGGAATCATTTTCATATCAAGAGGCCATAAATATCATATAGCTTTTAAGGAAAAAACCGGTACACAAATAATAAAGATTTTGTTTTCAGAATAAAACATAGAATTTTTTTTACACTAAAAGTTATTAAAAATTTTTCTTGTAAAATTTGGTCTCTAAAAATATTCAACTTTTTCTAAACTCTGTTTTTAATTTTTGAAATCTAATAATATTTTAAGAACATGCTATGAAATGTCAATTTAAAAACTTTATAAACAAATTCTAAAACTAATCAACTCATTTAATACAATTAAATTGCAAAATATTACAAAAGCTAACTTTAATGGAAACACATTATTTCCTATTCATTTGTTAAAATACTGATATACTTTAGCTTTTCCCAGCGCATTCCATCAATTAATTTTTCCATTATTAAGATTACAATTTTTGTAGTAGTTAAATCAATCAAAACTGATATCTTTATTAGAGCCTTGAAACAACTTTTATCTTCCTCTGACTTAATCTACTATCAATATCCCTCCCTACTCTTGCAGTTGATTATATAAACCTTTCGATTAAGTAATAGAATATTTTATGGTCAATCAATAAATATTTGCTGTCATAAATACTGTGACTATATAGCGGTCACAGAAGTATTAACAACAGTACCAGAAACATTTACACGCAGTACGGTGACCTCAAATAGAGTAATAAAATGTTGAGAAATGAGTTGATATATATTTTAGTACACAATGGTAGATAATCATTAATATATTTTGCCAATAAAAAAAATAAAACAACTTTTGATTGAGAAATACCTTTAAGAGTTGAGTAATAAACTTGTGTGATAAATGTTACCAGCATAAATAAATACATGTATGTGGCTATGTATAGCCAATATGTGAACATCAATGAGCATACTTACTTACGTTATATTTTATTTTATATTTTAGTTTCCGCTAAGTTAGTTTGTAATGGATGTGTTATTTAGCTCAACTTAGCCAAAAAAAAAGTTGCACAATAAAGAAATTGGACGATTGATTAAATTTGTTTATACATTTCTGACTTTATTATAGAGTTTTTTTTTTGTCTACTTTTGGATCAATTTGGTAATGTAAAAGAGTAAATCCTTATTCAAACTCATTTGCCCGAATTTACCTTAAATCTTTTTCGTTATTGTGATTAAGGTTCTTATTTAACTTAAACATACTCTATGTTAATTTATTGGGAGAAAGAGAATAATTAGTAACTCATTTAGAAGGAACTAAATAAAAAAAATTTTACATTATAAAATATTTTTTAATTTTTGGCTGTGCTAATAATTGGCACATTCACAAGAAGTCCTAAATGTCATATATCAGTGAAAATTTTATAATAACTTTATGCCTTTTAAAAATTTTAAATTTGTGAGTTTAAATTCTTTTATATGGTAAGTAACAATATAATATACATTTATAACAAGTAACAGCATTATATATCGCACAGCACCCATCACCACAGTACTGTTTTTTTACATGTCTGATATAAAAAGAAAAATATAAGACATTTGTCGATATAGACATAATATAGAATTTTATATTAGGGAGGAGAACGTAAAAGTCATAGTGGCATAAAAGCCATAATTATGAAATTTCAGCATCCAACAAGTATTTTTTTCACTTTCGCTAAAATAAGCGGAAAATTTAAGTGGTTGGTTAAAAAAATTAAATTTTGTACGAATAAAGACTATAAAACAGCTGCTAGGGAGAGACATGTGCTAAAAGATTTTATCAGCTATGTGTGTGGTGTATACTAAACAGGGTACACGGGTCAGCGAATTCGACTTAATTCACTGTCTCATTTCAATGTTAAACTGCATACAAAAAAATATTTAAAGCCATGTTCGTAATTTTTTATATGGAGTTTGCCAGTAGAAAAGCAAAAATGATCAGCTGATCGGTTACGGGAATTGGTTTGGCTTCAAATTCTTTCTGGTGGTGGCAAAATCTTAAAAAAATATTAAAGTTAAAGAGTTAATTTTATATGTAAATTAATGTAAATAAATAATTTCAAATTCTAGAGGAGTAGAATTCTCAGGGGAGGATATATTTTGCACACTCCAGAAGGGTCTAGTTTTGCCAACGGTAATGGGTTTAATGATACACACAGAAAACAGATTCATTGTGGCAACCGAATTTGTTGCCAATCGAATTCGTTCGGTTCCACGTACTATCTCTCAATTCGTTTATAACAACTGATAATTGCGTCTCTTAGCATGGTAGATTTGGTTGCACTTTATACTTTTAGTAAACCAATGGTTGTGTTAGCAGATTTTCTTAGTTGATATTATAGATATTTAAAAAACAAACTGTACCTGATTCCAAATATATGCTTGATGCAACTGAAACAAAATTTTGAATTGGTGTTACCAACAGAATAATTAATCATCATTAACAATTCTTCATTTCACCCAGGAAAATAAAAAAATGAACACAATTTTTTCAAATGATTTTTTATTATATTTTTATTTAATAATATTCATAAGTATACATACATACATATGTAGAAAGATATATAAAACAAATATCTCTATTTATATACATACATAGTACATAAGTATGTATGTATGCATACATTTTAACACAAAAATAGACTTGAAATAGCAAACATCTTGATACTTTTAATAGTCGTGGTTTTGAGTGGATTTAAACCATTTTGCAGTACAGCCCCCTTTTTAAAGTTTCCGCATTTGAAAATTCATTTCGCGTTATAAAATGCATTAAAAGATCTTTTAATCAACAATCGCTGTCTTTTCTTTTTTAAATAGTCACTTGCAGATTTATTATCGTACCACACACTAATAATTTAAATATTTTTTTATATTTATTAATTTCATGTTTTGATTTGTTTATATTTTTCACCATTGACAGAAAAATCAGTTGTGTTTGAGAGATAGTGTTTTTATTTAATTTCTACAACAAATAACTATTACATGTAACAGTTTTTCGTTTGTAAACACCAAATACAGCTTAACATTAAGTATTTGTTTACTGTAATCGAATTGTAATAATACAAGTAACCAATAATTATTTACTATAACTAAAATTGCATTTTTGATTGAAATAAAACACTGGCATAAAGGATTTTTTATTACATGGATCAATATTTAGTTGTAAACCCTTATACATATAATTAAATTCGGTCGTGATAAAAGTGAATTGAATACAAATCTTTTTAATAAGGCTAATTGGTTTGGAGAACTAATTTAGTTGTCCTGAGCAATAAATTTCTAATACTGTTGGGCTTTTTCGTTTATAACTATATTATATCTGTTCTTTTTACAAACTTTTAATATTTGCAATACTATTTTTATTGTTTTAACCGTTTTCCAACCAATCTTTTTCCTAAGTGTATGAGCTCGTGTAAGAGCATTTTTAATAACATTTTAATTTCTGCAACAATGTTGGCCTTGCGTTCAAGGATTGTCTCAGGCTTGTTCACATATACGCGCTCCTTCAAATAACTACAAGGAAAATAACCGGATACTGACAAATCTGACAAATCTGGCAAATCAACTTTCCAATTAATTTTCAAATTTTCTGAAATTATTTTCTCTCCGATAACTTAACTTAAAAATGCTATTGAGTCTTGCCCACTATGTGCAGGGGCTGAACCACATCACTGTTTGGTTTCAAAAGCATAATAATTTTCTATCAGAAACCGATACCGCTCTACATTAACAGTTACACCACTTCCATCTTCATTTTCGAAGCATTATTGCTCAATTTTATTATTAGATGTAATGCAACACTACTCCCGATGAAGTGCAATTGGCGTTAATTAATGATTTCTGGATTTTCAGAACCCTAAAACATACAGTTCTGCTTATTGCACAGAGATATTCAAATAAAAATAAGCTTTTTCACTAATAGTTAGCTATACAATAAAGATGATTTAATTATTCGTTAAGTGCTTAAAATTTAACTTCAAAATGTAGGCTTTGTGGAATATCGGTGGGTTTCAGTTTATTCACAAATTGCACCTTATATGGAAATAATAATGAATCCTTTTTAAACGCAGCGTAGTGACGCACGAGCAATTCCTGAGCTGAGCAAAATACCTTTTGGTAGATGTTTCTGGTGTTTCGTTAACACGTTCCGCTATACGTTCCATATTTTCTGCCGTGATCTAGAGGTTCGAGATACATCTCTAACGGTGCCGTGTTGATGGTGACGTTGAATCCAGTAAAGAATCATTGCTTTCACGTAGAAAAATTCTTACGTTTTAATGTCGACGATATGCTCTTTGCGCTAAAAAAAATTTTGCTGATTTATCCAATATAAATCTATTAAATTTTTAAACGTCATGGTAAAGCATTAAAAAAATTAAATAAAAAATTATAAAATTCTTAGTCTTGTCTTTCGGTTTAATTATTGTATGTTTTACAATATTAAAAGTCGCAGAACTGCATATTTTTTAGTACAATTTCATAAATATAAATTTGAGTTACATCTGTTAAATTCAAAGGTAAAGTAAAGCCATCTTATTGAACATAAAATCTTAACTATTTTTTACCATTTCTGCTAGTGAAATATTAAATATTAGTATTAATATATTTAAGAACAATGAAAATCTGCGTTTATATATTCATAGGTAAGATTACTAGAGAATAGTTAGTAAAACGCATGAAGAAATTTATAAATAATAAAAGGTTTTCACGTAACCGAACACAGAATCCCAGAATCATAATGTTCATTATTTCGATACTGGTTTATTTTTAGTAAAACCAACAGTGACTTAAAACTTATATTTATATGAACCTTTACTGTTTGATTTATATTACAAAATGTCGTAAAAAATCGTTGTTTAATTAAACTTTTACTGTTTGATATATATTACCATATGTCGTATAAAGTCTTTGTTTAATTGCGCGGACGTTAGTTTTCATTAGGTTCGTGATATTTTTAAATAAGCTTGAAACACTTAAACATTTTTTTATTTTTTTTAAAAGATCTATAAACACCAGTAAAATACATATAAACTAAAGTGTCCATCATCTAACGTTATTTCGTGAATGGTAACACTTAGCTCATGTCTTATTTGACAGATAATTAGTTTTATCATTCCGCTGAACGAATATGGTTGTGTATACGCTTGAACAACGCTGGGAAATATTGCGGCATTAGTTTGGCCGATTTTGCCAAAAAAAAAAATCATCTTTTCAGATGAAGCTTATTTTGATATTAGCGGGTATGTAAACAAGTAAAATTGTGGCATTTGGGGCTCAGAAAACCCTCACGCATACATTGTTATTTCATTTGAAATAAATCCCAATGATGAAAATGAAATAATCCCCAATGAAATAAACTCCATCAGCAACAAAAATGAAATTATGCCCAAAATTCATAAATGAGTCAGATTCATTAAGGATTTCATGAAGTCAATATGGACCAACAGCAAAATCACAAATTTATTGATATAAATCGTGTGGAGGCCCGCAGGCGTCTTCTTCATAACAAGAATATATGCAACTTCGAAAGTGTGCCAGCATTCATAATCAATTTTTTTTGGTGAAAGAACATACAAAGCTCGTTTAATAGTGACTACTTTTGGTTTTGTAAGTCCAGTGCAGTAAATTTCCCTTATACGATGGAATCAATTTCAGATCAGCCACCAACGAGCTATCCTAAAACTTTATGAAAGGCTTGAAAATCCAACTCATGGGAGACGTTATTATAGTTACAATACTGTAAATAAGGCAGTAATTTTCTGTAATCGAGATGTAAGGAAGTATGGACAAAGAATTGTTTAAAATTTCCAATATATGTATTTATTTTTGAAATAAATTTGAAAAATTATTTTCATGTACATACATAAATAATAAACTTAATACATTATACGTAAGAAATGATAAGTTAAAACAAAATGGTTGCTCATGAAATCAAGATGGAGAAAATATACGTTGTATTTACAAATGCTGCCAGTTGCTTACACTTTATTATTATGGACCTCCTCACTGCTTGGCAAAAGTGGAACCAACAACCGATTACTTTTGATTTAGGGAAAACAATAATTATTGCCGTCCGTTGACTGTCACGAAGGTCGCACCATCCAAATCCCGAACGTTTTCATTTATGTATTTGAAAAGATATTGTAATATATTCACAGGCTAAAAGTTTTCTTGTAAAAGGCCTATTTTTATATAATTTATTTACAAACACCCCCAAAACCAAAAGCTTTAAAAATGAAATAACCCCTGAATACAAAATGAAATATCACCCAAATTATACACGCTATGAAACAAGCCCCGAATTTCTAAAATTTGTTGGGTGTTATTTCATTGGAAATTATTTTATAATTTGAAAGCCCCAAATGAGAAATGAAATAATTTCCAAAAAAAATGAAAGACGGCCCAAAAAAATTGGGAGTTATTTCATATGAAATAACACCCAAAAATGTATGAAAAAAATTTGGAGAATATTTCATTTCTCGTTTGGGCGTTATTTCATTGTGGGGCTTTTCGTGGAGCCAACGATTCACTGTTTGGTGCGGATTTTGGTCCAGAGGTAAAATTGGGTCATTTTATTTTTAAAATGAGCAAGGAGTGGCCATAGTCAATGGCGATCGTTATCGGGCCATGTTGAACGAGTTTTTGTTCACAAAAATTTAAGAGAAGGATATTGGCAAAATTTGGTTTTAACAGGAAGGCGCTACGTACCACACAGCCGAAGCTTCACTTTTTTATAGTATTTAAAAAAAAAGCTATTTGGTGGACCCATTATCTTTAACCACACTAACAACCAAATTAATAAATTAAAATACATATAGATATAGATATACATATACTTATACTTATATATATATATTTAGATACATATACATTCACACAAACGAGCATATATGCTTAAAGTACCCTATAAGCCACTCCGCTAACTTTAAGTTAGCTCATTCGCAAACTATGTAGTGGTGATTTATATCTAGATTATTTTCAATGGAGATAACTAACTATTTTAACATTCCAATGTGTTACGCAGTAGTCTATTGTCTACATTTGGATGATTTTTCTACTAACTTTATGTTAGCTACTCTAAATTTAGTTTGAAGTCAACCCATTTATAGCAAGTTATATTTAAGTAAACTCTAAATTGACTTTATTTAAATAAATGTTAAAACATTTTGTCTAATATTTTTAGTTTTTGTACAATTTAAGTTTAGAAACTAACCCATTTATTTCTTAAAAAAAATTACTTTTTAAGGTAATTAGGTCCACTGACTTTGAAAATCTAGTCAAAAAATTTTTTCCCATTTCCCATTTTCCCAGAAAAGATCGTTAGAAATTTCGAACACTGGTGCTTAGTCTCTATGTCAACTTTGTATATAAGTGAAATGTTTGGATTTATTTGCTGTTTTATTAAATTATTTTATTTGCATCAAATCAAATGGTACAAAAGTGGTTAAATTTAGCAGAAAATAATGTCTTTAATGTTATTATTTAAAAAAAATATAAAATTATAAATAAAAGATTTTATGTTTACGTAAAAATGTTGATAGACTCATGGTCTGTTTTACCATTGGGTTTTCCAACGATGGCTCTGAAGATCAATAATCTGTCACAGATGGCAGAATGTAATAATAATAATAAAAATAATAATAAGATACCGATGAACTATTTAAGTTTGACCTTATCCAAATGAAACTTAATAATAATATTTTGTCCCGCATATTTATTTGTATCTTGAATAATATGGCCAAAAACTTCCTCAGGCTTGTATTCGAATCGAGGCTTCTTCGATGTTGAAGGTCCCGCATCTTGGCCAAATTTAGGATAGCCATTCTATTCTATTTCATTTCTTCCAGTTTCAACTTTAACAAAACCAGCAACCGCGTTCTAAGGATTCGGATCTACACTTAAAGCTATTCCATCGTCATTAATTGTTTATTCATCTGAACATTCGTCTACTAGATCAGGAGGATGTATATTCACACAACTAATATCCCCGTCATCAACACTCCAATTGGCTTTAATTTCATCCAACTCCTTCATAGAAAAAACCTTTTAACGTGTACTCATACTTACCAATGCAAGGCACAAAAAAACACTACATAAAACTCGAAAAATCACTATTATTTAGTGTGTTATATCATGAAATATTTACCTTTTCGTACAAAAAAAATTATTATACAAAGTTTGAATAATCGACAAACCAAGAATATAACCAAAAGGTTCCTGTTTTTATCTAATGGGTGTCATATAATAGATAAATTATTGGAAATGTCAGTCAAGTAACATCGTCCGTCAGTAGCTATAGGATAAGCGTCAGCGTTCGAAATTTCGAACAGTCAACTTTGCACACAAGTGGAGTTAAACATATGAATGCAATACGCCTAAATATATGGGTTACGGAAATTTACCCCAAGCATAGTAGAAGGAAGGGGGTGGTCATAAGGAGATACAGTTTTTTATTCGCTTAGAGATGAGACTTAACACTAATATTAAGATATACATGAGATTTGACCCTTTTCATACATAAATATTTTTTTGAAAAAAGACGTTTTTTACTTTTCGAAAAATCGAACAGCGGTAGCGGTAGTTGCAGTAGTTTGTACATCCTCCGACTTTACTTATTTAATTTTCTAGCATAAAAAAACTGCAACAAGCAAAACAATTAAAACAAACATAAAAAATACTGTTTTAGGTCCCTGTTCCTCAGAGCAAACTATAAAAAATATGTTAAAAACAAACACTCTTATCCATGATTAAAATTTGGGTAAGTGCTGGATTGCTTTGTAGTTAGCTTATATTTAGTGGATATAAGCATTATTCTCGTATTCGTCTACTCTGTTGGCCATGGGGCAGTTACTGTTTTTGTTTATGATGTCGTATTTTGCATTTTATAAAACTTTTATTATTGTTCATAAAACAATGTGTGCCCTTAAGTAATGGTTTGTTAAAAGAAAATCTACTCAAGGAATACTTCTTTCACATTTCTTCACATTCGCATATGTAAAATAAATAACTAAAAAATAAAAAATAGTTTTTACTTATCTTACGAACAGTATTTTTTCTCCACTTGCTTGAATAGGGTGTCCCAAAATATATCTTGTATCGAAGGATGCTATTACTTTGGCGAATAGTTGTAACGTACTGTAACAAACCATGTGCTAACCAATAATCTGCTAACTTCTTTATGGGAGAATATCCATAAGAAAATTATAGCAGCTCGTTAGTTAGCACACAGTTTATTATTATGCAAAACGCCGTTAAAGATTACTTTTGATATTTGTAAAGTAAACAGTTTTAATAAATGTAGGTTAATCACCGATTGCCGTATTTTTTATGTAAAGAAACTTTGCTGAAGAGCTCGGAGCTTATTTTATTACGTGACGAATGACGTTAATCAGTGACAGAATCAGTTCTAGAATTTTAAGTGATACAAAGTAGGTTAGGTAAAGTTGAAAAGCAGGGGCACTAAAAATCCAAATCTACGACAAGTATACACTTCTGCTTAATTGGCATGTTGTACGCTCCATATGGTAAACGGAATACCCAACCATAATCATAAAAAACATACAAAGTAAACTCGCATCCTTTTATTCGAAAGACGCCGTGTAAACCACCTAAGTAATTATGTTGATGGGCAATGGGACCCCGAGAACTTAATTGTTGCCCAAAGTCCGCCACTAACACAAGCATTAGTCATTAAACCACCAGTCTATATTTCTATTGAAAAGGCAACAGCACCTGGAGACGTTAATGAGCGGTCTAGGTCCAACACAATAGCGAAAGTCATTAAAATAACGGCTTCTGTTTTCCCGCTTGCTAGTAAACACATCCAATGTGTTATCTCCGAGAGAACAAGTTCTAGAGGGTTATTAATTCGCCTGAATAGGACGCTAGTTAACCACAAGAAATCTTCCCAAGGAGCTGCCTTTTTGTAGTCAGAGATATTGCTGACATCTCTATGCTTCGAAAAGTTAATGAAACCAACGTGTCTGACTCCACAATTTCAAAGGCCTTTTAGGGGTTATTTAAAATTAAAAATTCTCATCGACAAGCCACAGAATGATTTACTTCTCAAGAATGCGGAATACTCATTATAATTCTTTTGCGGAAGATTACATCAACAGATTTTTCCATGCTTAGCTTGAGCGGGAATGCCTCTTCAGGTCTGAATGAACGATGTTGGTATTTCCAGGGCACTCAAAATAAAGATGTTATTCACAAAAAACTATTACAGCTACTCAATGTTATGTAGTATGTGCCAATGACGTTGTTATTAGAACTTTTTTCTAGGACTCATAGAATATCACTTAGACCGCTGAAGTATTAACAAGTCTTTGTAATGTGGTAAAAACAAGACATTACAACTGTTCTCATAGCTAGCTAGACTAGATACTTTTTGGAGAGTGTTTAGTTTTGAAAATTTGCAGTGACTGATCTTAATTTTTATTTTTAAGATTTTGGAATCCACGGACTTATAAAAGTTCAAACCCATGACAGTAATACTCTTAGGCCCATTTGGCATGTTGTGCACTCTAGGAAAACGAAATTTCTCTAATAAAAATCATCATTCCAATTTCATTTAATAATACCTCGACTAGGTCAAGAAGCCATTCCCTTCAATGTACTTGTTTAGAGATTAATAATTCGAATTCCTTAGGTCTTTCAAGTTCGGTATAGAATCCACTTTAAAGTTCGCGCGGCAAACATACCCAAGTGAAGGACATTGATGAAGGTAGTGTTTCAAAGTCTCATCTTCAGTCCCTTGCGAGCTGAATGACTTCTCATCTCTATGTGAACTGTTATTACAATAGTTAATCTGCTAAGTTTCTTTCTCGATTTCTCAAGATTTGGGGCACCCTATAGTATGTTTGTCAGCTTACCGATAGCAGTATTTTGCCAGCTTCTGAAGTGCTTCTTTATTGTCCAAACTTTAAGTTAATACCTTAAGGCTTTAGCAAAATTTTGGAATAAGGCCATATAACAATTATTCCTATCCAAAATAATGTATCAATTGTTACACTGGTATTTCTGTCCGAACTTCATATGGAAATTCTGCGTTGTCAATCTTTGATATTATTTTTACAACTTTATTTGTCAGTAAGATCAACTGTTACGTTTTTTCACTCAACACTATTTAAGTATTTTTTTTTTTTCAATAATTACTTATAAGACAGGCGTAATATCCCAACGTATTTATTACTTCTGCATAATGGCTTTTAAATTTAGAAAAATCCACATCAACTCTCACACAAAAAATGTAAAAAAATGTGTGTGTGATCAAGGAAGTAAAATAACATTAATTCATCTGTGTATCCAAATGTGTATATTTGGTATGTGCGTGACTGTGTGTAAAGGTATATTCAAGTACGAGTACCAACACAAGTATCTCTGTACTCTTGGTATATTACAAACACAAAGCAACGAACAGATAAAAAAGATGAAATTGTGGTAACTGGTTGTTGCGGTGATGTTGTCTATATCCTGGTATAATGTATTTGATTAATATTTAACAAGTTTGTCACTTAGTGACAAATGACTTTCAATAAAAGCTTTAGTTATTGGAAAAAAAATATAAATAAACAAATATATAAGTGTATTAAAAAATAAAAATAAAGTTTATATATGTGAAAAGGAACCAACAAACATGTCAACCTTACTTTTACACACATACGTTTCTCAACAGTGGAATACTGAATAACTTTACTTGTGGGTTAAACATGATGGTGGCATAAAATGTTTTATAAATAGATGTACACCAAATCGTACAATCAAAAATAAATAAAAAGTAGAACGAGTTTTTTGTCATTAAACCTGTGCAACATAATAAATTGTTAAAAAAAAACTTTTAAAAAAAACTTTGTAGAATTCCCTAGAATTGTCAGATAAAAAAAATTTTATATTTTGCACTTCTGCAACTCACTGTATTCTTGAATATTTTTGTATGCAATCTTTTTATAGCACTTTATATGAAGTAAGTTTTTGTCCTTATCTATACACATACATATTTACTTTTTTCTATGAATAAATGTATGTGTCTTCGTTTTTTAATACATACCCAGCCTGCAAAATAATACGACAATGCCTAAATCAGACAAGTCTGACAAATATCTGATTTTTTTTAAATTTCTGTCATACATGTTTGCGAAACTTGATGTGAGATATGACTGATAAACTTGACTGTGATTTCGTCTGGATATGTTGAAGGGATTTTATTTATTTTTGTTTACCATCATGTCTGCTAAATTATAGACAGATTTAGTAAAAATTTGTCGTTTTTTATTACCCATTTCTTGTCGTTCGTCGAAATTACATTTCCACCTTTTAGTTGTACTTTTTTGTATTTTTAGTTTTGTTGTAATCGTGTCTAGATTACAAGCAAAAGTAAAATTTAAATAAAAAAAAAACACAAATTGCTAAATTATCAGCTGTGAACGAAGTTTAAGAAAAAAATGTCAAAATTTGTTTTTTTATGTTTGTCTACATTCGTTTGCCGGAAATTTTTAATAAATGTTTAAAAAGTGAAAAAATTTAATTTCTATGGAAAAAATCATTGTTCAAAAATTTAAAATTTAAAATAAAAAATTAAAAATTTGTGTTTCAGTTAAAAGTCTAACAAATTGTAAAAGTTTTCGTGAAACAATGTCTTCCTGTGCGATGTGTAGAAAACCATTTTGAGGGTAGTGGAACTTTATTTCGTGTTCTTAATGATGAGCAAAATATAGGTATAAATATATATGTATAAAGTTTTTTTTTAAAAAAACATTAAAATTCTTTAATTTTAGTGTAACTTGCCGAATTTGCTTTGAAATAAAAATGTAAATATGCGTGTGTTTGTTTGTGTTTAGTCAGAAACTTTTGGACAATTTAATTTAAATATACAAAAACCAAATACATGTAGTTGAGTGCTTTTATAGAAAAGAGATCACCTGATTGAATTCGCCTTGGACTCATCAGTAAACAACTAAAACTTTTCAACGACATATTTGTTAGAGTTCATGCCTACCACTTTATTCATTTTATCAGTCAGATGTCTTAGAGAATTCGTGTCATCTTGCAGATGTCGGACAATTTTGCAGGTTGGGTATACTTTGAATGTATTTAGTTTGCATGAAAGAAATAAGGCAAGAGAAGAATGTTTAGTAAACCAATTTAATATGTTTTTTTGCTTCACATGATATTGGATGTTCGTCATTGTAAATCGATTTTCTTTTACAGTCTTAATGGAATAATTTTAATGTAATTTTAAATAAACACACACACACACACACACATATATATATATTGGTTACAACCGTTCAAAGTTTTAGCAAAATAAAAAAATTTTATCTCGCAGCAAAAAAAGTTTAATTTCTAAGACAAGTAATAAGAAAAATGTTGCCTTAACAACAAAAAAAACATTATGTTGTTGACAATAATAATAATATTGTAAAAAAATCTGGTTGAAAAGAGAGGTGTTCGAGATTTTTACTTTAGAGAAATATTGAAAATATTACTAAGATTCTTTTAATAGGGAACCAGTTACTATATTTTTCTCTTTAGTAGAGAACTTATATAAAATTTTCCTTTAATTAAATGGGATAAAAAAATATAATTAATTTTTTTATCAGATATAAATTACCAGAATAAAAATTACTCTAAATTCTAGTTAACTAAATTTACTTTAAATTCATTTTGTTGTTTGTTTGTATTAAAATACAAACATGAAAACGTTGAAATTGTTTATAACATCTTGTATATATTAGTGGAATAGAAAACCTACATGACTTTTAAGCTGATATTTAATATTCGTCTTTCTTTTCGAACTGATCTAAACCCTAGAATACTAACCATATTTTACATCTGTTCCAACTAACGATCGTCGATTCGACGACGGCTTTTTCTTTAACTTTTTTTTATAAATTAAAACAATTTTTTCTCAACAAAATCCTACTTATTGGACTTTGTTATCCCTTATATATTTAAACTGCTTATAGCAAAAGCAACTCAGCAACTAACGCTATAGAAAATGTAAGAGTGATCGACGCATGCAGTAGGAAGAAAAATGGTAATAAGAGAGAAGTGCTCGATGAATGTCAGTACTCTAGGGTTAAGTATGTTTAAATAGTTTTGCACAGGAATAAACCGAATCTATCTTAGTCCTTTCAAATATGTAGTACGTAGGAAAGGGGGATGCCGAAAGCAGTATCTGCCTCCTACACCCACACTCGGAGACCAATAATGTCCATTGCGTTGAAGTAAAAAAAAAAAATGTAGTAATTACGAAAAGAAAATTTCAGAGTATATTTGTTAAGCATAAATATGAAAGATTGCAGATCCATACTCTTTGAATGTATCAAAAAAGTTAATTTAGAAAAAAAAAATCAGCAAAATTAAACCAAGCGTTGGTTTTCTAGGCTACAAACTAGACAATTACTTGCGTGTAACGCGTTTCCTAAAAAGCTCTAACATATGACCTTTTTAAATTAGACTTAATGCATATATAACGTTTTTGAATGCTTAAAAAATTTTGTTGCAGATTTTTGTTTGGCTTTAGGTCACAAAAACTCAATTTTGTTGTTTTATTTTTAAAGAAAAAATTTGAAATTTCTTTATTTATTTTATTCCAATATTTCGACCTACTTCGTAGATCATCATCAGGGATCTAATAAAATAAATTATATAAGGAAAACAATTGTCAAGTTTGTGTATCTATAAATCCACAAAACAACTGTAAATACATTTAAAAATATTTTAGATATAATTTTTTTATTTATTTATATATAAGATACTTAATTAAAAGTTAAATTGGTTTTTGTTCCAAACTATAAAATTTTTTACGGTTTTTAATGTAAAACAAATTGTTAGTGATCTGTTTTAGTTATCGTAAAATTTTCATATGCATTTAGTTACGGATAATAAACGGATAACTAATATACTACACGATACTGTAAATATTTACATATACATAAACACTTTTTATTATAAGTACCATTTTATACTTCTACTGATCGTCTATTTTCTCAAAGCTAAACTAAAGTTCATTTAATGAGGAATTCTTTATGCAAATATGCTCTTTGCATTACAAACACTAATACATTTACGAGGCAACTGAATCCTTGCCAATAAATAATTGCTGCATTAACACAAAAGACTATAACGAAAAAAACCTTATACACAAACTCACAAACATACTTTAAATTGCCACGGCGCGCCAGCTCAAGGAAAACATTAAAGAAGTGAATGAATATTTGTTAAACGAATTGATGCCGTTATATTGCTTAGACACAATGACGACAACTACAAACACAGCAAAACATGGAACAAAAACGGCATCATCGACACCAGTAAAATAAAAACAACAACAGCAGCTACAACTTACACCCAAAACATTGATTTACCAAGTGAAGAAATAAATAAATGTGCGAATGAATATTTACAATATTATCGCATTTCGATTTTCCAATCGAATAAATTCTGTGAATTTTTTCATTTGCATCAAAGTATTAAAGAAAAAATTTTGTTTATGGTTCCCAATGTAGAAGAAGCACATTCAGAACACACATACACACATATTCAAGCATGTTGGATGGAGCAAAGAAGTAATTTCTCAAAGCAATAGCGAGAATTATAAGATTCTGTTTAATACAAATTTAAGTAAGGAAGTATTGATTAACTGTATCCTCTCCCTTCATTTATATCAAGAGCTTAAAAGGGTTTTGTGAATAGATTTTGTATGTTGTCATTTATTTGCCTAAAAAAAGAATTGTCTAAAATTCGGTGGCAATAAGGAAAAACTGCTTATGTCCATTTTTATAGTTTTAAGGCAAAGTACTTTTAAATTTTTGAGTTGATTTAAAAAAAATTTATTCACTTCAAAATAAATACTATGATACGAAGTCTGCACTATACAAAATCAAGCGCATAATTATTTTTGTATACCAAAATAGGGTTCTTTGAAAAAATATAGGCAATAAGCATTTAAGCTTTGACTTTCTGTAACGTTGTCCAAATTTGTTAAAATTTTATCCCAGGACAGTTTTGAATTTTAATTATAATGATGTAATTATCTCAATTTTAGTTTATGTCGACTAAACAGCCATGTCAACAATTAGTTTTGTATGGCTTTAAAAACCATCTTTATAGTAATAGACTAATATACCTATAGATATAAGTTGATAATGCCACAGCTTTCTCAAATGAAAATATTGAAAGACACCCTATTTGAAAATTCTAGGTCAGACGCTTTAGGCGTGAGTCTTACTTAAGCTGTATGGGAATTCAGATATTTCACCTTAAAATGTTTCGTGATATAAGATATATAAATTGCTTTTGGTGTGAACGATAAATAAACAAACATCAGCAGTTTGTATTTCGACATTTTGTTTTTTTAAACATGTCTTTGTCTGTGGTTAACAAATTTTTATAATAATATATGTCATAACTTACGAAGCGATTGTGCTGGATTTCAGTAGCGATTTATTCGTGGATTTATATTTGAAGATTGATATCCGCAACATGTGGTGGCATCTAGGAGTTGATTTCATCCAACACACAGACAGATGGACAAATGGATATTGCTAAGTCCCACTAGTTATTAGGTTTCTGCAAATATACACTATGTGGTTTCGGAAATTAATATTGTAGAAATCAGAAAGATTTGTATGTAACTTCAATCTTTTGCAAATATCTGAGAATTAATCGATAATGAAATCCAGCACAATCTCTCCATACCTTTCTGAGATATGAGCAAATAATCGCGACCACCTCATTTTTTAATATATTTTTTTTATAAACATCAACATTGATTGCCCTAGAAAAACTTAAAGTCGCGTGTTGTACTATTTATAGATACGTTATGCATCGAGGTATGTTTGTTAAAATTTTTAACAAATCGGTTACTTATCGGAAAGTTATAGGCAAAAACAAATAAAAAAATATTTAGGTATTTATAAAATATAGTTCCAAAGGCTTCTAATTAATTTTCTGATACGCTAAAGATATCAAAAACAAGCCGTAGTGTCGACTCATATAAAATAATTAAAAGTGATATGTTGAAAAAAATAATTTGATATATTTTATTTAAATACTTTTGGCCAGAAAAATTTAATTTTTTACCAATGTGCATTCGCCTATCGGCTCTAAAGAAAAAAGGTTTTTTTACGCTTTTTGTTTAAAATACTGGGCAATATATATTATTAAATGCACAAAACAAATATTTTATTTCTTTGCTCTCTGAATTTTCCAAAATGCTTGTTTTCAGAACTCACTTTTTATCGCAACTAAAATTATTCTAGAACAGGGGCCGAATTACGGCATTCGAACGTGATCGAAATTTGAAAATTCTTATTAGAATCTCTATACCTAAAGCACAGCAAAATCGATCGTTCGAGTAAAATTTCGTTCGATATCGAATGCCATAATTCGGCCCCAGAAATTTACTGTAGATGCAGAAGTAAAACTGGTGGCAATATTTTTCAAACGATATACATACACTCATTGGGAAATATAAAAACCAACATACTTATACAAACAATGCACACAATTACAAACAAATGTATGTATGTATGTATGCATGTATGTATATAGTGTAGATGAATGTCTTGTGTACATACATACATATGCATGTATAGAAGACATTAACATACACTACTATGGTAGTTTTTATATTTGTGCATTTGACTTAAAATGTGGACACACAAACACGAATATGTAACTTTGGGTTTGTTTGCAATAGAAAAAGTGCTATTAGCATTTTAGCAAACTTGCTGACTTTATTCTTTGGCCGAGAAAGTTTGACATTTGAAATTGATTTAAAATTGATTTTCAATGCTGTGATATTTAGATTTTTTTGTTTGTTATTTATTCTTCTACTACATCATTTTAGCCTGATTTAATGTTTTCCTCAATCAGATTTATTGCCATAAAACAAAATTTCAATTCAACAAAAGTTGTTTATGTTTTATAGCTGTTTGAAAGACAATAAAGTAGTTAACAATAAATATAAAAAGAAAAATATTTCATATAAAAAATGGCATTTGTTTATTTGTAATTCGAAGTTCTATTTAGGCATACATTTTGTAAGATAAAATGTAGAAACAAAACATATAATAAGAGGTACCCTCATTATAAGTCGATCTGAAATCTGTGAGCTGAACAACTTTCGATATCTATTTAATTTATCTTGCACTGAAATGTAATTAATTTATTATACATATAAAGATGGTTCTTTATTTTGTTATTAAATGATCAAACAGATTTCTGACGTAATGAAGATTTCTATACATTTTGGTTTTAAATAAATATCGCAGAATATAGACGCGACATACCACTTCAATGTCAGATTGTGTTGGGTAATAGGGCATAATGGAATCGTCGGCAATGAAATTGCTGACGAGCTTGCACGCGGTAGATCGGCACTGCTTTGCACCTGCGAAGAGCACATGGTAAGGCCTCCGATAGGTTACTATATTAGGCGTAAAAGGGCGTTGGTATCCGACAGGACTTATATAGCGTAGAAGGACAGAAGGGACTGCAGAGTGTAAAGGGCTTTATGGCCCAAGTTTAACTCAGCGGATTCTATGTTACTTCTAGGCATTAAGAGAAAATTCCTTAGAGCTTTTATTGGGGTTTTAACAGGGCACTATCCTGTGAGAACTAGGATTAGTAGATGGGATCGTGGCACTCCGGATTATTGTAGGATGTGTGAGGATGAGGAGGAGCTAGAGGCTGTGGAACACATTGTCTGTCACTACTTGAGGCTACAGAATTGCAGGCTTAAGTGGTTAGGTAGACGATTCCAGGATGAGTTGGGTAATGTTTCGGAGTAAAAACTGGGGAATATTATCGGACTCATCATGGGAGTCGGGTGGCTGGAGAAGATAAAATGGGGCTCATAGGGAATCTGCATTTCTTTTGTCTATTTCTATTTCCTACTAACTATTTCTTATTTTCATTTACAGCATCTTTAGCAACTCTGTTTTTCTCTTTCTCTCTCTATCTTTCTCATTCTAATCAATCCTTATTATATAAAGGGAAACACAATGGACCATATTGGTCCCCGAGTTTGGCTATTGGAGGCAGCTCTTTCTTCCTGCATCCCCCTTTCCTTCCTACCTATCTAGACGCGAAATAAAATATATTTTATTTCCAAGGCATGTATCCTTATGTGATTACTTTATAAAACTAGTTTACTTAACAATTTTACATTATTTTTATAAAAATATTATACAAATGCACACTAACTAATATATACTTATGTATATTGTCGTTGCTCTAACAATTTCAATATGTGTTTTACTGAATTTTAAGGAGATAAAAAAAAAACGTTACAGTACTAAACTTACGCATATTGACATTTGTTTATTTTTGATCCCATCAAGATATCCTTGAACGGTTTGGAGGATATACGTAGGACCAATAAACCTTTAAAATAGGAAAATAAAAAAAATTTAAAAACATAACCGGTTACGTCAGAGAAACGACTAGAAGTTGTTTGGAAATAAAATTAAACAAATAATATTGCTGTTTCATTGTGGTATTTTTTCGGCTAATGCAGTTTTAGACCTAAGAACTTAAGAGCTATAATCAAAGGAATTGATTTCAATGCGAAAAAGATCTCTAAAGAAGGTTAAGTTATTTATTTATTTTATTAAAGGGTGAGTCAAAAGTCTATATAATTATACCTGAAGAATAAGTAATGGGAGAACAAAAAACCAGACTGCAAATCAGAGATCAATATCTTTTACGCAAAATTCATATTGTTGATATTTTAACATCAGCATTTCACCCTCCGAAAAAATAATTCGTTGCTTAGTTCATCATTATCATCACCACCAATATGTCACCGTGAGAGATTTGTCTCAAAAAAATATTTCACTGCAAAATATATTAAACGTCTGTAGAAAAGTATTGAGAAAACACCAGAGGGAATATTGCTTAGCTTGGAATGGCTAATACGCCACTATGGCGCATTTTAAAGATTTACAGTTATTCCCATATAATATGCATTTGGTGCAAGAATTAAAACCCTTAGATCATAGGAAATGTCTAAATTGTTTAGTTAAATTCAACAGATGGACATAAATGAATTTAATTTTATTAAAAAATTTATTATGAGTGATTAAATTTAATTTCGTTTAGAAAGACTTCGTTAATAATAGGAAATATTCCTTCTAGGGTTCTGAAAATCCAAAAACCTTGGCTTATGGTGGACAATTTTTACAGTCTGCTCTTAAAAACAGATTTGTAGCGCGATTCACTAACTTGTTCTAACGTTCTTCGTATCGTTAAAAAATTTAACAACAGTTACATTTTATACTCAATTAAAAAAGCTTAAGTTTCAGCTATAGCGCAGCTACCTGTGAGGATGATGCTAGTGCTGAATTTATTTAGACTCTTTTAGTGACAAAGACGCCGAGTATCGTTAAAAAGTATTTAGTAAATCCCATTATCGAAAGTTCAAACAAGAAATGTCGAAAAGTTTAATGATTGTCGGATCGTTAAAAGTTAGCGAATTGCACTTTTTTTAAATCAAAATTTTCGAGGGCGAATAATTTCTAAAAATTCGGAAGCAAAACGTATACCTTATTATATCTGAATCCTTGTGTACGCTATGATGTTGTTATTATATCTATGTGTATGATGTTGAAGAGTGTTATCAGATTCGGCACAGCCGAGTGAAACATTCTTAATTGTTTCTTCAATACAATCGAAACTATATCATGCTAAAGCATATGGTTGTGAGTTTTTTTTTAATATATTAAAACAGATGTTTCTTTTGATGTGTTAATATTTAAATATAATTATTAAAAATAATTATTTTAAATTTTTTTCAATTATTTATTCGAGCTACAATTATTTGTATATGTCTGTATTGGAGCCTTTCAAAATTTAGCAACATAAGACTTTAATTATTTAATTATACAAAATATTGTTTTTATGATTGATAATATTGATTAATATTTTTTTAATGAATTCTTTTAAATAACAAACGTCAAATTTTAGTTAATTATTAAAGACAATTTTTGACAGGTTTCAAATTGGCTGGATTCTTTAATATAATTGATATATTATCTAAAAAGCTTTTATTTTTCAGAGGTAAAAGTGTTTTAGTTTTTCAGTTGTAAATTTATATTTCTAGAAATCTGTAATACCAAACAAAACTTTTATTTTAAATTTCTTAGTTTTTCTGTAAAAAAACACATCTTGGTTAAAACCATTTAATGCTTAGATTCTCTAAGCAGTAATTTTCATTGCTCAACATAAGCAAAAACGAATTAAGATTTAAGTATGTTAATTTTTACGACACTAAGTAAAATATCCGTTCAATTTAATATTTTTATAATTTTATAATTTTTCTACAACCTCTCATTTTAAATTATTATTATTAGAGCCATTATTACAACTTGCCGTTAGCTAAGGCAGGATTTTGTCAGACCAATAAATCACTTTGCATCATAAAGACCTCATATATTAATTTTTTATCTATTAAATATTAATATTTTTAACAAATATTACAATAAAAAAATTGAAGTTGTAATAATGCTAAGCTTTTTATCGGGTACAAAAAATCATAGCTTTGACTAAAGTTAAGTTGTAACAATGGCCCTTATAGGGCCCATACACAACACTTTAATAATTGTGCAATCAAGTGACTGTGCCAGCTGATTGACCGTGTATGAGGTTGTGGTGAGATTGTACAGGGTGTTTTTTTAAGCCCGATAGAACTTGAAATTGTAAAAAATAACACAAAAAATTAAATTGTAATCAAAATTTTTTTTTTATTCGAAAGATCAATACGTGACATTAACATTTGAAAATGATTTCGGGCATATGGGCACCGCGGCTGTTCTTGACGAAGCGCATTCTGGACGTCCGTTGTTTTATCGCAAAATTGTGTTCAGCGATGAGGCGCATTTTTGGCTTAACGGGTTTGTTAATAAGCAAAATTGCCGCATATGGAGCGAGACCAATCCACAAGAGACCCTACAGACTCCATTACATCCAGAAAAATGCACCGTTTGGTGCGGTTTTCACTCTGGTGGCATCATCGGACATTATTTCTTCAAAAATGAGGCCGGAGCTCGCGTTACGGTCAATGGAGATCGTTACCGCACCATGATCAATGATTTTTTGTTTGAAAATATGGATGACATTGATCCGGAGGAGATGTGGTTTCAACAGGATGGCGCTACGTGCCATACGGCGAACGCAACCATCGACTTATTGAAATAAAAATGTGGCGATAAGTTGATTTCGAGAAATGGACCTGTCAATTATCCTCCAAGGTCGTGCGATTTGACACCTCTCGATTATTTCCTGTGGGGCTACGTGAAGTCACTGGTTTATGCTGATAAACCAGCAACAATTGACGCCTTAGAGGCCAGCATTGTTCGTGTTATTCGTGACATACGGCCAGCAGTGCTCGAAAAAGTGGCCCAAAATTGGACGTCCAGAATGCGCTTCGTCAAGAACAGCCGCGGTGCCCATATGCCCGAAATCATTTTCAAATGTTAATGTCACGTATTGATCTTTCGAATAAAAAAAAAAAATTTTGATTACAATTTAATTTTTTGTGTTATTTTTTACAATTTCAAGTTCTATCGGGCTTAAAAAAACACCCTTTACCAGCTGATGGTGCTTTATCAAAAATAGTTTGATATTTTTTTGATTGTACCAGCATGTTTTCGTCGTGTGTTGCATAATTAGCTCATAAAAGTTAAATCGTCAAGGCAAAAACACCAAAAAAAAAACTACAACATTTTAAATATAAATGCCAATTCATAGCCATTTCTTCATCCAAACATGCTTTTTTTGCTCCTTATTCGTTTTCATTTTAGGATAATAGCAATAATAGGTGCAGCACAAATTTTTTCGTTATTCATTACGAACCTTTCCACACAATTTTTGGGTAAAAAATGAATTTTGTACCACCATGCTGGTTTATTGTGTGCTTAAAGCTTAATTCACAAACACTTGATTGCACAATTTTATGGTGTTGTGTATGGGCCCTATAAGTGTCTTAAATTATTTTAATCTTCCAAAAAGAAACATTCAATTTTTAAAGTAAATTGAACCATTTTGACAGCTAAATGCTGGCATAATTGCTTAGGCGTTCAGCAAAGCAATGATCGCGCAACATATTTCTACATGTAAAAATGTTCATTCTACACATTGCAAATTTAATGGACGCAATCAAATTTGACAATCAAGATAAAGAAATATGCTATGTTGAGACTATAGGTTAGAAAATTTTCTAAATATGAAGAGATCTCCTGACATTTAAAAATATTTATGTGTTGACATTTTTGATGTTATCTCATTTGGGTTGGTTTTTAAGACATGTCGAAGACTTAGTATAATAGTGCAGACGGTTAACCATTAGACGTGAACAATTATTTTTATAATATATATATTTTTTTTATACCCTTCACATAGTGAAAAAGGGTATAGGTTTGTCATTCCGTGTGAAATTTCTACAATTTTCATTTCCGACCTCATAAAGTATATATTTTCTGAAAGCTTATGAATAGGGGAGTCGATTAAGCTCTGTCAGTCTGTCCGTCTGACCGTCTGTCCGTGTGTATGTTGAAATCAACTTTTTGAAGCCCCCCGACATAGGTTGGACCTGGGTAAGGTACTAAAATATCAGAAATATTCGGGAGTAGATCAGTATTGAAAATCAGAAACATCGGTACATAAACAACTGAGACATGAGCAAAAACCCACGACTACCTCGATTTTTTTTCACAAAAACAACATTACAACAACAACATACATACATACAAACGTGTATACTGGTTAGAGAAAACGTGGCATCGAATCCCAGCTGAGCCAAAAAAATTTTTTTTTTAATTTTTTTTTTTATTTTTTATATAATATATTATTTATATTTTTATTATTTTTTTTTTAATATTTTTTTTTTTTTTTTTGTTTTATATATATTATATATACAATAACTTTTTTTTTGAATTTTTTTTTAAAATTTTTTTTTTAATTTTCTTTTTTTAAATTTTTTTTTTTAAATTTTTTTTTAAAATTTTTTTTTTTAATTTTTATTACATTATTTTTTTTTTTTTTGTTCAAGGGACGTTTTTATATATGTATGTTTTTATATGTATGTACGTATTTCATATGGGATGAATGGTGACACAAACTACTGTTATTGCATGACTACACGTTGTGAAGGGTATATAAGATTCGGCGCGGCCGAATATAGCGCTCTTACTTGTTTAGATTACACTTGATTTTTTGTGAATGCAAGTTTTGAAAAAGAATTCTTAATATTTTTATAGCTTTACCACTGGGCACTTGAAAATAAATACGCTTCGACCTGCGTTTAAAATGGCGCCGGCTATAACTACACGTGTAGGTTATATTCGATTATTTTGGTAAATTTTTTTATATAAAAGCTATTAATTTTCATCAATTTCATTTAATTAATAAAATACTGGAGTATAAATGGAGCACACAAGGTAGATGTACACATATATTTTGGTTACATGCAAGGCACACAAATTGAACTGCTTTAACTATTTTCCAATATATTTCCTTTTGTCACGCTCTATGCTTAAAAAAATACTTTAGTAAAAGTGTACCTTTTTTCCATAAAACCTGCATACGCAAAGCTTCGTATGAAACTTCCTGGTTTGTAGCCAGCATGCTGTTGAAGTAAGTTTTTGTGAGCTTCCTTCGTTAGTGGTCATGTTGTGTGCGTGTAAAAAAACCAATTACAGTTTTTGCTCCAGGAGACTCTTTGTTCAACATTTTCGTAGAGGGAGAACATATATAATGCTTTGATAAGTATAAATGATTTAAAAAAAATTTTTAACTAACAATTTCGACATTAGAAATCAGTTAGCAAAAACTTCAATATATTATGTTAAAATTAAACATAACCATAAAAAACAGCTGCTTGATGCAACAATGCATTTGATTATATGTGATTTGCACATAACGCCATAGTAAACCAATTAAATTTTGATTTCTTATGACTATTGTATTATAGTTATAGAACGTCTCGTTTAACAATTAGTATTTAAATAATTTCAGAAAACAAGTTTTATAAATTTAGCTTTATTTCAATAGATTTGACAATCTTGTAGTCTTTAGGAAAATTTTCAAGTATAGAACGATCTGAAGGCCAAAAAATAACCCTACTTTTTTTGAGTATGATGATTTTAAGGTAAATGCCGACCAAAAAAACCACAAGTGAAATACTTTTATTTATATGTTTGTGGCTGTGTATATAAAAAAAGTTCTAGAATACAAATATTTGTACAATTCAAAAAATTTTTTCAGTGCAATTTGATTGATTTATTTGTCGGTCTTTCTGTCTTCCTCAACTTGATTGACTCTAAAACTACTAAAACTACAGATTAAGCCAAAAAAAAAAACCATTCGGTTTATATATTTCTTTTATTTTTTACACTTCCCGCCAGGTACTCTGATTTGGTCTGCTTCCTTATCTCTTCTATTCATTCTATTCTATTCAGGTATCACAAAGGGATCAATATAGTGGACCTTAGTAAGCTGCACAATAGCTGCCTGTTCTACCTACCTACGCTAAGTATGAAAATAATGTCAGTAAAATGACTCAAGTTTTCAGCTTCGCAATGATGCCCTCATTTAAGAGCAATTTCTATGTCTTTTAATTTTTTAGCTGTAGCTCTCGAATTTCCGAAATAATGTTGTCTCTGAGTTTAAGAATTGTGTTGGGTTTGTTCACACAAACTCTTTTCTTCAAATAAACCTAAAGAAAATCATTGGGTACTGATAATACTGGCCAACGAGTTGGCTAATTAGTTTCCAAATATTTGGAAATTATTTGTTCTCGAAAAATTTGATACATAAGTGTCATTGTGGCTTGGATAGTATTCGGGCAGCGGTTTGATTTGAGGTTTGTTTTCAAGAGCAGGACGTAAAAATTTCCTATCATAATCCGACACCACTCTCTATTTCCGGTTTCCAGCTGTTAAAATTTAACTGCAAAATTAAGGCGTTGCCGATAATCTGCTGATTTTAATTTTTATATCAATTGCACCTTGTATGGGTATAACAGTAAATGTTTTTTTTTTCAACGCGCCGTAGTGACTTATGAGGTATTCCTAGCTGGGTAAGAAGCCATCTGGTAGATATTTCTGGTGTTTTGTAAGCACTTTTCTTTACACTCTTAATAGTTCCGTAATGCAAATTGAACATGGTCTGCCAGTTCAAGGCAAATCTTATCATTATAAGGGTGTGATGTTTGTGGTACTGAGCAACAAATCATTATTTCAATGTGCGAAATGCTGATATTAAAATGTCGACGATATGTTGTTTGTATTAAAATTTTGATCGCTAATTTGAAAAACAAATTTCTGTTGTTGCGATTCTTTGTTCAGTTGCGAATCTCCTTTAATTATTTTTAAGGTGTTGTTTATAAAATCTGAGAAAAAAAATTAAAAAAATACACTAAAAAATTATTAACGAAATAGTTACTACATTTTTATACCCTAAGGTGACTTTCGGCCCAAACTGTATATTGATAAAAGATTGTATGGAGGTACCTAGTATAGAATACTCTTGTTAGTGAGATATTTTATGTTTTGATACAGCGTGCGTCCTGTGTACAACTATAAATTTATTTATGTTAATATATTAAAGTATATTTTTTGGGTTAGGTTGAAATCTGTAGAAAGATTTATGTGGAGGCTTGGAAAAGTCATTAATAGATTATAATTAAAATCTAAATACAAATTTAGCATAGATAGATGAGCGCACTGACATTGGTTTTTAACCAAAGCTTTTTTTTGGTTTTTCGGCAGAATAAACATTTTGATACGTTTATACCTTTTATAAACGTTGGTTTATTTTCTTTAAATAAATCAGAGATTCTTTCGTATTGCAAATAATTACAATAAGTAATTTAGTAAATAAGTAAAGTACATAAACTAATACAAATAAAAAAAATTATTATATTTATTAAATTAAACTAATAAAATTATCATGTAAATCAAACAAAATTAAAATTTAAATCTGTAACAATATTATAAATGTTGTGTCTATCGTCCAGCCGACTTTGACATAGAAGATGTAAAAACGTACATACAAATATATATATACACATACACGTATGCGCACATATATGTACGCTTATATATATTTTTTATTGTATGTAATAAAACAACTTATATACTTGCATATGTGTATATTATTTCAAGTAGAGCGAATTCGTATATGATAATATCTGACAAGTGACACATAAGTTAATCAGGGTCTATCCACAATAACTATTTAGGACATACATAAAGATAAGTGCATAAATATACAAATATCACAGCTGTCAATGTGTGGTGAAACGCCTGTCAATAAATAAAAAACACGATATTATAACTGACCAATGTAAACACAAGTTTCAATAGAAATGATAACAAAACTATCTTAAACCATTATCGCTTTAAGTCTACTACAGTTAAATGACTTAAACAATGATGGCATTATTTGACATGTGTAAAAGGAAATCGAAATAAATACAAAAGAATTATTCTTTTGTTATAAAAAAAAAATCGATATAATAGGATCTCTGTTTTTCTACAAGGACTCTGTTCTATTTGATTCCTAACTAATTCTTCTACTAAGAAATTTCTTAAGCTTCACTTCATCTTTGAAAAAGTTAAAGCAGAAAACAAATCTTTTTCTTTTTTTTAAATAATTGCGATTGGAACTATTACTTTAAACCATAATACAGTTAATACTTGTTTAATTAAACTTTTACTAGAGTTTTGACAACAATTTTCGATTCATGTTTACGAAAGTAGTAAAAGTACGTACAAAATTGGCTAAATAAATAAAAAGTTTAAATTTATTTAAATACTTTACGTTCTCTTTATAAACGGTGGTTAAATTTTAAGGGCCGATGTTCTGCATTTCATTTAACATTTCTCAATTTTAGACCAACATAATCCACATAATCGTTCAAATTATTCCACAATCGGGAGAGTTGTGTTAAAATTTCACAAAAACAGGTCTGTATGAAATGTGAAAACATCTGTGAATGCCATATAGGTTCGTTGAACGGAAAAAAAGCATGTGACATATGTAGAATGCAACTGCATAATTGCAAGAATTGCTTTAGCGACATCTTACGCTAAAGGCAAACATTCAAAAACTTGTGGTAATGACGTGAAAAAAAGAATACAGGAAAAACAGATGTTGGTAAATTTCGTACTAACTCAATGTATTTGAAATGACAGGAAATCAATAAGAACAAATAATTCTATATTTCAATTTTCAATTCATTACTGAGTTAAATAGTTGATATTTACACACAACACCTGCAGTTCTGATCAAAAGAGTGCTGATGATGAAACCGTAGCTGGTTTCGAAAATGCATTCCACTCAGCTAGTACCGGATGACTAGTTTTTCCTTAATATTCTTGTCGTTATTGCATTGAACTTATAGCCTAATTAAAAATTTAAAATGGAAAACATTGCTGTTTTCCTCATCATCGTACCCAACAATTGGACATCAACATTGTCATTAAAAACTTGAATCATCGGATGGAGGTGTGCCGCCGAAGTCGCGCGGCCGTTTTTTTGATGTTTTGTTCTATACATAATTGAACCGTAACAGTGTTATCATAGTAAAAAGGAAATGCCAATTATTTCCTTAATAATTTGTATTTTATTCACAATCAACATCGGCCCTTAAAATTTAATCACTCTTTATTTTATATAACTCGCTTTTGAAATATACATTTTGCAATAGTAATTGTAGTTCTTTACTTTAAGATTTATTTTCTTCTTTCTCTTGTTTATTCAAGAGATTTCAGGTCGATTTTTATTTCAAAACTGCAATGATGGAGGTGAAACAGGTTTATGTATGTTTTCCTATATTTTTAACGACTATAAAAATTCACGCTCCTAACTTTATGTATAGCGATAACCCAACTATTTTACTGGAAGAAGCATTTTAAAAGCTATTTAAAATAAGTATCAATGAAACTAAGATGAAAGAGTCGAAAGAATTTTAATTCACTTTCGTTACTAATCTTGTCTTCTTATAAATATATTTTAATATTTGGAATATATGTTTTCGTTAAGGAGTAACAATAGTCCTTGATATAATTCCAAACTCATGTAATATTTCTGTTAGGTCTAGAAGTAAGTGCATTTAATATAATTCTTTGGGAATTTCCAATTTTAATTCAGTAGATTCTCCAAATTCGTCATCGCGTCTACGTTAAAGTTTTCATGTGTAAAACGTCCAAATACAGAACATTTTAATGCATTTTATTTGTCAGAATCGATACTAGAACAATGCGTCTTTGAATCGTTTAAAAAGGTTTTATATGTCTCAATGCAGAGATACGTTAGGAATGGTCATAGTCAGCTCGTCTATAGCCAGTGTATCATCTTTTTATTACTCCTAATTTTGCTAAAAGTCATAATTTCTTAAAGCTTTCTCTATTCTTCTTTTAATGTGCTTTCCGTAGAATGGCCTCCAATCAATTACAACTCTTAGGTTTTTGATTCTTCTATTTACCTCTATTGGCTTATCTAGAAAGAGGAAAAGAAACTGTTTTTATAACAACATAAATTTTTATGAAAAACTTTATGATAGTCGACCTAATATTTGGTTAGCTCTAACATGTCTATATCAAAAAGTCACTTTAATGCTTAAAATCTCCATTTGATTTTCTACGAGGGTCTACAGAGCACTGACATATGCCATATAAGCTTTGAGATACTTTTTTGTTAATATGAACTAACTTTTTATTCAATATACATATATCACTTGACAACGAGATTCAATGCTGGTTCAGCAATCTTCGGATATATTCGGCTAACATAATCATTCTTGATTTAAATGTTCGGCAGATGTTGTTTGAAGTTACCATATCCTGTAACCAAGGCAGTTATCCAGCACATCGTTTTCCGATTAAATATTATGAGTACCTGGACTGCAATGAGGCTATTGTACACCATACAAGCCTGTCTTTAAGGCTTCTAGAGTTTACCCGTCGAGAGATCTCTGCTCACACATACTCGTCAATCAGAACAATCTGAGTTATAGTCCACGAAATGTTGCAGACGATCATCTCTTTGCAAGTCCGGTGGCGGCTTCATTCATTACAGTTGCTCACACGTATGCCTTAAGCTCAGTTACACCTCATTAGTAGAAGTAGACCTGTTGGCTTTAGAATATACTCAAGAGCCAAACGGAAGTTCACATCCATCTGCTTCTTGCGTTTTGTAACCGACTGGTTATTGAGCGCAATTAGAATTAGTTTCTCTTTTATTCGACACATTAGCAGATGTCTTACTGTATGCAGCAAACCAAGAACATCTTGTCTGATATACGGATATGTACTACCCCAGAGTCCTGAAGCAGGATAAGTTATACTCTATTGAGCATATGTTGGTACTAAAAATCAGCAAAAGACATGTGTCATGTAAATGTTTACGTTTAACGCGTATGGTCCTCCCCGGGAACATATTAGCTTGAAAGAGTGTCTACACCCTGGCCCTGTTGTTCAAAGTATAAAGGTGTTACCGAAACCATTGGCTGGGGTATAGGAGAATACTTAATCTCGTTCATAAAGAGATAAGAGAGACATAGATGCTGATGAAATCCATGAGTCCAGTAAATATGGTCGAGAGGTTGTATCGCACGGTCATAGTGTATGGATCGGAATTGATAGTGAGATTAATTTTTTCTATTGATGGGGCATAAAAAATCCCAGACCTTTAACTTAAAGGAGTATGTAAATAGTAAAGAGGGGTGCAGGAAGCAAGAAACACTTTTAACACCGAAACGCGGAGACCAATGTGGTCCATCGTGTTTCCTCTTATAAAAAAAAAAACCAAAAATAATTATATATAAGTAAAGGTTAGGAAGATTCCAATTGCGATATACTAAGTATCACTGGTATGCAAGCATTAAGATACTGGCGATAACGAGAGATTTGGAAATTAGCAATGTCGTTTATTTTTAGTTGGCAATGTAAAATTATGTTCTAGTCTAAAGAAACTTCCGGCTGTGGCTCGGAACTCAGTAAAGAGATGCTAAGGGTAACTATGAAATTAGTGGTGAGCGGACGGATGAAACTAAACAAACAAATATTGACAAAATAGACGTTGACACTAAAAACTGTGAATTCTGGTCTTTATAAATAAATGTTAATTTGATTAAAAAGAATTTTTCTAACTAAAACAAACCTTAACATCAACATACTATTGTTTCATGACAATTTCTTTTAAGTTTTAATTTTCTCAACTTTTTCTCGTAAAGTTTTGTGCGGTTGTAGTAAAGTTAAAAATAACAGGTAAGAGCACTATATTCGGCTGTGCCGAATCTTTTATACCCACCACCAATTTTGTGTACATTTAAAGCACAATATTTATTATATTGTTAATCGCTTTAGAATAATCTCTTTATAATAAAATATGTATCACTTTCTTTGTAGAGGGTGGTTAAATTTGAAGGGCCCATGTTTAAGGTGAACCACATCTAAACTTCAACTTTTTTCTTGTATTTCATTTGGCATTTCTCAATCTCAGACTAACTCAATTTGAACCGTGGAAAGATACGCAATCGAGCAACGCTTTTAAATATTAAAGATTTTTATAAAAATGGGCGTTCAAATCAAAATGCATTTCGTGCACTTCGTGATTCTTTTGGTAAACATAATCGTTCGAATTCGTCCACAATCGTGAGAATTGTAAAAAATATTTAAATGTCTGCAAAGCAGGTCTGTATGAAATGTGAAAACATCTGTGAATGCCATCTTAGTTCGTTGAATGGGAAACATTGCTGTTTTTCATGATAACGCGGCAAAAGAGCAAGCAACCTCGACTCATCATCGTGCCCAACAATTGAGCATCAACAGTGTCATTGAAAATATGGACTATCGGATCGAGTGTGCCGCCTAGGTTGGGGGGCCATTTGGCCGATATTTTGTTCCATACATAATTGAAGCATACAAATATTATCATTATAAAAATAAATGATAATAATTTCATAATAATTTTATTCAAAATCAACATATTTAGTCCCTTAAAATTAAACCACCCATTATAACTTCGGTATGCTAGTAAAATGTTTTCGTAAATTTAGTCTTTTAATGAAAGTGGCCTTTAAAATACGCGTGTCAATAAAGTTTCTGCTAATAAACATAACTTAGATATTTCAATATAGTCCTTTAGTATTCCAAAATCTTTATTCATAGAGAATTTACATGAATTTAAGAGGAAGAAAGTGAATTTAAGGTTAAATTTAAAGGGCACAGGGTGATTTAAAATATACATTTTCTGCATTTTTCTAAAACGGGAAATTTATTAGCAAGATTTTTATTTTTAAACTTCTATAACATTTTGCTTTTAAAAGATTTTCAAACGAAATAAGTTTTGTATAATTTTAAAATTTGTAAGCCATTAGTACATGAAAATAAATTGTTTATAATGTTTAGAGATAATTTTTTTTGACTTAGGTCAAAATGTTCCTAAATTCCCATTTTTAATAGAGCATAACTTCAGGAGAACATAAGCATAAGTTGTTAGCATGCCATCTAGTAGTTGCTAGTAGAGTCATCTATCTTATCATCTTTATCTTATATTTAGCTACAGTACAATAAATGGTGCAGTGTAAGATGAATAAATGCTAATATATATGACTAATATATTTTTATAAAAATTTAAAGAAAAAAGTGTGCGTGGCACATCTATTTTCCGTTATAACGAAGACTTTGACCAAAAAGCCATGTTTGCAAAATTTCAGAATCGTACATATAGTTTTGTCAGTTTTATTACGTTTTAAATTTGAAATATACACTGTGCGGTATAAATTTTCGTAAATTTTTGTCTATAACTCTTTTCCTAATTTATAGATTTAAGCGATTTTCATATTCTTTTGACTCGATAAATATATATTCGAAGTTTCATGACTCTAGGTTTATGCGTCTGGACACACTTCAAAAGTGAAAGTGGGCGTTATAGTAGGCGAGTCAAAGTTGTTTTTGCTAATGAGTACAACTTAGGTGTTTCAATATAGCCCTTTATTATTCCAAAATCTTTATTAATAGAGAAATTATATGAATTTTAGGTAAAACGTTATATGGGAGGTGGGCGTAAAAGTGGGCGTGGCACCTTAATTTTTTGGCATAGTAATGAAATAGCCTGGGGGATAGACGTAGCAAAATTTATCATCATACCTCTAATTTTAGCGGTTTTATGAGCTTTTAAATTTCATTAACGGTAGATAACGTGAAAAGTGGGCGTTATAGTAGGCGTGTCAAAGTTATTTTTTCGAATGAGTACAACTGAGGTGTTTCAATATTGGCCTTTGTTATTCCAAAATCTTTATTAATAGAGAAATTATATGAATTTTAGTTAAATCGTTTTATGGGAGGTGGGCGTAAAAGTGGGCGTGGCACATTGATTTTCCGTTACAAAAAAACATCTCACCAAAAAGCAAAGCGTGCAAAAGTTCAGAGTCGGACATCCAATTTTGTTGCTTTTATAACGTTTTTGTTTTTGAAAATACACTGTGCGGTATAAATTTTCGTACATTTTGATCGATAACTCCTCTCCTAATGCATAGATTGAGACAATTTTCGGGTAAAGATATTGTCTTTACCCAGGAAATATATATTCGAAGTTTCATGAGTCTACGTTAAGGCATTTGGACACATTTCCATTTTATTCGATGTTCGAAGGACACGGTTTTTTCGACCTACTCTTGCTTTTCGAGCTATAACTCTCTTCCTAATATTCCTAATATTCCGATTTAGCCCATTTTCAATTCCAAACAAACCTTGTCTATAACAAAGATTCTAGCAAAATTTGAGCCCCCTAGCTTTTTCGGTGCGACCTCTATCGTGCTTTCAACAGACGGACAGACGGACGGACATAGCTAGATCGTCATAAAATCAAACCCCGATTCAGAATATATATACTTTATGGGGTCTAAAATGGATATTTCGATGTGTTACAAACGGAATGAGAAAATGAATATACCCCCACCATTTTTTTGGTGGCGGGTATAAAAACAATAAATATATTTTCCTTCTTAAAAAACTGATATTATGGTGCAAACCCTTACCAATTCGCCTTTAATTTCTGCAGTTTTTCATTGAATAATCACCATTATTATTAAGCATTTATTGTGAGTAGTTTATGCTTGATTTAAATGTTGTTATCCGTTATTTCTTCTTTAAAAACTAAATAAAAGATTTCTTTTAAGTATTTCAGCTGTAGAAAAAGCAAAAACATTCATTTTATGCATTTGCAGTAGACGAGTTGAAGATGTAGTGACTAAAGAAAGTTAAATTTTATTTTCATTTTCAAGGTGGTCGGTCTCACTACATTTATTTTAAAATAACGATAAATTTGTATTTTATTTCTTTAGTTCGTTAGTGTTGAACAACTTAAGCTCAACTAAAAGATTCTTTTAGTTTTAAAAGTGCGAAACAAAAAAATAAATTAATTGTTAAAACCACTACTATGATTTTGTTTCAAATTATTTCTCGTATTGCAAATTTATAAAATTGAACTAAAAATATTTCGGTATTGAGAAAAAAAATTAAAGTGTTAATGAAATTAAACTGAAAATAGTAAAATGGCAGCAAAACGAATGGCAGCATGCTGGAAATAAAGTTAAATTAAATGATACACGAGATAAAACATTTGAAAATACCAACGACGAACAGTGAAATTAAATGAAATAAAATAGATTGTTAACTCTAGTTGTAAAATATTTAAAATTTATTATGACTTTTGATAAAAAAAAAAAAAAAACAACTGAACAAGATAAAAGAAAATTAGTTCTGCATGAAATTTCAATATGTTTTTGTATATGGAATAGAAACATGATTTTTTGCAGATTGCAAATTCATGGATTTTTTTAATACGTCGCGTATAAAAATTCTTTTTTAATAGCAGTTAAATCAGTAAAAAAAACACCGTTAAGTTAAATGAGTTGTGTGGAGAAAAACAATTAATTTACTCTGTTCCTAATCGGCGGAATCGAATTATGAGCCAATTTTTTTAGTTTTTTAAACATCTGAAGAAACAAATAAATACAAAAATAAATATTAAGCTGCAGGTTTAATAATTTTGTTTTTTTTAATGTATTTAATATGCATGTTTACTACAATTTCCTAATGACCCATTCGATTGTACATAAAACTGCTATTGGTCTATTGTTACTGTCGTTCAATTATGTTCCGTTTTTATGGATCGGCCGAAACAAAGATACTTTAAGCAAATCGGGAATTCTTGCGATGTCTTAAATCTTTTGTATGCATTAAACTTCAAGCATTATTTTTAAGGAATACTTAGAAAAGTGGTATTAATGATTAAATAATCAAGTTTATTTTAACTTTTTATATTATATAATTACTTTCACTGCAAGCCCTTAAATTTAATAAATTTTGATACTAGATGTTATCCTACATTTGAAGTAGAAGCCATAATGGACAATAAATTTTGTAAAAATTAATATAATTTGATATTGAGCCATTTTACTTGGTTTTATTAGAAGCTAAAAAATTTTAAGAAAACCAATACTTACTATTAAACCTATAAAAATTTTTAGATTATAAATTAAATATAAATAAACTCAAATTTTTTTTTATTTCCAAATATTTTTTCTTTAAATTTATGACAACTTGCTTTTTTGATTCATTTAATTTAGAAAAATAATAAGTACAGTCAGTTTATATCTAAGATGTATTTCCTATTTGAATCAAGATCAATGCCACTGACTTTACAAATTTAACACTCATCAATTCTGAAAATGCAAAAATGAATATAAAAATAATAAAAGTAACATTTTGACTTTTATTAAAACCTTCAAGGTCGGATTGGATTATCAGGCAAAAAACAAATCTATTTAGTCATCCATAACATTCTCAGTCTCACCTTGTATCAATAGTTCTTTATATAAAAATTTTAGCCTTATAATTTCACTAACTTCAAAATTCTTGTTAAATAAACGTTGCAAATACAAAAAAATTTAAAAAAGTATCTTTTGGTCGCTCTTAACATTTTCAGTCTCACCTGGTATTACTTAGCAGTCGGGTGTCCCGGTGGACTAGTCAGTAGTGTAATGGTCTGCAAGTTTGGTTGTTGCGGGTTCGATTCCCGCCAGACACTCTGGACTGGTCTGCTTCTCTTTCTCTTATATTCTAACTATTTCTATTCTTATTGTTCTCTTTATTTCTATATTAAGGTGTCACAATGGACCGTAATGGTCTCCGGGTGAGGGTAACTTTGCACCACTGATATCTTAATTCTAGCTTCACAAACGTTGAGAATACAAAAAGTACCATGCAAATAAAAAAAAATTTACCTTTTTGGTCGTCCATAACTTTTTTAGTATCACTTCGTACCAATAGTCACTAATTTTGTAATTCTATCTTCGCAAGCATAGAAAATACAAAAAGTACCATAAAAATGCGAAAAAGTACCTTTTCAGTCACCCATAACATTCATATATCAATTTATATATGTTTAGTTTCATAATTCTAGCTTCATAAACGTAGAAAATACAAAAAGTACCCAAAAAACAGAACAAGACGTTTTTTGGGTTTTCATAACAATTTCATGTTAAAAATGTAACAAAATATTTTAATAGACATGATTTAAAGTTAGAAATGCTACTCTTTTTTGCTTAAAAGTAATTTTGTTTTAAAAAGTACCAAATTGTTTTCCCGAATTTATCCCTTTCTACTCTATTATAAATGTGTTTTAATTGTTAACAAATTAAACTATTTTTTATGTCTGGTAAAACCCTATTACAAATTTTATAAAAATTGGCCCTGTAGTTAGGAATTATACACATATCCGGTGTTTTTCCCTTTTTGGTACCTTTTTTGTCCCCCTAAATGTTTGCAAAAATTTCACCTACATATTCTATTAGGCAATAATAATTATCAAATTTTGTACCACTGAATAATATTGGAAAAGTTGTTTTAAAAATAGTACCATAAAGATGGGAAATTTTTACCCCTTGTACATGCGAATTTGAAAAAAGGTGCCAAAATCTTAGAAATATTTTTGAGCGGATAAACTAATATTTTTTTCCTAGCTTATTGGGTTTGGAAGTTACATATATGTAATACGAAAAAAGTAGTATATTATAGTTTTTACCCGTTTTTCCCCTTAGGGATAAAAAAACCAAAAAAAAAAAAAAAAGTGGCGATATAACAATACTTTTTCAATTTAATTCGTATTATTTTTATTTCATCAAATATAAAATTATCGATTATGCCTGCTGTTTTTACCATTTGTTACCCCCTTAAAGTACGTATGACCATCTTAGTGGAGCTACACATCGACAGCGGAACACATTGTCCAAATTTCATGTCTCTAGCTCTTTGCGTTTGAGCTGTGCGATTATAAATCATTCAGTCAGTCAGTCGTGTTACTCTTTTATATATTTAAAGATTAACTTATTACATAAACTAGCTGAAGCCGGACACCTGTGCAAGTGACCATAAAGATTTGTTAGACAGTCCCATAAACTGTACACCAAATTAAGAACAGAAAAAACTAGCAAAACATATTTTAAACAGTCTGTTTTGTTTGTTTTTTGTACTTAGACACATAAGTCACTTTTATCAAAAAAAAAATTTTTATTAACACGCATTACCGGGTGGGGTATTAGAATATCAGAAATATTCGGGAGTAGATCGGTATTGAAAATCAGAAACATCGGTACATAAACAACTGAGATATGAGAAAAAACCCACGACCACCTCGATTTTTTCACAAAAACAACATACATACAAACGTGTTTACTGGTTAGAGTAAACGTGGCATCGAATCCCAACTGAGCCAAACAAATTTTTTTTATTTTTTTAATTTTTTTATATTTTTTTTTATTTTTTATTAAATATATTATTTATATTATTATTAATTTTTAAATTTATTTTTTATTTTTTTTTTGTTTTGTATTTATTATTTATATGTCTTTTGATTATTTTTTAAAAACTTTTTTTTAGAATTTTTTTAATTTTTTTTAAATTTTTATTTTATATTTTTTTTTTTAATTTTACAATGGGATGTTTTTATATATGTATGTTTTTTATATATGTATTTACGTATTTCATATGAGATGAATGGTGATACAAACTACTGTTATTGCATGACTACACGTTGTGAAGGGTATATAAGATTCGGCACGGCCGAATATAGCACTCTTACTTGTTTTTTATTTATTTAATTGTTTTTTATATAATATGTTTTTTAATATAATTTTTTATTTACATTTAATGTTAATAAATACTTTCATACATGGATATTTTCTCCAATGCATCATACCAAATATAATAGCAAATGTTTTATGCAAAATATTTTCCTATTTCTTGAACTGCGTTTACGCTTTAGAATACCATTAATAATATTAAAGTAAAAATTATGTTTGCATGCAGATAGACACAAATAACGTGGTGGTAATTTATTAAACAATTAATTCCAATTTGATGCAACTTTAGATAAAACAAGAAACATTAACATAATTTACTTAGTTGTGTAACATTTGTATACAGACACTTCCACACACACACACATGATGAAATAAACGCATTCGCAGATATTTCACACATTTGCATACAAGTGTTTATTTTATTATAATTTTCCCTTTGGTTGCATTATGCTAATTACAAAACATAACGACAACCTTTTCAATGTTGCATATTTTTTTCTCCTTTAGATTGTTGTAACTCGGTGTGTTGTGTTGATGTTTGCACTCAACACAAACACCAATGAACACATGCACATATGTGTATGTGTGTGCGAAATAGTTGCATAATATTAAGGTCATGTGTGCTTGCACAAACAAAGGCATACATACCCAGCAAACAAAATTAAAAGTAGTGCATTACATTTTAAGTACTTCTAAATCAAAAGTGCAACAGGATTTATTCTAAAAGACCACTCAACAGTTCATTTTATCCTGGGTGGCCCAAAATTACTGAAGGAATTTAAATTGCTTATAACTTTCTTATTATACTTTTTTTTTTTTCTTTTCTTTTCAGTACTTTGTAACGAAGACTTGAAGAATTTTAAACAGAGCAGTACTCAATTGAGCAACGTGCCCAAATTGTTGAGCTTTATTTTTAAATCAATAATAATGTTGACTCATCGTGCATATTGTGGTTACTTTAATGTACGAGTTGGACCCTCAGAGTCAATAATAAACCGTCTGGTTGTAAATTTTCGACAGCAAGGAGCAATTAAGAACGTTTTTGGTGCTGGCAGAGGACGAACAGTGCACAGTGATGACAATATTGGACTACTACAGAGGAGTAGTCGAGAGGATGGACAAATATCAGCCGGGAGACGTTCAACACAACTTGGCCTTTCACGAGCGTCGCTGCAGAGAATTTCGCATACAATAAGAATGTTTCCATACAAGATTTAGCTTGTTCCATAATTAAAACCGACAGATTACCAGCAACGACTTCATTATGCAGTTTTTTTTCGCAGTAGAAAATCATAACTTTATTCATAGTTTAATTATGAGGGACGAAGCCCATTTCTAATTAAGTGGGTTCGTTAATCAGCAAAACTGCAGCATATGCCCTACGGAAGATCCGAGAGTAGTTTAACAGCGAGAATTACACCCATCTAAGTATACGGTTTGGTGCGATGTTTCATCGAAATATATAATTGGTTCCGTTTTCATCAATGGTGTCAGATATCGGACAATGTTGGAAAAATTTTTAAGACCAGCCGTTTAAAACCATCCGTAAGTATGGTTCCAACAAGATGGAGCCACAAGGCACACTTCAATGGACACAATGGCTCTTTTACGGGACATCTTTCGTTAACGAATTATTTCAAGTACAAGTGATTTTAATTGGCCTCCGCGTTCAGGGGATTTGACCGCTCCAAACTGCTTTCTTTGGGGCTATTTCAAAGAAAAAGTCTTTATTTATAAGCCTATAACCATCCCGTAATTAAAAAGCAATAAACGCGGCGAAATAAACATCAGAACACCTGAAATTTTGCAAAAAGTTAGGGAAAATGAGGTGGAAATTTGCAAAGCAGAAAATGGCCACCATAACTAAACTAAAAATATTCCCCATTTATATACTGTATTAAAAAATCAATAATTATTTCTAAAATAAAAACCAATTCAAACCCATTCGTTAATTTTGGGCCACCCATTATAATGAGCTGTGAAATTAATGCAAACAATAAACAATTCATGTTGACAAAAAACATTAACTAAAAAAGAAAATATATATCAGTTTCTTTTCACCTAATATACATGAGTTCTATGAAGATTGGTTCCATTAGATTGGTATGCAGTTCAATAATAAAATCGTATAAACACATGATCTACAATGACACGCCAATCATTAGTGTATTAACCTAAATTTATTCACTTCATCATTATTTGAATTACTGCAAGATTACTTCTTGGTCTTGTTTTTTTGCTGGGTTCATTTAATATTTTACAATATCAAAAGGAATGTTGCTTATTAAAAAGGGCAGGGAAAAACGATGGTTGTTCAGTAGTTAGTGCATGTGTATTTGTATTTGTATGCATGTGTACTTGTGGGTAGTTTAAACATTGCGGGATGTGTAAAGTTACACATTTTCTTTGCCAAAATTGAAATTGAACACAAAATTAACTAAAGTCATAATTCAAAATTAAATTACACATAAATGGTCAGTCATTTATAGTTCAATCACACACACACATATACACACACATATGCACATACATACTGCTCACTGTACTGTTTGTGTTAATACTATTTTTGTTGTTTCTTCTGTTGCAGTAGTTAACGGTGGCATCTGTATGAGAATCCAATAATATTTTGTTGACATTTAACAACACGCAACTTTGTGGGTTGTTTGCAAGAGCCTGTCCAAAGTAACACCAACCATCATCAGGACAACTAACCGTATGGCTGTTTGCTCGTCCATTAATTGTCCATTATAAGTAAAATATGAGTTTGTGTATAAAGTGAAAAAATAATAAATTACTATAAAACGTAGATGTCATTTACACTTTGAGGTTATGTATGTGTGTGTGCGTGTTTATAATGTAGTTATTTTTGTTTGTATTGACATTGCTGCTGATTACAACAGACGACGTTGATGTAGATGTTTCAGTTTGTTGATGGCAATATCAGACAACAGAAATACGTACAAACATGTCGATAATAATATTCTTTTTTATGTCGAAATGTCAAATATACATTGAGACGTGCTGCCATGAAAGATGCTGCTGTAGGATATGTATGTATTTATATGACCCCCATATTAGAAGGGGTTAAATTATTTTTCATGGATAGATATACAAGCTTACTTCAGTCAAGTTTAAATAATTCACTATATTAATAAAAAAGATCTTTAAATTGTTGAGCCTTTTTAAATCTTTAATCCATATGTGAGTGGCAAAAGAAAAACAGCTTTAGTAGAGTGGCAACGGTGCTGAAATTTACCAATATGCGAGTATAGATGTTCTTGCACTTTTACAGAATTATTAGAATTAGAGGGATTCTATTCATTCTGAAAAAGTCTTTGGTATCCTTTATATATTTAGTAGTGCTACTGCTAATTCCAATACATTTTAAAATATTTCCACATAAAGATATGTGGAAAAAATAGTGACTACAACCAATACAAAGCTAAGCTTAATCAGCACATCTAGAAAATGGCTACTTTCTGCCATCGCATGTTACTCAACATTAAAAAGTTCAAAAGTTATCAGTTTAGGATTTGTTACCCAAATATCTGTACAACAATTTCCTACTTAAAAATGGAATTGTTTTTTTAGAATTCTTATCTATTGTGCTAACTAAAAGTAAAGTCAACTAGAACATTCGAGCAAAACTCCCATTACAATCGAATATCGTAATGGTCCTTGTAGTATCTTGTGACTCACATGATTTATTATTTTAGTTTTTAAATGCATAAATAAACTAGTAGAAAGATCAATGGTGGTTAAATTTTAAAGGGCCGATGTTGAATGTGAACCACACCTAAACATCAAGTGTTTTTTTTGCATTCCATTTGATATTTCTCAATTTCAGACTAACTCAATTTGAACCATGGAAAGATACACAATCGAGCAACGCATTAAAGTTATTCAGGTTTATTATGAAAATGGACGTTCAAATCAAAATGCATTTCGATCATTTCGTAATTCTTTCATAATCATTTAAACTCGTCCACAATCGGAAGAATTGTGAAAAATATTTAAATTTCAGCAACACAGGTTTGTATGAAATATGAAAACATCTGTGAATGCCGTGTTGCTGTTTTTCGCAAAAGTGTGGCAAAAGAGCAGTCAACCTCGACTCATCATCGTGCCCAACAATTGAACATCAACATCTCCATTAAAAATTTGGACCATCAGATGGAGGTGTGCCGCCGAAGTCGAGGCGGCCATTTGGCCGATATTTTGTTCCATACATAATTGAACCTTACCAATATTATCATTATAAAAAAATTAACAATAATTTCCTAAATAATTTATGTTTTATTCAAAATCAAAATATAACCAGGGCAGTTAATGCGTTTATAGCTATTAAAGGGTGATTTTTTAGCTATTATCTTTTTGGCAAGACTGGCTAAAACAGCTGACGCATGTTTCGTGTTTTGTTTCACTGTCAAACATCTTCAGTTTGGTCTATAATTTAACCATGAATCGTCTTACAAACGAACAACGTTTGCAAATAATTGAATTTTATTATCAAATTTCGTGCTCTGTGAGCTCGAAAAATTGTGTTCAGAGACGAAACTCATTTTTGGCTCAATGGGTACGTTAATAAGCAGAATTGTCGATTTTGGGGCACAATACACCCGCACGCATACATTGAAAAGCCGATACACCCAAAACGAGTTCGGTGCGGATTTTGGTCCAGAGGCATAATTGAGCCATTTTTCTTCGAAAATAAGCAAGCAGTGGCCATTACAGTCAATGGCGATCGTTATCGGGCCATGTGGAACGATTTTTTCACAAAAATTGAAGAGGAGGGTATTGGCAACATGTGGTTTCAAAAAGACGGTGCCACATGCCACATAGTACGCTTAACAATGAACTTATTGAGAGGCGAGTTCGGTGAACATTTTATTTCACGTTCGCGACCGGTCAATTGGGTGCCTAGATCGTGCGATTGAACGCCTTAAGACTATTTTTTGTTAGGCTATGTTAAAGCTCATATCTAAACACACATGCCCGCATCAATTGAAGCATTAGAAGACACTAAAGCAAAAGTTTTTTTTTATTTTTTTTAAGTATTGAATACCTCAGGGGAGAAGTTCCAGAATATATAAATCAGAAATAAACTTGTACCTGCAAGTCTTATATTATATTCATTTTATTTTATAAAGCATTGGAAAGAAGTACGCGTCATCATAAGGTACATAGGAATAAGTATCACATCGTAGCGCATATGACAGATTAGACTAGATCTCAGATTTAAGCTAATACCTCAATTTTCTTTATTATATCTGACACTATCTTTTATTTTAAGCTTTTACTTAACTGTAGCTAGTCATGCCCTTCCTTGTGATACGCATATTCAAGGGGTTGATAACAGAATTTTTAACCCCTTTTCTTTGGACGCCGGTTTTATAGAAGCTGGAAATTTGAAAATCTTATAATAAAGACCGACGAAATTGTATTTTAGTGTTTATATCTCAGTTAGATTTACACCGATTCATTAGGTTTTCTCAACAATAATTTTAGAGGCTACGGCTTGTAATTTGTTGTCTCTACCGTGCTTAAAATATATTCGGAAGTTTGAGTAACTTGATTTTTTTAAAAAATATATACATATATTTTTGCCTATAACTTTTCCGATTAGTGACGGATTTGTCCAACTATTTTTAAATATATTTTAAGGGGCGCAGTTTTTTTACAAATGTAACAAACATATCAATAAATTGTCTCGGGGCGATAAATAATGATTTTTATGTCAAAATTATGGGAAAAACAAGGGCAGTGATGTTTATTTGCAAATATTTTAGAAAATGTGGTTTGCTAGAGTTCAATAATGATAAATTGCCAAATATTTGCAAAATATTAATACTACAGACAAATCTATGCAACATGTGCTTGCTTCTAAAAGTCAATTTTTTAAACTAACACAAAGACAAGATGACACCCTAGTCGTAAGCTTTCCGAAAATATATAGTTTATGGGGTGGAAAATTTATATTGTAGAAATTTCAAGCGGAATGATGACAAACTGTCACATCTAAAAGGTATAACTAAATAGTTGAATATGCACCAGGTTGAATATACGGTCACAGAAAACTCAATCATAATCCAATCAGTAGTAGAGCCCGTCTAGTACAGGAAGGCAGTCAGACACACTAAAATTCCAAAAGTTTTTTGTAAGTATATTCTGGATTAAGTCTCAAAATTTATTTTTTGTGGAGACAAAGTTTGTTTTAAAATCTTCTTATAACTATAGACTATGAGATATATTTTTTTAAAGTTATTCTTCTGCTAATTTTAGTTTAATTTTAATATCAAGAGATTTTAATAATTATACTTGATTTTCAAATTAATTAAATGCACTATTATAAAAATGACTACAATGAAGTTTAGGATTTGTTTTAAAAAAGAATTAAAAAAAGTCTTATACATATTATACAAAACAATTGGTCATGTTGGTCACGTGTGAACATGAGTTGCAAGCATATAATTAAATTAAATTTTACCTGTTATCTAATTAATTTTAGAAATACCTTGTTAATTAATATGAATATATTAAAATACTGAATTTATGTAATTTTAATTAAATATTTTCATTTAAGATATTTTTACAAAAATAATATTAATAGATTTCATTTAAGATTAACATCTGTTTATCGATAATTGCGTTGCAAAAACTGTGCTTTAAACCCACTCATAGACAAACAGACACACACTAAAGCAAACACGAAATCAAACACGAATGAATGAAGAAAGTAAATACTTATAAAAAAGCCATTTGATCAAAGGTTTTAACATACACACACACTTACTATCAAGAAAAATTTTTTAACATGTGTTCTCCCATCGAACAATTTGTATTCATGTTCATAAAGGTAACCTTGACGCAACAGCTTCGCCTTGATTTTATTTCTTTACGCAGGGACGGAAAATGAGATTTGCAGTTTTGTAAGTGTAAGAGTTCTTTTTTGATAACAAATGTACTTAATTTGTTTATATTTGTTGCAGGGCATATTTATCCAGGTATATGCACGGCGAATTATTACAACAGAGAAACTTTTTAGGGGATGATTTCTGTCGAAGCCAATTCATTTATCAGGGTTGGAAAAGTTGTTATGATATGCTTAAAATAATAAAAATTGATTTTGATATTATGCTTCCCAATCAGCTGGGCTGATAACTTTACCTGTATAAATTCGCCTTGATTTGTTTAATCAATTGTGGGTGTCACATGCTTACCAAAAAAGTGTCTTCAATTAGATAAAAAATTTGTCACCTCTGTAATATTTGCTACCAAAAATTTTTTTTTTATACCCTTCACACAGTGAAAAAGGGTATATGAAATTTCTGCAATTTTCATTTCCGACCCCATAAAGTATATATTTTCTGAAAGCTTATGAATAGGGAAGTCGATTAAGCTCTGTCCGTCTGTCCATCTGTCCGTGTGTATGTTGAAATCAACTTTTTGAAGCCCCCCGACATCGCTTGGACCCGGGTGAAGTATTAAAATATAAGAAATATTCGGGAGTAGATCGGCATTGAAAATCAGAAACATCGGTACATAAACAACTGAGATATGAGCAAAAACCCACGACTACCTCGATTTTTGTTTTCACAAAAACAACATACGTACATACAAACGTGTAAACTAGTTAGGGAAAACGTGGCATCGAATCCCAGCTGAGCCAAAAAAATTTTTTTTTATTTTTTTTAAATTTTTTTTTTCTTTTTTAATATATTATTTATATATTTTTTATTATTTTTTTAATTTTTTTTTTATTTTTTTTTGTTTTATATTTATTAAATATATTTAATTATTTTTTTTTTAATTTTTTTGTAAATTTTTTTTTTTTTAATTTTTTTTTTTTTATTTTTTTTTTTTTTTTTTTAACATACATACGTAAATTTATAATTTTACAATGGGATGTTTTTATATGTATGTACGTATTTCATATGGGATGAATGGTGATACAAACTACTGCTATTGCATGACTACACGTTGTGAAGGGTATATAAGATTCGGCACGGCCGAATATAGCGCTCTTACTTGTTTTATTTTGTAAACACTGCAAACCTCACTCCCTTACCGTATTGCATCCATGGAAATGCTTAAATTTTTTGCATACGAAAGCACAACAACGTAATGTATTGTTTTTATTTTATGACCGTATTAAATAGTATTTAACTAATCGGTAACTATTACTATAATTTAATTAAAAATAAAATTTAACAAAAGGAAGTTCAAAACTCGAAAGTTTGCTTCGTAAAATTTGTAACCTTTAAGTGCATGTATCATTTTATAATATTCACAGTATATTTGCACTCTTTATAAGTAGATACATACATATGTATGTACATATGCATATGGAAATTTGCAATTGTGTAAATATTCGTTGTAAATTCATTTATTTATTTTATGTGTAAATCTTTATTGCAAATTTTAATTAAATTCCTTTTGGTGTCTGTTATGCACAAAGACAGTGTAATTATTTTGTTTTCCATCCTCATCTCAATACACATTCAGTAACACTGTTGCCAGTAGTTTCCGACAGCTAAACTGCATTATACTGAGGCTAGAAAAATTAATAAATTTTTTTTTTCATTATTCATTATATAAAAGTACATAGACAAAACAGTATCGGTTGTAAGTACCGCAGTTGTTGGCAATCGCATAGTTTAGTTGGGATAGTGGAATTTAACGGTTAAACCTACAGAATTTCGTTTCGGAATATAAATATGTAGTTAGCTTTATGAAATTATGTTTCTTGCAATAGAAATATTTTAATCACAAATAAAATGTACGATTGCATGAACTGAACTATTCGATTGGCAATGAATGTGATCTTCTGTTTTCTGGGTGTATGCATTTTTACTGAAAATACCGCTAGAATATGGATTGTGAAGAAGTTACTTGATTTTAATAATTTTTAATATATTTATGCACTTATTTTAGTTTATTTATTTCAAATGGAAAAATTATGTTTGTTTAGAAGACAGAAAAAATAATATTTTTTTTCTCCATTTCATATTCCGCTTCAGTTTAATTATTTAGTTTTAGGAGAATTTTCTTTTAGTTATTTCAAAAAGCCTTATTTGGCAATACTGTTTAGCACACTTTATTTGGTGACAAAGTAAACAAATGAAATTCTATAACATTACTTGTACTAAACAGCAATAGATATAAGGATGGTTTATTTAACACAACAATTTAAGCATCAAGCGCTTTGAAAATTTTCTTGTCTCTGTCGAAGTTTCACACTCTAATCACTGCATCAAAAATATCTGTGGCTTGGAGCTAAATGGGCCAATGTCACTTTTTTGCTCTTTTGAGTTAATCATTGCATTAGATTTGTTTTCTTGCTCTATTTCATTATGGTAAAACAGCTAAAGTAATACTTAACCTAGAACAGCTTCATAAATAAAATGCTGGCCAATGTCACTATGAAAGCACCCATAAAAGTTAAAGTTCAATTCCAATTTTCTCAAAAGTAAATATTTTGACATTGGCCCTTCTAGCTCCAAGCCACAGATATTAAAATGATATTAATAAGATTTTAGTCTGATAAACAAAGAACTCTTCAATTTTGCAATGGGCATATGGTGAGTTTGTTTATTTTTAGTCAATGCCTGTGAGATCTTTCTTTTTAGCTACAGTTTCATTACTACTAGTTATAAGAGTAGTTCAAAATTAAACTAAAAGCATAATATAATTAGCTTTAAATACCAATTTGTATAGAAAATTACGTTTCGTTAGAGTTCTGAAGGAATGTCAAATTAGTAGTTGTTATGATGACTAAAGAATAATAAATGTTGCTTCAACTTGTTAATAAGAAAATAACATTGATAAGCCAATACCAAAAATGAAATAACTTAAACTCTAATAAATAGGATTTTTTATTCGTAACTGGCTTCCAAAATGCATTCGAATTGTTTAAATTTACAAAAGTAATAATATTTCTTCGCTGTCCAATAAATTACATATATTAAAATTTTTTTTGATTCTTTTAGTGGTAGTAGTTCAAAGAAAGGACTTGTCACAATTGTATTTTTATATATCGATCTGTTAAGTGCTTACTAGGAATTTAAACAAGGACATATGCAATAAATATATCCTCTATTGATGCTGTTTTTGTATATTCTGTCCATCATATCCTTCGTCTTAGATTTTCTGGCTGCCAAAATTTTTTAACCAATAGTTTTGATAATAAAGTTGTTGATCTTATCCAAATCACCTATGAATTGTTATGTTCCAAAAACTAACAAGTAAGAGCACTATATTCGGCTGTGCCGAATCTTTTATACCCACCACCAATTTTGTGTACATTTAAAGCACAATATTTATTATTTTGTTAATCGCTATAGAATAATCTGTTTATAATAAAATATGTATCACTTTCTTTGTAGAGGGTGGTTAAATTTTAAGGGCCCATGTTGAAGGTGAACTACACCTAGTATTTAAATTTGTTTTCTGCATTTCAATCTCAAACTTACTCAATTTGATCCGTGGAAAGATACGCAAATGAACAACGCTTTAAAGTTTTTCAGGTTTTTTATAAAAATGGGCGTTCAAATAAAAATGCATTTTGTGCACTTCGTAATTCTTTTGATCAACATAATCGTTCCAATGCGTCCACAATCAGGAGAATTGTAAAAAATATTTAAATTTCTGCAAAACAGGTCTGAATAAAATGTTAGAAAATCTTTGAATGCCTTCTTAGTTCGTTGAATGGGAACCATTGCTGTTTTTTGCGATAGTGTGGCAAAAGAGCAGTCAACCTCGACTCATCATCATGCCCAACAATTGAGCATCAACATTGTCATTGAAAATTTATACCATCAGATATAGGAGTGGCGCCCAAAATGGGGGAGGCCATTTCGCCGATATTTTGTTAAATACATAATTGAACCATACAAATATTATCATAATATATAATAATAATTTCCTAAGTAATTTGTGTTTTATTTGAAATCAACATCGGCCCTTAAAATTTTACCACCCTTTATAACTTCGATATGCTACTAAAATGCTTTTGTAAATGTAGTTTTTCAATGAAAGTGGGAGTTAAATAGGCGTGTCAATAAAGTTTCTGCTAATAAATACAACTAAGATATTTTAATATAGTCCTTTATTTTTCCAAAAACTTTCTCAATAGAGAAATAACATGAACTTAAGATAAACGTTTATATGGGAGGTAGGGGTTAAAGTGGGCGTATCACCTAAACTTTTTGGCACAACAATTACCTTGATTAGAAGGATATACATATGTAGCAAATCTCATCATCATACCTCTAATTCTGTCGGTTAAATGAGCTTTTAAATTTCATTAACGGTAGATAACGTGAAAAGTGGGCGTTATAGTAGGCGTGTCAAAGTTGTCTTTGCTAATGAGTATAACTAAGGTATTTCAATATAGCTCTTTGTTATTCCAAAATGTTTATTAATAGAGAAATTATATGAATTTTAGGTAAAACGTTATATGGGAGGTGGGCGTAAAAGTGGGCGTGGCATCTTAATTTTTTGGCATAGTAATGAAATTGCATAGGGGGATGGACGTAGCAAAATTTATCATCATACCTCTAATTTTAGCGGTTTTATCAGCTTTTAAATTTCATTAACGGTAGATAACGTGAAAAGTGGGCGTTATAGTAGGCGTGTCAAATTTATTTTTGCGAATGAGTACAACTGAGGTGTTTCAAGATAGGCCTTTATTATTCCAAAATCTTTATTAATAGAGAAATTATATGAATTTTAGTTAAAACGTTATATGGGAGGTGGGCGTAAAAGTGGGCGTGGCACATTGATTTTCCGTTAAAAAAAAAGATATCACCAAAAAACAAAGTGTGCAAAATTTCAGAGTCGTACATCCAATCTTGTTGCTTTTATGACGTTTTTGTTTTTAAATATACCGAAAAATACGCTGTGCGGTATAAATTTTCGTACATATTGATCGAAAACTCCTCTCCTAATGCATAGATTTAGATAATTTTCAAGGAAAAATATTGTTTTTACTCAGGAAATATATATTCGAAGTTTCATGAGTCTACGTTAATGCGTTTGGACACAATTCCATTTTATTCGATGTTCGAAGGACACGGTTTTTTCGACCTACTCTTGCTTCTCGAGCTATAACTCTCTTCCTAATATTCCGATTTCGCCCATTTTCAATACCAAACCTTGTCTATAAGAAAGATTCTGACGGAATTTGAGGCCCCTTGTTTTATCGGTGCGACCTCTATCGTGCTTTAAACAGACGGACAGACGGACGGACATATCTAGATCGTCTTCAAATCAAACCCTGATTCAGAATATATATACTTTATGGGGTCTAAAATGGATATTTCGATGTGTTACAAACGGAATGACAAAATGAATATACCCCCACCATTTTTTTGGTGGTGGGTATAATGACAAAAGAGTTTCCTTCGAATAAAGTGAATTTTATATCAATTTAAAAAATTCACCTTTATTTTATTCAATTTTAAAAGTATAAACTTCTCAGTAAAAAATTCTCTAGAGAACACTTTTGTTTTTAAGAAACAATAAATGGAACCATTTGACTTTTTGTTATTAAATTAAAAAAACTTGTTACTCAAAATTATTATTGTAACAACTTATTTGCATATTACCTAAATCTTCTATGTGTTTTAATAATTTTCCGAAAATTTTAAAACAAATAAAATATTGTAAAACCGTTAAGCTTATTTTATTACATTTTTAAATATTATGACAATGAAACTAGTAGGGCACCTTTTAAGTTCACAAATTATAAAAAAAAAAGTTGACATATAAAATGTGTAATTTGGATAAAAAAAATAATTGCCTCAAAACTTTGTCGAGCCATTAGTTTGACGTTTCTTTTAGTGGAAGATGCTACTAGTTAAATACCAATTTCACTTATTAATGACTTCCATTAGAAAAATGTACTTAAAATACCGTTACTGTATACCATGGTACACGCAATAAAATCAAATATCCTAAAACCACACAGTCAAACAAACGCACATGTACTCGCATCTGCGAGAAGGGCATTTTGTCTAAGGAAGTTTATCAGGAACTTACAAAAACAATTGTCATTGTTATTAATGTTTAACCAACAAGAAAACATTTGCCACAACAACAGTAAAACCATGACAACATCAAGCAACTTAGGAAATTCTACGTCATTATCTTGTTAGTTTGTTGTTAAGAATATACTATAGACTAAGTAGCAATAGTTTATGAAAATTGTAGGAGAATTCATATCACGATGACTTTGTAGACACTGTAAATTGTTGTGCTTGTTATCTTACTTACATTTGTATGTATGTTTACAAGTGTATGTATGTGTGGATTTTAAACTATCTAGAGTATAGAATATATCGGATAGTTTAGTAACTAATAGTTGTCGCATTAGTGCAACATTATGAAAATTTCCACTTTTTTTTATTTCAATACGGCAGCAATTTGCATATTAACGAGTTGGTCTGCTGCCGCTACATATTTTGTATTGTTGGTTAAGTCATTGAAACTGCTTTTTACGAACGTCATTGTTGTTGGTATAATAATAAAAAAAAACTATATAAAATTGCAACAGGGAAAATAACAATGGTTGTGAAATCCTAAAGATATTAAAGAAATGTGTCTTTGAAATGGACACTATGAAGCCTTCTTACTCTTTATCTTTTGTTTCAAAGTATTCATCAGGTAATTGCAGTTCGGAGAGAATTCTTTTTTTTATGTTTTTTATATATGAACCTTGAGATATAGAATAAATGAGAAAAGTGAGAGAACTATTTTTTATCTATGAACCTTGATAGTTAAAGCTTAAAGTAAATGAAGAACAAAATAATTAGCTGACTAATCAAGACTACCTGATGAATAAATTTGCTTTGAGTCAAAGTGAAGAATAATGAAAACTCTTTTTCCTATACCCATTACTTCTGGTACCAAGGGTACACACAACGTTTCTACAATGTTAAACTCCGACACCTTAAAGTTTATGAATAATAATTTCGATTGAGCAGTGGCCATTTGAACGGTGGTTAAAGTCATCTTTAAGAAGCCCCCACATGTTGCACAAACCTGTATTTAGAAATATCCGGAAAGGAATCCCTATTGAAATCCAGCACAATCGTTTATTAGCTTGCTGAGATATAAGCAAAAGAAACACGACTGTGATTTCTCCATATCTTTACAGTAAAAATAAACTTCTTTAAACCCTTTAAAACATTACGACACGTTTATTACCATTTACAAATATGATACAGATATGCGTAAAAAAATTGGGAAAAATATGTCACCAATCGGCAAAGTTATAGGCAAAAATTATTTGGAAAAAATATTTTTTTTAAATTTATTAAGGGGGCCCAGGTGGACTAGTAAGTAGTGTACTAGTCTGCTAGTCTGTGGGTTGTGTGGTTTTGATTTCCGCCACAAACTCAGGTATGTTTCACTACAACGGGCAAATGGTCTTTGTTACTCAGCTCGGTCAATAAATAAATATATATAGTAAGCTTTTCAAGCTACTAAATAATTTTTAGACCAGCTGTATTTCTTTCACATTAGTTCTGAACACAATTCCCATGAGAGTTTTCTAATTAGCCAATCCTAATGGTTGCTACTGTTAACGTGAGTGACTATGCGTTTTGCCTTATAAATGTTTCATTTATTTTTTGTTTTGACAAAAGATAATGATCCTTTTAGTTTGACAAATATATTTATATAAATTACAGATACTTTAGTTAAATTACTTTTTAACTATAATTTACTTGTCATCGTAAAACAAGCACTTGTAACTTTTTATTGCCTTTAGTTTTGGTTTTCCCATAATGAATTTATGTACACTATTAACTATACCGAGTATTTATTTAATCAATTTACATGCCTATATATGTACAAGGTGGGCCAGAAGTTACGCTAGCACTTAAAAATTTAATAACTTTTTCGTTAATAAATTTTTATTTTCAGATTATATGAATAACACTTGTAGAATAAATAATGGAGAGACTCACACCTGAAGAAACAAACAGAATAATAATATTTTATTAGTTAAATCATCGAATACTTATTTTAGCGCATAGAGAATATCAGGTATGGAAAATACAAATTATCAATATATTTTTTATTACAAGAATTTTTATACTAGAAGCAGTAAAAATAAAATTCTAGCTGAAAATTATATTAAATTGAAATATTATAATTTTTTTCATTCCAAAATAGATAGGATTTATTAAACCTATCTATGTATAACTTGGCCATATAGTTTTGCGTAACAAAAAAACCTCTTGCCTATTAATATCATAACTTTAAAACTCAAATGTTTTTACATAAGTTTAAAATAAACTACATATATTTTTAACATAGATTTACACATGAAAGTAAATGCCTGAAATTCGCAATACACTTAAATTGATTCACTAACACACTAACATTATTTTTATTTTTTTTGTGAGATTTCAACGACATTTTCAAGAAAGTAATTTTTATAAGTTTTATAAAAAGGAAAATTAAGTTAACATACTTCTACAAACTTGAAATTTTTTGATAAAACAATAATTGTTTATATATGTAGGTTATTTTGTAAATATATGAAAAAACTTATAATATTTGTTCTTTAAATATAAACACAAAGAAAAAATATGGTTGTGGTAATCATAATCGAAGAGCAACATATTATGATTGAATTTTATGATTATCGCTAAAACAAATAATGGTTACCAGTTATAATTGTTATGCTTAATTAAAGTATCATTCAATAATCATATACATATATGACTACAATTGAAATCGACAATTTTTGCTTTTTACGGAAAATTATTGTCTTTTGCTGTAACATACACATATTGATGTACTTACCAATTAATTTGAAATTTTTATTCTATTTTCTGTTTATTTTTCAATTTTTTTAATTTTTTCAAAATTCCTGTGAATTTTTTTGGCATTTCAAAATTTTAAAATAATAAAAATTTATTTAGCAAGAAGAAGAACAGTTAAAATCAAATTATTATTAAAAAATCATTGCTTGATTAATTTGTAATCAGTCTGTTGTCCCACCTATTATTTAATGATAATTTTTAATGCTATTATTTATATTTTATATACAATGTTATTTTTGCCGGATTAGGATGATAAATATTATAAAATTTTTACGAAAAGTAATCATTAAATGATACAATTCAAACAAATGCTTGATTATCGTCACAAAATATATGATGAAATGAAACAAAAACAAGTAAGAGCACTATATTCGGCTGTGCCGAATCTTTTATACCCACCACCAATTTTGTGTACATTTAAAGCACAATATTTATTATATTGTTAATCATTATGGAATTATCTCTTTATAATAAAATATGTATCACCTTCTTTGTAGAGGGTGGTTAAATTTTAAGGGCCCATGTTGAAGGTGAACTACACCTAGTCTTTGAATTTATTTTCTGCACTTTACTTGTCATTTCTCAATCTCAAACTTACTCAATTTGATCCGTGGAAAGATACGCAAATGAGCAACGCTTTAAAGTTATTCAGGTTTTTTATAAAAATGGGCGTTCAAATCGAAATGCATTTTGTGCACTTTGTGATTCTTTTGATCAACATACTCGTTCAAATTCGTCCACAATCGGGAGAATTGTAAAAAATATTTAAATTTCTGCAAAACAGGTCTGTATAAAATGTTAGAAAATCTGTGAATGCCTTCTTAGTTCGTTGAATGGGAACCATTGCTGTTTTTTGCGATAGTGTGGCAAAAGAGCAGTCAACCTCGACTCATCATCATGCCCAACAATTGACCATCAACATTGTCATTGAAAGTTTGGATCATCAGATAGAGGAGTGGCGCCAAGGATGGGTGGGGCCATTTGGCCGATATTTTGTTGAATACATAATTGAACCGTACAAATATTATCATTACAAAAAGAGATAATAATAATTTCCTAAATAACTTGTTTTTTATTTAAATTCAACATCGGCCCTTATAATTTAACCGCCCTTTATAACTTCGATATGCTACTAAAACGCTTTTATAAATGGAGTCTTTCAATGAAAGTGGGCGTTAAAGTAGGCGTGACAATAAAGTTTCTGCTAATAAATACAACTTAGATATTTCAATATAGTCCTTTATTTTCCAAAAAACTTTGTCAATAGAGAACTAACATGAATTTAAGATAAACCGTTATATGGGAGGTAGGCGTTAAAGTAGGCGTGTCACCTAAACTTTTTGGCGCAACAATTACCTTGATTGGAAGGATATATGTAGCAGATTTCATCATCATACCTCTAATATTGTCGATTTTATGAGCTTTTAAATTTCATTAACGGTAGATAACGTGAAAAGTGGGCGTTATAGTAGGCGTGTCAAAAATGTTTTTCCTAATGAGTACAACCAAGGTATTTCAATATAGTCCTTTATTATTCCAAATCTTTATTAGTAGAGAAATTATATGAATTTTAGGTAAAACGTTATATGGGAGGTGGGCGTAAAAGTGGGTGTGGCACCTTAATTACTGGCCACAATAATGACATTACCTCGGGGGATATACGAAGCAAATTTTATCGTCATACCCCTAATTTTGGCGGTTTTATGAGCTTTTAAATTTAATTAACGGTAGATAACGTGAAAAGTGGGCGTTAAAGTAGGCGTGTCAAAGTTATTTTTGCTAATTAGTACAACTCAGGTGTTTCAATATAGCCCTTTATTATTACAAAATCTTTATTAATAGAGAAATTATATGAATTTTAGGTAAAACGGAATATGGGAGGTGGGCGCAAAAGTGGGCGTGGCACATTGATTTTCCGTTACAAAAAATCGTCTCACCAAAAAGCAAAGTATGCAAAATTTCAGAGTCGTACATCCAATTTTGTTGCTTTTATGACGTTTTTGTTTTTAAATATACCGAAAAATACACTGTGCGGTATAAATTTTCGTACATTTTGATCGATAACCAGTTTTTTGGTGGCGGGTATAAAAATGGAGGTAAGTTTAGCTCATTAATATACAATGTATAGCAATTAATGCGACTCTTCGCTTCGACAACGTTTTTAAATGAACTTTTAGTTTTAGTTTTCTATGTAAACGAAAAAGAAGTTTTCATGAAACTAGTCTTTTTCATTGAAACTTTTATTCATATGTAAATGTAGTGTGAATAAATATGTTTGAGAAAGTAATTAATAAAATGCCATAAAAATCAGTATGAAAAAATACTATTGTATTATATTGTCCATCTCCGATGGAAATAACAAAAACAGCTGTTTATATACTACACAGATTGTATTTTATTTAAGGTGTGATAGTGTAGACACAAATTGTAATTAAAAAAATTTTCTATTTGATTTTTTGACAATCAGACTAAAAATCATTTGATTTTGCTCTGACAAAATCCAATGAAAATCTAAAGATTTGCAGAATAGTGTGAAGCGGCTTTTATAAATATATCAATTGGTCTGCATACTTTTGGATTGTATTCATTTTAAGGTAAATTCTAATAACGCATTTATTACTGTTACTTTATTTGTTATTTTATCTTGTTCCTCCTGTAGCATCCATTTAAGCGTAATATTCTTACTATTTGCTTTGTATTATTTTAAGTACCATTTTTGTCTTTTTGTTATTTGTGTATAATTTTACATTAAGCAGAATATTTTAGTATTTACTTTCATGCCAAATTAATCATTTGAGTTCACGTATACAAACAGCATTCTAAACAACACCATAAGAATTTTTAAATAATTTTTCATGTAATCCAACTATTACATTTATTTATTTTTATTTCAAAATTAAGTATTTAATAAAAAGCTGCGCAAAATACAATATTTTAACAGTTATGTATTATATTGAACACTACCTTCAATTATTATATTCCAGTGGTAACGTTAATATCAAAAGAAAAATTTTATTCCACCAAAACAAATTAATCATCACTCGAAAAGACTTTCTCTACAGCTTTGTTAGTGTTTGTGCTTTTTAAGAAAATATATTATGAAAACAAAAAGTGACAATGAAATAAACGGTAAATCATAAACCTAATATCGAATAAAATAGAACACTTACAATTTTGTTAAACAACTACATTTAAGGCAGTTTAAACTTTAAAGCAAGAATCTTATAATATCCTTCAACATTATATTCATAGGTATAGTGACCTCATCGTTGTTAAGCCCAGATTTCACATTTAAAGCTGTGTGTCGTTTTTGTTAATATTTTGCGATGCCGTCTTTGATTTTTCACATAGTCAAGCCCTATTTATTTGATACCCATATTACAATACAAGAATTGGGAATTGTCCGCCATTTTGCTTAGGGCGCCATCTGAGATTTTAACTTTTTCTTAGTTTGATCTATTCAATTGGTCAAGCCAAAATTAAGGGAAGTTAAGTTTTTTTTGGTCTTGGTCTACTATTTAAGCTTATTCAATTTTCTTTTATTCCAACATTGTTCTATTTCAGTTTTATTCTATTCCTTAATATTTTATCATAAACACATATTTTTTTACGTATATATTTTGTAATGAGAGTGTTATATACACACTGTATTTTAAATATAGCGAGATTGCCTGTTAGCTATTAAACGAGATGGTAAGCTATTTTTCATAGGCTTGTGCTACCTATTTAGATTAACATTTTCCCATCATATTTAAATAAACAGATAAAATTATGTAGATCCAAGTATACCAATTAAGTGCAGTAAAACTTCTGTTTAGTAGTTTAGTTTTATAAAACTCCAGTAATGTCAATGAATAAATATTATTTTAACCATGCATTTAATTTTCTTTTTAATTCTCTTTAAAATAATAAAAAATTACAATCCTTTTAAAACATTAAATAAAACATGTAATGAACACTCCATCAGGTTCCATATGTGACATAAAATTGCAACTTTATATACACTTTTAGTAACTTCGATGGCTAAATTTTATTTTACCCGCAAGATGATGCACTTATCTGCTAATACCCGAAGGAAATTATCGCAAGTGCATTGTGTGAAGCCACCAGCAAACAGATAGAAGTTTGTAGTTTTTGCACGTTTGTAAGAATCTGTGCTGTTAATATGACACAGTAGATAGATAGAATGGTATAGTGCAAGTAATAATATACTTGCCGCGATAAAGCTTTCAAAATATACTGCTTCATATGCTACAGCTGAACACACATATTCGTAACAAACAAAGACAAAGACAAAAAAATAATAGAGAGATATAAAGGAATAGATGAGTTGCATTGAATAAAATCTAAAAAGCTATCGATAAATTTTATATATTATTGGCAGCTTTATGCTTTCCTACGAGCAAGACAAAACTCTCATTTTTACGGCTTCCAATTTAGTGCAAACACTAAAGAAAATTGAAAAATTTTATAAAACGATATCGTCTTGCGAACTGCAAAGTCTGTTAAGACAGAGACACCTACAGGTTTTACTACACGAACATCTGTAGAGGTTATATACCGTGAGCGTTAAAACTAAATCACCATTGACAATATATCTATTTAAACTCTTCACAGGAAGTGTAGGGGTATATATCGGTTTGTCATTTCGTGTGGAATTTTTACATTATTCATTTCTTGCTTTATAAAGTATATATTTTCTGAAAGTTTATGAATGGGGCATTAAGCCTTGCATTAGCTTTGTCCATTTGTCTGTGTTTATTTTGCAATCAGTTTTTTAAGTCCCCCCGTCATTGCCAATACTCATGTGTAGTAGCAAAATTTAAAAAATTATTGGGAGCTTATTAGTGTTGAAAATAAGCACAATCGGCCTATAAGTTTCTGAAATATAAGCAAATCAACTCAACTACCTCCGTTTCGCTCTTATTTTTATCATAAAAATTAAAATCTTTCAGCTTAAGAATGATTTATAGACACGCCATGCTCTAGAGGTATTTGTGAAAAATTTAGGACAAATCGGTCACAAGTTATCAAATTTATAGGCAAAGATTATTTGAAAAAATATATTCTTCTTTAAATATATAAAACTCTTTAATCTCAATTAAGCTAAACATTTTTTAAAAACTACAAAGACATCTAATTAGAAGCCGTAGTCTCGAAAATTATTTCTGAGAAAAATTAACATATTGGCTTGAAACTAAATAATATAAATGTATTGAAATATAACTGCTTCAGTGTTTTTGCTAAAACTTACCAGCGATAATCGATTTTCTCCAGAGAGAGCCAATATTCGTTTTAAATAAAAGGTCTTGAACAATAGAATACACTTACGGCTTTGTCCCGTTTGACCCCCACAATATTATTATCCAATGCAGAGGCTTGATCAGTAGAATACAGTAAACTATTAAAAAGTGTAAAATCCAAAATAGCGTCCTTACCATTGTGGCTTAAATTTTTTTAACCCCCATCTATATGTTACCAAAGCCTTTTGCGATTTTAATTTATAACTTGAAGAGGCTAAAATTTTGATCAGAGAATATGCTGAAGGTTGACCAGGACCCATCTGGAGCTATGTATTAATTCCTTAGATCTTGTTATAGACTGGTTATTGGTGATGTCTTTTTGGAGTGTACCGGGAAAACAAATTAAAGTCTGACGCTCGACCTTGTTCGGACTTAGGGCAACCATTTATGTTAATGTTGTTGTTCACCATTTGCTGGTATTTTTATCAAATTCGGACTTATCGTTCTCAAGTTATGATGAAATGTATCAGCAAAATCGCCTTATTTCGGGCGAAATATAAGGCATGCCTATAAAAAAGTCAGAGCCTTATAGAAAAAAGCTTTAAACGGACTTGACTTTAGCGCTTTAAAATGTTTATAGTCCATAAATTTTTATTCAAAGGTGATTTAAGCTGCAGAACAGTGTAATCATTTTACTCTTGTAGGGAGCATAACAACGTTGAGATGGTAAATTTTTATAAACTTATATCATTGACTATAGTATCACTTCGGAAGAAATATGAAGCTATAACTCGGACGACTGACAATTCACCCTTAACCGTAGTTTTTTTAGGAGTGTTGTCTCATTTAATATTCTTGGATGACGTCACCTTACAGAAGCGAAGGTTTTCTAGGTACAAACATTTCTCTGTCTAATTGATGGCCTTAAGTCATGTAGTAGATAAGTGAAGCAAAATTTTTTTTAAAATTTATTAAACAACAAAATCAGGAGGACAATTATGTTAACCAAATGTATCACGTAGTGCTTTATTAGTTTGTCGAAAAGTAAATCACTATTGATTTTTAAAATACTTTTCTAAAATGTGTAAGTATTGTTGGATATATTGTTTAATAAAATTATAAAGAAAATCAATTATATTCAGTGTCTGCTAACTTTTGACGCTTAGTGTACAAATATACATACGTACATACTTATATATAAAGCTCATATGCACTTTATAATGATTATGTGAGGGTGGCATCGAAAGCAGCTAGTAAAGCGAAAAGAAAACTGTAAAGAATTTTACTTTTTAACCACAATCTCGGTATACGAAAGATGTGATTGTCTACAAGAGATTGCATTTCTTTTTAAGACATATTTAATGTTTTATAAATACAGTTTAAAAGACTACATGCAGTCGATGTATTTACATATGTGTATGAAACTGTAACATGCTTCTTTCTGTGGCCATAAAAATATCTAGTCAATTGCTTTTATTAATAAAGCGCTTGCAAGCAAATTATATATTAAGCCCGATAGCTTGCATCATGTCATGCACACGTTCAAAGACGCAGTAGATATAAAATTAAATTTTATATCTACTTAGTTAATTTCTAACACTATTATGCTACACATATCTCATCAACCTTAATGATGTGCAAAATTAGGTCGATCCTTTTGATATGGTTGTAACCCTAAGGAATACTTTCACACTGATAATATTAAATAAGCCATTAATGTAACACTTTTATTTTGCAATATTTTGTAGGTAAAATATTTTTTTAGAGACGAGTATGAGAGCTATTAAAGCAACAAAATAAGGTATTTTGAAAAATCTTTCAATTGAGGGTGGGATATATTCAGCACGTGTTACAAAGACACACGGAAATTATGAGAAAATCTCATATTAAAAAGTTTGAAGAAATTTTAGATTAAATTCTTAAGCTTATATTTCTAAAAAATAAATTTTTTCTAAAAAAATACGAAGTAGAATATATTTCCACCTTATTTTAAATCTATATAATACTAGCCACAGGTAGAAAGGCATTAACTCAAATAATTGCCTCCTAACAGGAGTTGCTAAAACGTAACATAAACTGAATCGTAATGAATGTAATTTTTTTTAATTGCTTGTAAAACTATTATTTTTGATACAATTACGTTAAAGTATTGTGTCGCGGTGTACATATTTGTGAATCATCGATGAACTCAATTTCGTAATATATACGAGTTTAGACCTTTATACTTGCAACCATCAATGTATAAAAGAGTAACGCAACAGACTGACTAACTGATTCATCATTGCACAGCTCAAACGAACGAAGCTAAAAACATGAAATTTAAACAGCGGCTTCCTGTTTTGATGTGTAGCTCCAGTAAAAAGGGATTTTTGGAATTTCGCACTTTAAGGGATTTAAAACGGTAAAATCGGTAATCCTGTACCTGCTTAACTAAAAATTATACAGGTATTGTAATCTACTTAAAAACAAGCAGGGCAAGGTATCTGGTATCTCGGTTTTTTGTTTATTTTCAAACCCTAAGGGGGGAGAATGTTTGGTACCCGATATAACTTCCAAACTCATAAAGCGAGGAAAAAATTTAATTAGCTAATCCGCGAGAAAATATTAAACAGATTTCGACACTTGTTTCAAAAATTGTTGTAAAAAAAATTCCTCATATTATTTAACAGGAATTAATTGATGTTTATTAATGTCTTGTAGAACATGGACAACTCTTAGATAAATTTTTTGGAAACTTTAAAGGGGACAAAAAAAGGTACCACAATAGGGAATATACCAAAAAATATTATTAATAACAGGGCTAATTCGGTAAAAATTTTGGAACGGATTTCACCAGACATCAAGAATGTGTAATTTAAGATAATTGAAATACATTTTTAACATGGCAGAAAGGGGAAAATTCGGAGAAACAGTTTGATACTTTTTGACACATAATTATTTTTATGCAAAAAAGAGTAGATTTGCACACTTTAAATCATGCCTATAAATATATTTTGTTGTTAAATTGATATTTAAAGATTATAAACTTCGAATTTGTGCATTGATATGTTTTTAATGTACTTTTTACTAAATTTATGAAGATCAAATTTTTAAATTAAAAACTATTGACCGGAGTTGTAAGTGAAAATATTATGGGAGACACAAAAGATACTTTTGATATGTTTATGGTACTTTTTGTTGTTCTACTTTTGTGAAGCTATAATTTTGAAATCAGAAACTACTGCTATAAGGTGAGACTGAAAATCTTTGGTCAACCAAAAAGGTACTTAATTGTATTTTTTTTTTGTTTTCTCATTACATTTTCTTGTTTATGCATTTAGATATTTTTGATTAGGGACTATTACCGAATTGAGAAAATATAGTGAGCAACCCAAAAGATACTTTTTTTAACTTTTATGGTAATTTTTGTATTTTTTACGTTTATGAGGCTAGAATTTTGAAATTAGTGACCATTGATTCAAAATGAAAATGTTATGAACAAACTTGGAATTATATACTCTAAGCTTATGAAGCAAGAATTTTTAATTGCCCATAACTATAGTAACAACTTTAGCTTTATAACTAAAATGGTTTATGCACATAAATACAGTTACACATACAATAATACGTACTATTAATAATATTTTCTTGAAAGAAAATTTGCATTTTTAATCAAAGTTAACTTTTCATTTAAATGTAAAATTTAGTTGCCTTTGAAAGGACCACATAATATCCCACTTAATACTTTTAAAACACATATGACAATACAGACAATTATCTGACTGGTGCTTTGGCAACGTCTGCTCAAGCTTTAAATCTGGTATGCAAAGTAGAATAAAATAAACCATCAACATCTGTTCTGTTTTAAATTTTCTGCAACAAAATAGAGAATTAAAGTGGCATTAGAAAAAAAAGAATGCAAATTGATATAATTGTTCAAATGCATACATACATACATACATATTTTAGAATGACTTTAAAAAAAATATAATTCTTTTCTTTTTTTTGGTCAAAAAGTTTTATAACAGTTGAGATATTTTTTGATATCAACTTCATCTTAGGACATCATATTGCAGTACATCCAAAGTGCATGTCGTTACTTCAGCAGCGATAGACAAAATGTTAGCACCATAAATAAAACTAGAGATTATCATTTAAATACTTTGGTAAACGGAACAAAGAAATCACGTCTTAAAAATGAATGTTTATACAGTCTATTCGATTTTAATTAAATTTTGTGTGTTTAAAAAAAACATTTTTTTTATACCGCTGGTATAAATAAAATTTTTATATTGTGTTCACTTTAAGAAAAATTCTGATATCGTCGTTGTTTCAAATCTTCTATGCAACTGAAGCTCTGAATATATTCTACGACTTGAAAAGGAGCGATCGCTCAATGTTAACCCGTAAAAGACAGAAAGGAGACAGCGTACAACTGTCCCGCCTGGAGAGACTACTTTGAGAGTAGAGTAGAGAAAGTTAAAAGAATTTGGGAATTGTGTAGAAGAGCGATAGGTTCAAAACGGGTCACAGGGATTTCCACAAGTCTGATCCTCAGACTGGTGGACATCCTTAAGAAGAATGTTGAAAAAAACCACGAAGGCAATGAAAACCACATCAATACAAGCTATTGAGAATATATGTACGATAAATTCTTCCATTGAAGCACAGGTGAAATAATAAGAGGTTAATAACAATGGGTGAATGGCTTTACAAATACCATAAAACTAGATAAGAATAATTATTAAATATCAGTCTTACCTATGGGATATACCACATATGCAAAATGTGCCAAGGAAATACGTGAGCGTTAATTCTATTACCAAAATAGCAGAGTAGAGAGAATGCGATGAAATATTAAAACGGACGTAAAATTGGTGGCCGAAGTGGAATGGGTTAACATGACAAATTCAAAACAGAGCCTCATAAGTGTATTTCTATGTGTATTCGATCACAAAAGTATTTTCCAAGTGATGGGGAACTGATAAAAACTCTGACAGACTGAAGACCAGTTATAAAGGCTCTAATAAACGAGAAAGTTGGATCTCATAGTCTCCTGAAATGCAATAGTAAGATATACTCGTCTACTAAATAAAAATATTTAGAGTTAATAAATAATCAAATACGAATCGAACGAAGAAGGGATAATTTTTTCATAGCCTCACCGCCTCACCTTGGAAAATGTTAAGCCTCTTCGAACGTTAAAAAATAAATTTAAACTTAGACAATGTAAGAACACGAAGGGAAGTAAAAAATATTGCTGTCGGTAAGCTGTCGCATGTACTGTAGGGTAACCGAAATCTTGAGAAATAAATATAATGAATAGACCTACACTTAGAATAAAAACCAGTACAGTAACAGTTCACACGGATTTGAAAAGTCATCTAACTCGCATTGGACTGTCGGAGGACAAAATGTTTAGAGCATGCAAAGATGAGTCTGTGGTACACTTCCTATAATAGTATCCTGTGTTTGGCAGTATGAGACACGAGAACTTCACGTTAATATTATATCAAATTTGGAATATATAATTCAAACTGGAAATCTTTAAGAACAAACATTGAAGGAACTAGAGTTTTAAGTCAGGATGAGTTTGGGATGTTGGTTCTAATAGGGAAATTTTCATTCCTTAAACTGTATATCATGCCAATTTAGAGATAACTATTAGGGCTTCTGTTTTTATGTCTCTTTTTTCAAAAATTCTAGTAACAATTTAAATACAATTTTATTTGCAATTTTTAAATTTCTTTTGTTTTCATTTTTTTATTTTTAGAAATGAAATATTATCTCGTGATGAAAGGTCTTGGATATATTTATCTTGGTATGAAGATATTTCTTTGCAAAATTTTACAAAAATCGATTGAGTTGTTTTTGAGCCAGCTAACTTAAAGTAGATGTTCAGAAAGACAGACGGACAAAAATTTTAAAATTAATGCTATTTATTCTATTAATGTAGGTCACTATACTGTATACAAATGTCATGAAAACTTTTCAAAAATATTTCAGGTACAGTCATGTTTCTTTTCTTATTACAAGTAGAGATTAGTTTAAATATTTTTTGAATACTACAGTGCTATTAATTTGAATACAGCTGTATTTATGTATTTACATAGTATGTATGTGTACAAATTTTTGTGTTAATTTATGTGCATTTCAATTCATATTAGTCTATTCAAAAATGGGTCTTTACACACTTAATTTTAATCTTTATGGTTATGGATAATAGTGTTACCATCCTTATCTTTTTAAGTCAAATTTTTGTTTTTTATTTAACCTTTAGAACTAATATTTTTGCTTGTTACTTTAAAATATATAAAAACGCTCTATTTAGTTTTTAATGGTGTAGGTCAGTGCTATTCAACCTTTTTGGCTCGTGTACCACTAAATTCACGACACTCTTTTCGCGTACCACCAAAAAAAATATAATGTAAACAATTTTAAAGTTTTTAATTCATTTTATTTATTAATAATAAAAAACAATAAAATTAAAAAAAAAATAAAAATAACAAAAAACATAACAAGAAAATGTACATTAAAAAAAAATTTTAATAAGGAAATCTTTCATTTAATTTTTATACAACTTATAATAAATTAGTAAAAAAAAGAAATTTTCAAAAATTTAAGAAATTAAACATTAAGAAAGAATTATTCAAAGTTAATAAAAAACGACACAAAATTAAAAATAATGCATTTATAAAAAACTTAGCAGTACGAGTAAATTAATATATTCTAATTAAGAGATCTTTCATTTGATTTTTATCCAACTATTAAATATAATTTAATAAAAAATTAAAAAAATAAACTTTACAATAGAACTATTCAAAGTAAAAAAAAAAATGAAACAAAAATGTATTTGCAATTAATTTTATAAAAATCCGAATCAATGAGATCGTTGGCACTGCATTTTGATATTTCTTTTTGTTTCCAATTGCAAAATAGAAATCGTTAAAATTTAAAAAGATTTCGCATACCACCTGGAAATTTTTTACCATAGGTTGTACTAGTAACTGGCACTGGTGTAATTGGTAGAGAAACAGACATTGCTTTACCTTTTCGTAAAAATAATAATCAAGTTGAAAAAAGGTCTTATAAAAAATAGGATACCTTATGTCAATATCGTTGTAATTTCTTATTCAATGAACAAGTTTTAATCATTTTTCTAACTTTACACGCAACAATGCTTTACTTTCCTACTGAAGTAACTGAATTAAAAATTACAATAAATTTCTAAAAATACTTAAACTGATTAGATCTTTAATTTGTTGGATAAATCAGTCACAATTAAAATTTCTATTTAGAATATGTATGTGTATTCATTAGAAATGCATACACTACCCCATATTCCTTCGCCATGTACATATGTGAAAACTTGCTTATTGAAGCACAATATGTGTGTTTAAGTTTGCTTACATTTCTGACTTTTATTAAGTTAATTTATGCATGAAAAGTGCAAATAAAGTTTTAACAAAAATCATCTCTATTTGTTTATTTTCTTTTTTTTTTTTGTTTTTATTTACATTCTATAGATTTTCTGCTTTAAAAAAACATATGTCGACTATAGGAAAAAGGAAACATTTTAAGTATAACACTCAAACAATTTTTAGAAAAACAAGATGTAGACATGTCCGGTTTTTCGTTCATACACATTTAAGTACAATGACGAAAACAGACATCATCCCTTGGCTGATGAATTTAAGTGACGTACATATGACTTGTGCACACATATTTATGTTGGCAGTAAGAAATGTATTTAGGAATTTTACATTTAAATTTTAAATTCAATTAATAAATTTTTTTATGTATTGAATTTGTTTGGAGTATAGAAAAACTATTTAAACAACTTAAAAAATGATATTTGCCAAACTTTTTTTAAAAATCACAGTTTGTTATGGTTGTATGGAACGCCTAGCAGACTATATAACTAATCGGTTATTTACCCTGAACGAAACCTGGGGGCAAGTGTCTCAAAGTCACCAGTTTTGACGACTATTGTGGTGACGTCTTGGCGACATTGTCAACAAAGTGTCTACATTTTTTTTCATTTTCTTTGATGAGAAAAAATGTATACACAATAAATAATAATTAGCCGCCAAAGCTCTATTAATTGCGTGATTTCTCCAACGTTTTTAAAGCTTTAATAGGTAAAAAGTTTGCTGTTTGAGTTCTTAAAATTTGTAATATTTTTATGAATGGTTTTTGTTTTCATATCTGGACGTAATATCAACTTTTAGTGAAGTTGCGATAAAACGCTTAGAGGAACAGGGGGCGCAAAAAAAAAATATTTTAAGCAAATGGGTAGAAGCAAATCGAAAAAAAGTGAATACATTGAATTTGAAGGCGATTCATCGAGCAAAGAAAATTAATACTTTTTTTTTAAATTTAATTTAGTTTTTTTTTTTTTTTAATACTATTTAAAAGGCTGAATGAAATGTACCTATGAAATGTAATATTTAAAATGAAAAGTACTTAATTTACTTTTATTATTTGATATTGATGACAAAAGTTTCATTAACGACATCTATTTCAGAAAAGTATCAAAAGTGAAGACTAGAATTACTTATGTGCTGTTTTTATAAGCCGATTGAGTGATTGTCTAAGACGATTTATGTGTAATTTGTTTTTGTTACAATGACAAAATACCCTTCACACAGTTCTACCTACAATAACCTACTTGTTGTTTTAGCTAAATACAAAGCTCTATCCATTTTAAGCAAATAATTCAGATGTATTTTCGACAAGAACAAGTAAATGACCTGTGTTATTCTATATTTCGATAAAGCTAACTCTCTATTGATGAAACTCTAAAAAAATATATTTAGAAAACATATGTATGTAAATATATTATTTTTTTATTTCATAAGGCTGTTTTTATCTACATATAAAACTTATATTTTTAGTTTTTCTCCCAATTAATTTAAAACCAGAGCATCTGTATAAAAAAAATTATTCAATTTGCGTCGCTTTTTTTCCCGTCCCCATTAACGAAGCAAATCATAGCTTTGGTGTATTACGTTTTTATACCCGCCACCAAAAAAATGGTGGGGGTATATTCATTTTGTCATTCCGTTTGTAACACATCGAAATATCCATTTTAGACCCCATAAAGTATATATATTCTGAATCGGGGTTTGATTTTATGACGATCTAGCTATGTCCGTCCGTCTGTCCGTCTGTTGAAAGCACGATAGAGGTCGCACCGAAAAAGCTAGGGGGCTCAAATTTTGCCATAATCTTTCTTATAGACAAGGTTTGTTTGGTATTGAAAATGGGCTAAATCAAAATATTAGGAAGAAAGTTATAGATCAAAAAGCAAGAGTAGGTCGAAAAAACCGTGTCCTTCGAACATCGAATAAAATGGAATTGTGTATATATATTTCCTGAGTAAAAACAATATTTTTCCCCAAAAATTATCTAAATCTATCCATTAGGAGAGGAGTTATCGATCAAAATGTACGAAAATTTATACCGCACAGTGTATTTTTCGGTATATTTAAAAACAAAAACGTCATAAAAGCAACAAAATTGTATGTACGACCCTGAAATTTTGCACACTTTGCTTTTCGGTGAGAGGCTTTTTTCTAACTGAAAATCAATGTGCCACGCCCACTTTTACGCCCAACTCCCACATAACGTTTAACCTAAAATTCATATAATTTCTCTATTAATAAAGATTTTGGAATAATAAAGGGCTATATTGAAACACCTAAGTTGTTCTCATTCGCAAAAATAACTTTGACACGCCTACTATAACGCCCACTTTTCACGTTATCTACCGTTAATGAAATTTAAAAGCTCATAAGACCGCTAAAATGAGAGGTATGATAATCAAATTTGCTACGTATATCCCCCTAGGCAATTTCATTACTATGCCAAAAAATTAAGGTGCCACGCCCACTTTTACGCCCACCTCCCATATAACGTTTTACCTAAAATTCATATAATTTCTCTATAATTAAAGATTTTGGAATAATAAAGGACTATATTGAAACACCTAAGTTGTACTCATTAGCAAAAACAACTTTGACATGCCTACTATAACGCCCACTTTCACTTTTGAATTGTGTCCAGACGCATAAACGTAGTCATGAAACTTCGAATATATATTTATCGAGTCAAAAGAATATTTTTCCCTGAAAATCGCTTAAATCTATGAATTTGGAAAAGAGTTATAGATAAAATAGTACGAAAATTTATACCGCACAGTGTATATTTCAAATTAAAAACGTAATAAAACTGACAAAACTATATGTACGATTCTGAAATTTTGCAAACATGGCTTTTTGGTCAAAGTCTTCGTTATAACGGAAAATAGATGTGCCACGCACACTTTTTTCCTTAAATTTTTATAAAAATATATTAGTCATATATATTAGCATTTATTCATCTTACACTGCACCATTTATTGTACTGTAGCTAAATATAAGATAAAGATGATAAGATCGATGACTCTACTAGCAACTACTAGATGGCATGCTAACAACTTATGCTTATGTTCTCCTGAAGTTATGCTCTATTAAAAATTGGAATTTAGGAAAATTTTGACTTAAGTAAAAAAAAATTATCTCTAAACATTATAAACAATTTATTTTCATGTACTAATGGCGAACAAATTTTAAAATTATACAAAACTTATTTCGTTTGAAAATCTTTTAAAAGCAAAATGTTATAGAAGTTTAAAAATCAAGATCTTACTAATAAATTTCCCGTTTTAGAAAAATGAGCGAATGTATATTTTAAATCACCCTGTGGCCCTTAAAATTTAACTTTCTTCCTCTTAAATTCATGTAAATTCTCTATGAATAAAGATTTTGGAATACTAAAGGACTATATTGAAATATCTAAGTTATGTTTATTAGCAGAAACTTTATTGACACGCGTATTTTAACGGCCACTTTCATTGAAAGACTAAATTTACGAAAACATTTTACTAGCATACCGAAGTTATAATGGTTGGTTTAATTTTAAGGGACTATGTTGATTTTGAATAAAATTATTATGAAATTATTATCATTTATTTTTAAAATGATAATATTTGTATGCTTCAATTATGTATGGAACAAAATATCGGCCAAATGGCCCCCCAACCTAGGCGGCACACCACGATCCGATAGTCCAAATTTTCAATGACACTGTTGATGCTCGATTGTTGGGCACGATGATGAGTCGAGGTTGCTTGCTCTTTTGCCACGTTATCGTGAAAAACAGCAATGTTTCCAATTCAACGAACTAAGATGGCATTCACAGATGTTTTCACATTTCATACAGACCTGCTTTGCAGACATTTAAATAGTTTTTACAATTCTCACGATTGTGGACGAATTCGAACGATTATGTTGACCAAAAGAATCACGAAGTGCACGAAATGCATTTTGATTTGAACGCCCATTTTTATAAAAATCTTTAATATTTAAAAGCGTTGCTCGATTGCGTATCTCTCCACGGTTCAAATTGAGTTAGTCTGAGATTGAGAAATGTCAAATGAAATACAAGAAAAAAGTTGAAGTTTAGATGTGGTTCACCTTAAACATGGGCCCTTAAAATTTAACCACCCTCTACAAAGAAAGTGAAACATATTTTATTATAAAGAGATTATTCTATAGCGATTAACAAAATAATAAATATTGTGCTTTAAATGTACACATAATTGGTGGTGGGTATAAAAGATTCGGCACAGCCGAATATAGTGCTCTTACTTGTTAAATTAAGCATCGTTAAAAACGCGTATTATTTTTCCATAAGTTTTAAAACCAAACTTTGTTAAAACTGAATGTGTGTTCGTACACTTTAATCAATTGTCACTTGATAATTGTTTTTAATTTAACATTTAATGCTACATAAAAATGCAATTAAACAATATATATTTGCAAATAAAATAATTTGGTTATTCAGGTGTTTGCATAAAAGTTTCCTCATATTTATTTTTATTTTCAATTATATTATGACCAGATTCTCATTAACATTTAATTGTTTATTTGATTGTGTTTAATGTTTGTGTGTAATGTGAATGTTTGTTTAAGGCAGTAAATGATGTGTGTATGAAAGCAATGTTTGTTAAGTGATGGCAATTAAAACATTGTCAATAATTAAAAAAAAATCTAAAGAGCGATTGAAAGGAAACATATACAAACATATGAATTAATTTAAAATCACGTTAATTAATATTTAAAAGCTGTCAATGACACTACTGGGGCCATTTTACAAAACTATAAGGATGAGTTATATAATAATATATAAAGAAAACGTCTTAAATATAAACATAAGTAAACGTTAATATAATTAAATTGTAACTTTACAATTTTGAGGTGAAGTCAGTCTTGTCTATCGTCAGCTATAAAAAAATTACTTTTTGGTTTTGTTTTATTTTTTTTTTCAAATGATATGGTTTTCCTGTTAAGCCTGACATTTTATTTAAATTAGTTAAATATTTTAACAAGAAAAGGAAGAATTTAACAAAAAAAAATAATTTTAAAATTGAGAACACAAAAAAAATTTATACACCATGACTTATAGATTTTGTCAGGTTTTCAAATTTTAAATTAATGTATCGCAGAATAATCAAACCGAATTTTCGTCCCTAAAAGAACCGAAGGACTTCTAAATCTATAATATCAAGTGGTTATCTAGGTTATTAAATCCAAGTACTTATTTATTAGTATAAAAGTAAGTACTTACTTAAGTCCCTATTTATAAGCGACCGTAATAAGTACTCGTATAAGTACGAGTCCCTGTTTGTATGCGAGCATGGTAAGTAATTTAAGGCAATCCAATGGCATCGCCATGTTAAAATAATGGGTTTAGATGTCAAATTTAAAGTAATAAAAGACTATTTTTAGCTACATTCAACTCATTATTTTTTTTAAGAAAGTTTTTGCTGGGTATGTATATAAGCAAAACAAATCGTTTTAATTTTGTGACTTTGTTGAAATTTATTTCCATACTAACACATGTATATTTTTTGTAAAATTTTCATCTACAGAACAATCGTCTTCAGCAAAACTTTAATTTTTATGTTTTAAGATATTTACGTGCTCACCAATTTGACGTCGTCTTTCTGCTTATGTTATTACGTAAGCAATCGCTCGTGTGGTCGGAGGTAATTGAATAATGCATAAATGTGTCATTTCATCCTCAAACCAAACAAATGTTCTTTCAAACAACTATTATTTTGTCAATTTAAGTTTTATGCGATTATAAGTACATATTTAATTGCTCATTTTCTAAGAGATATAATTCTATTTTAATCGCCAAGTGTAACGACAAAGTTTTCTCAAATTCAAAATATGTATTTACATGTATGTAGATAATGTGGTTCTTGAAAAGTTTCACTTGTTTTTGTTTGTCACTCTATTTTTTTTTTGGTATGAGTTCAACTATAAGTTTATTGTTTAACAATGACAATAATAAAATTTAAGTTTTCTTGAATGCGGTTTATTCCAAATACATTTTATTAAAAGCCTTAAAATGTAGGAACAAATTTTAAAACAATAAAATATAATAAAACGCAAAAAGGGTTCTATCTATGTCTGACTAATTGAATGTTTCTTAAAGTTAAATTTGATGTGTTTTTTTTTTGTCATTGCGTCTGGATTGTTAAATGTGCCATTCTGTGCTGCTCATTAAAAAGTTAAATGTTGTAATAAGACTTAAAAATGCAAAGTAGAAAAGTATGTGTCATTAAAACAAACAGTACATTATCTACAACATTTACTTGAAGACATACCTTATGTGCCTCCTTATGTGCGTCTGTATTTTCTATGTTTTCGTTTGACATATGCTGCCATTTTGATTTACTTTTCTCTTTTGTTTTTGCCTTTATCCACAAACGTAATGTGTGGTAATGATGATGATGATGATGATGATGATGGGGAGGATGTTGGAGAAACCGTTGATGAGTGTAAGATAATTTAGACTATTTTGTTTAAATCGAATGCCTTTAAAACAAAACAATACACTTAACTAATAATAAGATTATAAAATGCATATTAATAAAAGAACAATTTTCGGAAAGTCATTTTTTTTATAAATTATTATCCCTTAATGAATTGGCCTTAAAAAGTGTATTTTTTTTAGAATAAAGGAAACTAAATTAACAAATATGAATTTTTAAATTAATTTTTGATGACGTTTTCTAACATTTATAACTCTGCGAGTTTTGTCGTCCAAGTGATCACTCGTTTCGACTTTATCGGTGTAGACCAGCTAATTTATATCCCCACAGAAATTAGTCTAGCGGCGTTAAATCGTACGATCTTGAGGACCGACTTACCGGTCCAAACGTGAAACTATAATGTTATCAAACTTATTCTTCAATAAATTTATTGTTTCACGAGCTTTATGACATGTTGTGCCGTTTTATTAAAACAACAGCTGTTGCATTCATGACTGTTCAATTGATGAACGAAAAAGTCAGTAGTAATGCCTCAATTGCGATCACCATTGACTATAACGTTCTGAACAGTATCGTTTTTAAAGAAGTACGGATCTGTGATTTTACCTGTCCATCACACAAAAAAAGTCAGAAGTAATTGTGTCTCAACTTATGTACATTAGATCATCATCACTCCGAATGCGGCAGCTTTATTTGTTGCCGTATACATTCACACAAAAATGTTGAACGATTATTTTGATCGTAAAATGGACGTAGTAAGCGATATGCTTTTCAAAATTAATTTCTATAATTTCAAAGTGTTGAACAGGCGTAAGTCCTTTCATGTCAAACCAAACATAAATCACTCGACAGCTGATGAAATGGCCAGTTAAATAAATGTTTCCAGCTTGAAGTTCTATTACCCGTATAAAAAACTCCCTTTTTTTTTAAAATATATACGTTGTTTAGTAGAGCTTGAAAGGTTATACTTTAAACAAAGTTTTTCAAAATGTGAATTATAAAGCATTAGTCAGTATACTGGTCATATCTCCCATAAATCATGACTCAAACAAATTAATTTTAGTCTAAGTATGCCATGGACCGCAATCACTATCAAAAAATTTCGTTTTTTTTTTTTGCTGAAAATGAAATATATTAACAAGTGATATAATAATTTAAAATAATGTACGATGAGTATATAACTAATGTAACCTGGGACAAGTTACGGCACTCGAACGTGATTCGAATTTTAAAATTCTTATTTGAATCTTTATTTATACCAAAAGCGCAGAAAACTCGATCGTTTTCTATCCTGATCAAATGCTGTGATTTGCACACTGTTATCACTTAAAATGATTAACGGCTGCCTAACAGGCAAACCTAAATAAGATCGGTAACTCTAACGCTGAGTGCTAAAGCTGAAGTGGCAACGTTGTTTAATCAACAATAATAGTCATGTATGTTTTTAAATTAGATCCAAAATCAAGTAAGAAAGTGCTATATCCATCCATAATGTTCTGGATTGTAAAATTCATATTATACGCCATTTTCTTAATGATTAGTTTTAAATTTTTACACAGTTAACTATATTCTACTAGCCCTTAAGAGGATACCTGTGACTGGCCAGGCATTTTTTGACTTTTTTGAAATGATTTTTGCATAAGTATTGCAAATATTTCAAGAAAACTTTAGGTATTCCTCAAAGAAGGTGTTTTTTTGCACGAAAATAAAAAATAAATGTAAGTTTTATGATCGTGGGAGTGGTAAATAGGTAAAACAAAATTTTGTTCATATTAATACCACCTGGGCCCGGCAAGACCCAGTCAACTTTTCTCTTAATATAAATGCAAACACATCGGCATTAGCTTAAAAATTAAACTAATTTGAAGTCATACGAAAACATTACAGTCGATAAACAACTTTTTCGTTCAGAGGAAGAACGAAGTTCATACAATATATCCCTTCTAAGCCAGCTACATAGATACGGTAGCAAGTTTTAGTAAGCATGTGACACGACAGGTTTTTATTATCCACCGTCCATTATGACACTGTCACATCTGTCCCTGAAGTAAAGAAAAAAACCTGAGGTAAGGCTGAACTATAATTCAACCGAGTCTGGTGTAGTTGTAATGGATTAAATGCTAAAAAAATTTACAACAAAGCGTGAAACAAATCGCTGGACTTAGGCATTTTTTGTATAACATGAGCGACATAATGACCTTAGGAAGTTACATTACACTCAATGAAAATATTTCTGTTAAAAACAAGTAAGAGCACTATATTCGGCTGTGCCGAATCTTTTATACCCACCACCAATTTGATGTATATTTAAAGCACATTATTTATTATTTTGTTAATCGCTATGGAATAATCTCTTTATAATAAAATATGTATCACTTTCTTTGTATAGGGTGGTTAAGTTTTAAGGGCCCATGTTGAAGGTGAACTACACCTAGTCTTTAAATTTGTTTTCTGCATTTCACTTGACATTTCTCAATCTCAAACTTACTCAATTTGATCCGTGGAAAGATACGCAAATGAGCAACGCTTTAAAGTTATTCAGGTTTTTTATAAAAATTGGCCTTCAAATCAAAATGAATTTTGTGCACTTCGTAATTATTTTCATCAACGTAATCATTCAAATTCGTCCACAATCGGGAGAATTGTAACAAATATTTAAATTTCTGCAAAACAGGTCTGTAAAAAATGTTAGAAAATCTGCGAATGCCTTTTTAGTGCGTTGAATGGGAAGCACTGATGGTTTTTGCGATAGAGCATCATTGAGCATCAACATTGTCATTGAAAATTTGGACCATCAGATAGAGGAGGGGCGCCAAGGATGGGGGGGGCATTTGGTCGATATTTTGTTCCATACATAATTGAACCATACAAATATTAAAATTACAAAAAGAAATAATAATAATAATATCCTAAATAATTTGTGTTTTATTTAAATTCAACATCAGTCCTTAAAATTTAACCACCCTTTGTAACTTCGATAGGCTACTAAAATGCTTTTGTAAATGTAGTCTTTCAATGAAAGTAGGAGCTAAAGTAGGTGTGTCAATAAAGTTTCTGCCAATAAATACAACTTAGATATTTCAATATAGTCCTTTATTTTCCCAAAAATTTTGTCAATGGGAGGTAGGCGTTAAAGTGGGCGTCTCACTTAAACTTTTTGGCACAACAATAACATTGATTAGAAGGATATATGTAGCAAATTTGATCATCATACCTCTAATTTTGGCGGTTTTATGAGCATTTAAATTTCATTAACGGTAGATAACGTGAAAAGTGGGCGATATAGTTGGCGTGTCAAAGTTGTTTTTGCGAATGAGCACAACTTATGTGTTTCAATTTAGCCCTTTATTATTCCAAAATCTTTATTAATAGAGAAATTATATGAATTGTAGGTAAAACGTTATATGGGAGGTGGGCGTAAAAGTGGGCGTGGCACCTTAATTTTCTTTCACAGTTATGACACTGCCTAGGGGGATATACGTGGCAAATTTTATCATCATACCTCTACTTTTGGCGGTTTTATGAGCTTTTAAATTACATTAACGGTAGATAACGTGAAAAGTGGGCGTTATAGTAGGCGTGTCAAAGTTATTTTTACGAATGAGTACAACTTAGGTGTTTCAATATAGCCCTTCATTATTCCAAAATCTTTATTAATAGAGAAATTATATGAATTTTAAGTAAAACGTTATATGGGAGGTGGGCGTAAAAGTGGGCGTGGCACCTTAATTTTCTGGCACAGTAATGATATTGCCTAGGGGGATATACGTAGCAAATTTTATCATCATACCTCTAATTTTGGCGGTTTTATGAGCTTTTAAATTTCATTAACGGTAGATAACGTGAAAAGTGGGCGTTATCGTAGGCGTGTCAAATATATTTTTGCGCATGAGTACAACCTAAGTGTTTCAATATAGCCCTTTATTATTCCAAAATCTTTATAATAGAGAAATTATATGAATTTTAGTTAAAACGTTATATGGGAGGTGGGCGTAAAAGTGGGAGTGGCACATTGATTTTCCGTTACAAAAAAGCCACTTACCAAAAAGCAGAGTGTGCAAAATTTCAGAGTCGTACAGCCAGTTTTGTTGCTTTTATGACGTTTTAGTTTTTAAATATACCGAAAAATACACTGTGCGGTATAAATTTTCGTACATTTTGATCGATAACTCCTCTCCTAATTCATAGATTTAGACAATTTTTGGGGAGAAATATTGTTTTTACCCAGGAAATATATATTCGAAGTTTCATGAGTCTACGTTAAGGCGTTTGGACACAATTCCATTTTATTCGATGTTCGAAGGACACGGTTTTTTTCGACCTACTCTTGCTTTTCGAGCTATAACTCTCTTCCTAATATTCCGATTTAGCCCATTTTCAATGCCAAACAAACCTTGTCTATAAGAAAGATTCTGGCAAAATTTGAGCCCCCTAGCTTTTTCGGTGCGACCTCTATCGTGCTTTCAACAGACGGACAGACGGACGGACATAGCTAGATCGTCATCAAATCAAACCCTGATTCAGAATATATATACTTTATGGGGTCTAAAATGGATATTTCGATGTGTTACAAACGGAATGACAAAATGAATATACCCCCACCATTTTTTTGGTGGCGGGTATAAAAAGAGTGCATGAATAAATTTTTTATCTCAGCTTTGTGAGCAACTTGTTCACTCGTACATCCAATTTTGTAAGCAAATCAAAATCTTAAGCTTTTCTGAATGGAAAAATTTATTTAAGACAAATTAAACTTATAATTACACAGTACAACACATGATTTGCCAACTCAATTCTGTGAACTGTATGTGAAATTAGACCCAAAAAGAAGAATTTCTGCATCATTCGTTTTGTCTTCTTACCTGCGATTTGAAGTTAGTATCGATTTGAAGTTAGTACTATCGTATAGGGGAATTTATCACGTTTTAGGCCCTGTTGTTTGACATAGCTCGACAACCACTAGCCCAATTTAGTTGAGATAAATTTTAAAAAATTAAAAATTACAATTCCCTTAATCTGTTCATATATTGTTTTCCTATACAAGTAACACTTTCGAAGTTAAAAATGAATGTATGAAGGGAAGCAATTATTTTTTGCCTAAAAATTTAAATTTTTTTTTTTTAAATACATAAAAAATCCAAAATGGAAAAAAGTTTCAAGTCTAGTTATTTTTTCGCAAAGTCACATAACCTGTGAGCAAAATGAGACAAAGATCATAAAAATCGATGCACGCGTTTCGCTTTTATTCGCAATTGAGTAAATGTATGAATTTCAAAAATTTGCTCGAAATATGCACAACATTATTTGAAGAAAACATTGACACCTTTTTCATGATTCTGAGAATTAAAAAAAAGGAATAAACAAAAGGTTATTTGATTTTTATGATTGCGGTAATAAATGTACGTGGACAATTAAACGGAAAGTGGAACTTTTTATTATTTTGGTTTTTCCGGTGGCTATCTATATGATTTTTTTACAGAAATTGCACCCACATTTAAGGGTGGTCATTATTTTGAAAGTTTTGCACAGTTTGAAACGTACAAGTGCTGAATCAGGTATATAGCCAGCCGCCCTTAAAATATGCGCCCATTTATAAGTACCTGGCAGTAAAATATTCAAAAATACATAGTATTTATAGGTGTACATTGATCGATTTTTGGCATTCAGCCAGTGCTGACGAACGCGAACAGTAAAAGTGATTTTTCTCCAGTTTTTTAAAAGTGAATAACAACAAAAAAAAATATAATCATATATATATATAAATATATCAATATGGAAAACAACAAGTGCCCATATTTGGATGAATATTGTTACGTTTGTGGTCATATCGTCCGAAAAATAAAAATGTTCTAAATTTTGTTTTTATGCATATTATAATTGCGTATTAATTGCATATTATTTTATTTTCATTAAGTTTTTATAAATAAAGTTTTCTTTTCATGATAATTTTTTAATTTATATTTTTATTTTAAGGGTGGTGGCTATAACTGATTTTTGAAATTCATACATTTACTCAATTGCGAATAAAAGCGAAACGCGTGCATCGATTTTTATGAACTTTGTCTCATTTTGCTCATAGGTTATGTGACTTTGCGAAAAAATAACTAGACTTGAAACTTTTTTCCATTTTGGATTTTTTATGTATTTAAAAAAAAAAAAATTTAAATTTTTAGGCAAAAAATAATTGCTTCCCTTCATACATTCATTTTTAACTTCGAAAGTGTTACTTGTATAGGAAAACAATATATGAACAGATTAAGGGAATTGTAATTCTTAATTTTTTAAAATTTATTTCAACTAAATTGGGCTAGTGGTTGTCGAGCTATGTCAAACAACAGGGCCTAAAACGTGATAAATTCCCCTATACGATAGTACTAACTTCAAATCGATACTAACTTCAAATCGCAGGTAAGAAGACAAAACGAATGATGCAGAAATTCTTCTTTTTGGGTCTAATTTTACATACAGTTCACAGAATTGAGTTGGCAAATCATGTGTTGTACTGTGTAATTATAAGTTTAATTTGTCTTAAATAAATTTTTCCATTCAGAAAAGCTTAAGATTTTGATTTGCTTACAAAATTGGATGTACGAGTGAACAAGTTGCTCACAAAGCTGAGATAAAAAATTTATTCATGCACTCTTTTTATACCCGCCACCAAAAAAATGGTGGGGGTATATTCATTTTGTCATTCCGTTTGTAACACATCGAAATATCCATTTTAGACCCCATAAAGTATATATATTCTGAATCAGGGTTTGATTTGATGACGATCTAGCTATGTCCGTCCGTCTGTCCGTCTGTTGAAAGCACGATAGAGGTCGCACCGAAAAAGCTAGGGGGCTCAAATTTTGCCAGAATCTTTCTTATAGACAAGGTTTGTTTGGCATTGAAAATGGGCTAAATCGGAATATTAGGAAGAGAGTTATAGCTCGAAAAGCAAGAGTAGGTCGAAAAAAACCGTGTCCTTCGAACATCGAATAAAATGGAATTGTGTCCAAACGCCTTAACGTAGACTCATGAAACTTCGAATATATATTTCCTGGGTAAAGGCAATATTTTTCCCCGAAAATTGTGTCTAAATCTATGCATTAGGAGAGGAGTTATCGATAAAAATGAACGAAAATTTATACCGCACAGTGTATTTTTCGGTATATTTAAAAACAAAAACGTCATAAAAGCAACAAAATTAGATGTACGACTTTGAAATTTTGCACACTTTACTTTTTTGTGTGACGCTTTTTTGTAACGGAAAACCAATGTGCCACGCCCACTTTTACGCCCACCTCCCATATAACGTTTTACCCAAAATTCATATAATTTCTCTATTAATAAAGATTTTGGAATAATAAAGGCCTATATTGAAACAGCTCAGTTGTACTTATTCGCAAAAATAACTTTAACACGCCTACTATAACGCCCACTTTTCGCGTTATCTACCGTTAATGAAATTTAAAAGCTCATAAAACCGCTAAAATTAGAGGTATGATGATAAATTTTGCTACGTCTATGCCCCTAGGCAATTTCATTACTATGCCAAAAAATTAAGGTGCCACGCCCACTTTTACGCCCACCTCCCATATAACGTTTTACCTAAAATTCATATAATTTCTCTATAAATCGAGATTTTTGAATAATAAAGGACTATATTGAAACACCTAAGTTGTACTCATTAGCAAAAACAACTTTGACACGCCTACTATAACGCCCACTTTCACTTTTGAATTGTGTCCAGACGCATAAACGTAGTCATGAAACTTCGAATATATATTTATCGAGTCAAAAGAATATTTTTCCCTGAAAATCGCTTAAATCTATGAATTAGGAAAAGAGTTATAGATAAAAATGTACGAAAATTTATACCGCACAGTGCATATTTCAAATTTAAAACGTAATAAAACTGACAAAACTATATGTCCGATTCTGAAATTTTGCAAACATGGCTTTTTGGTCAAAGTCTTCGTTATAACGGAAAATAGATGTGCCACGCACACTTTTTTCCTTAAATTTTTATAAAAATATATTAGTCATATATATTAGCATTTATTCATCTTACACTGCGCCATTTATTGTACTGTAGCTAAATATAAGATAAAGATGATAAGATAGATGACTCTACTAGCAACTACTAGATGGCATGCTAACAACTTCTGCTTATGTTCTCCTGAAGTTATGCTCTATTAAAAATGGGAATTTAGGAAAATTTTGACTTAAGTAAAAAAAAATTATCTCTAAACATTATAAACAATTTATTTTCATGTACTAATGGCGAACAAATTTTAAAATTATACAAAACTTATTTCGTTTGAAAATCTTTTAAAAGCAAAATGTTATAGAAGTTTAAAAATCAAAATCTTACTAATAAATTTCCCGTTTTAGAAAAATGCAGAGAATGTATATTTTAAATCACCCTGTGCCCTTTAAATTTAACCTTAAATTCACTTTCTTCCTCTTAAATTCATGTAAATTCTCTATGAATAAAGATTTTGGAATACTAAAGGACTATATTGAAATATCTAAGTTATGTTTATTAGCAGAAACTTTATTGACACGCGTATTTTAACGGCCACTTTCATTGAAAGACTAAATTTACGAAAACATTTTACTAGCATACCGAAGTTATAATGGTTGGTTTAATTTTAAGGGACTATGTTGATTTTGAATAAAATTATTATGAAATTATTATCATTTATTTTTAAAATGATAATATTTGTATGCTTCAATTATGTATGGAACAAAATATCGGCCAAATGGCCCCCCAACCTAGGCGGCACACCACGATCCGATAGTCCAAATTTTCAATGACACTGTTGATGCTCGATTGTTGGGCACGATGATGAGTCGAGGTTGCTTGCTCTTTTGCCACGTTATCGTGGCAAAACTAAGATGGCATTCACAGATGTTTTCACATTTCATACAGACCTGCTTTGCAGACATTTAAATATTTTTTACAATTCTCACGATTGTGGACGAATTCGAACGATTATGTTGACCAAAAGAATCACGAAGTGCACAAAATGCATTTTGATTTGAACGCCCATTTTTATAAAAATCTTTAATATTTAAAAGCGTTGCTCGATTGCGTATCTTTCCACGGTTCAAATTGAGTTAGTCTGAGATTGAGAAATGTCAAATGAAATACAAGAAAAAAGTTGAAGTTTAGATGTGGTTCACCTTCAACATGGGCCCTTAAAATTTAACTACCCTCTACAAAGAAAGTGATACATATTTTATTATAAAGAGATTATTCTATAGCGATTAACAAAATAATGAATATTGTGCTTTAAATGTACACAAAATTGGTGGTGGGTATAAAAGATTCGGCACAGCCGAATATAGTGCTCTTACTTGTTAAGAATTAAGTAAGTTGTTGGAAAAATCTTTAAATATTGTTTTTTTTTTATGTCAATAACAAGTTTTGAAAAGTGTTTTACTTAAAAAGCAAATTTTTTTTGTGCCATCAAAATTTTCATATTTTCCAAATTTCTGGTTATCGAATTTATATCCTACACGGAAAAAAGTGTACCCAAAAAACATTAAAGCATCATGTAAAAGATTTTGGAAAAAATATTAATGTGTAGGTGTCTAAATTCGAAGTGTAGTTTTGATTTGATATCACTACAATGAGACGCTCCGAAGACTTTAGAAAAATGTATGATTTCGACGTAGAGACTTTGTAGTTTCAACGGAAGTATGAGCCGAATCATTTTATGCCAAAAACTATGATTCAGACATAGAGAATATACATTTATAGAAACAATGGATATTTCTAAAGAAATCGTGCAAGATCGTGCAATTTAACTCCTTTAGACTATTTTTTTAAATCGAAAGCTTAAGAACATTGTTATCAAGCAGATATCAACCATTTCCAACAGTAAATCGTAAAACGTGATTGAGAATTTGGGTAAAAGACCAACTTAATTTTTAAATTGTATCTGTAACGTAATTGTAAAAAACTGAAATAAAAATATTTTTAATATCTTAAAAACAATTCTTTATTTTTTGAAAATAAAAATGATACCTAATTTCTTGGACACTCTATATTTAAAGCTTTATAAATGAATTTATATATATGTATATTGAAATTGCTTTTTATTTAATTATTTATTCTAATGTAAATTTATTATATTATTGGTGTCCTAGCCGATTAGTCTGTGAATAGCCGGTTCGATTCTTCCAGAAACTCTGATCTATAGTAACAAACGAATGGTCTTTGGTTTATTGTTTAGTTACTTAAATTGTAACATACATGGCTAAGAAATTTAAGTTTTAACTATTCAAATGACGATTCATATTTTTTTTGGGTGAGATTATATGTTTTTTACTCAAACTACAAAAAATGGGAGAAAAAGTCAAAATTTCCTTGAATTTTTCCTTGACTTTTTCTTTCCTATGGTCTTTAAAAGATGAGTTGCTTGTTGATCGAATATAATCTAGTGGTACTTGATCCACTCCCGTACAATGAATACTTTTAGCGCATCCATACTGGTTCATGTTGCTCTTAAAAATGGCTTTGAAGAATTCGAGAGACATTGTGAGGACGAGATGAAGTGAGAAACATGATTTTAAACCTTTCTTGGCTAACACGAGCTTTATGAGATTGTAAAAAGTCTTGTTGGAACATCCACGTTCTACGACCGATATGGCTCTTTAGGAGCTTCCAAATAATTTAGCCGATAATAAATAGATCGATGAAAATGATTGGACAGATCATATTGGCAGTTCCAGATTTCCATATTATTTCTTAAGATGTAAATTATTTCGTCTTAAATTTTCGTTAGTGTGTTCAGTATAGTGAACTCAGTTAGGTGCTCAGTAGGAACATTTTATTATCAGAAAACACAATCAAACTCATAAAGGCTATAGACAAAGCAAAACGTGTTTACACCGCATCACATTTTATGAGATCTGAAATTTTTTATTGTATTTAAAAATTTTGTATTTTAAAAAAATAAAAACTAATACCACCCAAAACAAATATGGCCATTTGAACAGGTAATACTTAAATGGTCTAACCCTGTAATTTGTAACTGTATTGTTACAAATAAAATAAATTCTTTTTAATGGTGACAGTAGTATTAAACAAACTCGCAAAATCAACTTAACGCTTAAGAATTGCATTAACAAAAGCGCTGTCGGAAAGTCGTGAACACTACAAAAATATACTAAAACACGCAATTTTAACACCAAATATGACATTGAAATACGAGCATAAATTAAACATAAGACAGATTTCATCTCACGACTGGTTTCTGTGAAGTATTCTTGATGATATTCATTCGCGTAACTAGTACATTAAGGTGGTGGGGATTGGTTACTATGGTTTTCATTGCATTGAAAAAATTAAGTTTTTGCATTTAATATAAATAATAAATTTAATTAGCTTAATATTTTGAAGGGATAAATAAATCTTTTGACGCGCCTATAAAAATTTTGTGGCAACGCCAATGATGATATAATTTGCAAAAGCTGTGTTATGTCCGAATACAATTTCATATATTTTTTTCCAGTTCAAATATTTAGGTTCAATTGGAAAAGTAGTTTTACCTTTAACAAATTTACTGCATTATTAAGAGTGTTAATATTAAGAGATGAATGTATTGAAATTAAGTGGAAACAATTGCGTGCTTGGTTATTTATTTATATTTTGTTTTTATTAAACACTAGCCAAGCCCGGCGCGTTGTTACGCCCCTTAATGAATAAAAATGCATTCTGAATTAAAATATCATGTGCAAGATGCTAAAAATTATAACTTTTTTTAAAGCGCGTGTCACTGCCCACTTTTCTAATCACGAAACTGTATAGTCACGAGAGTTCAATATGTGTGCAAAGTTTCAGAAAAATCGCTGAAGTTCAAGTAGCTGAAAATGATAACTTTTTTTCATGGGCGTGACACTGCCCGCTTTTCTATTCACGAAAATGTAAAGTCACGAGAGTTCAATATGTGCGCAATGTTTTAGAAAAATCGGTCCAGTGCAAGTACCTTAAAATTGTAACTTTTTATTATGAGCGTGGCACTGCCCACTTTACTTATCACGAAATTGTATAGTCATGACAGCTTAATATGTGTGAAACGGTTCAGAAAAATCGAGAAGTTCAAATAGTTGAAAATGATAACGTTTTTTCATGGGCAAAATTATATATTCATAAGAGCTAAATATGTGTGAAAAGTTTCAGAAAAATCGATCTAGTGCAAGTAGATAAATATGATAACTTATTTTGTATGGGCGTAACCCTGCCCATTTTTTTACCAGCCAAGTTCCTGGAATGTGTACAACAACTTGCCAAAGTTTGAGTCCGATCGGCTTTATGATTTCAGAGTCTATAGCTTACACACACACACACACACACAGTTTCACTTTAAAATATATAGATTTGCTTCGAATAACGATAAAAAAAAAACTTAAATCTAGCCTTATTTAATTTTAGATGCCGATAAACGGATTGACATCAAACACTAAAAAACATATGGAGGATTGAAAGTGGTGACTATATATTAACTTGTACTTAAAGTAAAGTATTATCTTGTAGGATATGTATGTATATATTTTGGAGTGAGTAGATATAAGTGTGTCTGTATGATGCTTACTCAGGTGTTTCATTAAGTTTACTCAAAATTTGTATTGTCGTCGTACATTCGCTTATTTATTTTGTTGTCTTTTCTACGTTCTTATTTCTTTTAGCATCCATTGTTTCGAATTTGTCTGCGCCATTCGAAGAAAGCTAAAACATTTTGAAATTTTAAACTTAATAACACATTTCTTAAAATTAAAATTTTGGATTCAATTATTTTAAATATTTTAATACAATTTAAAACCACTTTTTCTGCGGTTTTTAAAATAAAAAAAGTTTAATTTACTTTTAAGGAATAGGGCAGATTTTTTAAAAAAAGAATTACAACTTGCTATAATATAAGCACGGTTACATATGTTTCATTTTTGATTATATACACATATACATATACAGATGTAAATATGTATATTAAAAACATATGTATGAACAGGTAGATTCTAGATATTTTTTTTATATAAGTAAACAAACAATGATAACACTTCACATTAAAATTTTTGCACTTTGTCATTCATACACATACGCATGTGTACTCATTCTACCTTTATATACATACAACTCATTAATACATACATACATATTGTATTCGTCGTAAGTAAGCAACATTTATTTGGTGTTTATTTCGCTTTTGCCTTACTGTTGCTCTCGTCTATTTTTCATTTTGAAAATTCATATCCTTTGTGAGGCAATTTTTTTACAGCATGTTTATATTAACATTTAAAAGTATCATTCTGTCTACACGCTCATTAATGTTATTGCATCATTATGCAAAACCATCTTGTACAACCAGTAACAAAAAAACTGCTCGGCCTAATTGAGCTACAAACAAACATAGGGCATCGGAGATGTTGATAGATGTTAGGATAAGGCAAGAAAAAAACACAAGATTTTCTTTGCGATTATGTTTTACACTTGACATCCTCTTACATCTATTGCTCATCTATATATATAAAAGTGAATCTCTGTGTGTGTGTGTGTGTGTGTGTGTGTTAGCTATAGACTCCGAAACTGTAAAACCGATCGGACTCAAACTTTAGCAAATTGTTAGACACATACCAGGGAGTGTTTATGGGTGGAAAAAAGTGGGCGGGGCTACGCCCATAAAAATTAGTTATCAGTTTTAGCACCTTGCACTTGACGGATTTTTCTGAAACTTTGCGCACATATCGAGCTGTCATGACTTTATAATTTCGTGATTAGAAAAGTGGGCAGGGCCACGCCCATAAAAAAAAGTTATAAGTTTGAGGTACTTGCACTGGACCGATTTTTCTAAAACTTTGCACACACACTAAGCTGTCATGACTTTACAATTTCGTGATTAGAAAAGTGGGCAGTGCCACGCCCATAAAAAATAGGTATTATTTTGAGGTACTTGCAATAGACGGATTTTACTGAAACTTTGCACACATATTGGGCTGTCATGACTTTATAATTTCGTGATTAGAAAAGTGGGCAGGGCTACGCCCATAAAAAAAGTTATAATTTTGAGGTACTTGCACTGGACCGATTTTTCTGAAACTTTGCACACATATTGAGCTGTTATGACTTTACAATTTCGTTATTAGAAAAGTGGGCAGGGCTACGCCCATAAAAAAAATATAATTTTTAGGTTTCTGCACTTGATATTCAATAAAAATTCAGAATGCATTTTGATTCATTAAGGGGCGTAGCAACGCGCGCCGGGTTTGGCTAGTATTATATAAAACTGTATATGTGTGTACGTTTAAACAGCAGAGGTTCTTTAATGAGTAGACCTTAATATGCAATATTAGTATTTTGAAATTTAAAAACTAATAAATGCTCAAAAGAATAATTAACATTATTGAACAGTACGATACGTGTTATACTGCGGCTTCCACAATCATTTAATTCACTTTCTATGTTAAAATTCGATTATTGTCTTGTATGTGTGTATCCATTGTTTTTGAAATTCACCAGTTTATTTCAGGCGCCAACTTGGATTTAAAAATTTTACAAGGTGATTCTGCTAGTCAAGCCTTTTTTTCTGATACTTATATTGTGGAATTAAAAAAATAGTTCTACTAAAGTAAGTACTTATATAAAGCCGTATTTTAAAACGAGTTAATAAGTACTTCCTTGAGTTCCTATTTGTTAGCGAGAGTGGCAAGTACTTATTTGAGTCCTTATTTGTAAGCGAACTTGGTAAATACTTGCCTTAAATGAGATTGCCTAATAAAAACAAAGTGGATTTATATCATCGATGTCAGAGTAAAGATTTTACCTAAGTTTTATTGATTATTAAACCAAAATAAGATTGGAAGATTCCATTACCAATACTAACACTAAAGATTAAGATTAAATTTACTTTCATGTATTAATTTGACGTATTCTCAAAAAAAAAAACAACGTTTAGTAGAGAAAACCCATTTACTTGTTTCTTTATGAAAAATTTAGTCATGAAAAAAATTTTTTACTCCAATTTTTCCGTAGTACGATTCAATTATCTTCAAAAATTTGCGCGGCAAATCAAAGCTACCATATGGAAATAAAATTTCGATCAATTCACCAAACTTTTGCTAAAATAAGCGTGATGGCTAATTTTGATAAATAATTATTTAATGTGATGGCTAATTTTGATAAATAATTATTTAATGTTGTTTAATCTTGAACCAAATATCGTCAAAGCAATCATTATATTATTATTGATAACTGTGTTTTACTCTACAGCCTTCTTATCTTGACGCGGTAAACATCATTAACAAAAAGTTTTTACTTGCTGGTCTAATAACACTTTTTACGAGTTTAATGAAATTTTAAATTAAGATAAGTAGTTTAGATGTTATTAATCATTTTACAAATTTAGAAATTGTTGCTGTGCACCTAGTTTCAGAAATTACTAGAGCAGATATTGAGCTGATATTTTTAGTAGTATCGAAATTAGCTTTTAATTTAATATGATTATTTAGTTCGTTTGCAAATGCTAAAAATAAAAATGTCCGTGGAATAATTTTAAAATTTGTACTTGTAAGGGTACTAACAAATAGTAGTACAAATTGTTTGTATTTGCAATTTGCTTCACTTTGCTTCATTCGCTCTATAAAAGTCTTGAGAAAAATTGTCAAAATTGAAAAAATATTTTCGTTTTTTATGGAAATACAACAATTTTTTCCTACTATAAATGGCTATCTGTAATGCGATCCAATTGCTTATTTCAATGATAACACTGTTCTGCAAAAAGGAAGAGAAGCCCGCCTTTAAACAAAAATATGTGACAAGCTAAATTCGAATACGTGTTGATTTTTTTTTTATCGGGCTTAGATTTTTTCATAGGCACGCCTAATTTTTGCCCAAATCAAGACGGTTACGCCAATACATTTCATCGTAACCTGAGAATCACTAGGTTGATTTTGTGGAAACACCACAAGGTGATTAACAATAAAATTTTCTTTAAGTCATTTGCCCTATTAAAATTTAAAATTTCTATTACCATCTTGATAACAAAAGCAAAAAAAAAAACTCGAACATAAAATTACAAAAGGTATTTAATTAGAAAATTTATTTACTTAGAAAAAAAATTTCTCCGAAATACTTTCGTTTATAGCCTCACCTATTCGCGACCAGTTGGTGCAAAATTTTATTCTAATACTCCTTGTGGTAAATTTAAATACATTTACAATTTTATACAAATAATTATCTAAAAACCATCCTCGAGCTAATAATTTTTAAATTTTTTTTTTGGGAAAACAAAGACAGTTCTTTTCTGCTTGCTTATGTCTTAGCAATTTTTCAATCACTTTTACTGGACTTTGAAATCGATTTTTTACTGAATATTTCTAAAGGACTGATATCGAATTTGGGTATAACCAGCTGGAAGAATGAAGCCAACCACAGGCAGATGGACAGACGGATAACTTTCAACCGACTTATAAGGTTTCATAAAATATATATTTTACATATAACAATTATAATTTAGAAAAGTTTGCATATCGGACGTACAGAAAATTTCTGAAGAATTAAGAATTAATTTATATATTTATGGCTTGACGTTTTTACAGCCGCGCTTTATACACAATTGTGTAAAAATTTTTAATATTATGCGTATGCATGCGAATACTAACGAGTTGTTTTTTTTTTTTGTTGCGGAAGTCAACTCTGTTTCATAATTTAGTTTGAAGTAAACACTGCAGGTGTAAAAAAAAACAATGGATGCATTAACATGTTTGTGCGTTTAAAAGTAAATGAAACGTTAAAAGGTACTATTATATTGGCTTTGGTGAATTTTCCTAACACCTGGTTATGTCTGTAATACTTTTTAATTAAATTTTGCAAAAAAAATATGCCAACATGCACTAAGATACACACATTAACAAGAGAAATTGATATTTAAATATATCCTTGAATAGATGTATGGTACAATACATTTTAGAATTTGATAGAGGAGTCATTTTAATTCTGAAAGAATGTATTAAATTTAACAAAATGTATTAAATCTTTTAAGTTAAAATTCATGATTATTTTATATACAAATTTGTTTAATCCATTTTGACCCAAACAAAAACCTCGAGGAAAAAAAATAAAGTTTTTCTTTTATTTGATAGTAAATTTATTTCACATAATCGTAAAAATTAAAAAGAAAATAAAAAATATTAATTTATGTGAAAGTTGAGGGGGCTTACCCAAACTAGCACAGGTGTAACTGGTGAGTATACATTTTTAAAAGAACTTTTTAATATAAATTGTATTTTTAATTTTTTTTAACCCCAACGACTTTGTTATAAGTTTTTTTTATAGTACATGTGACAAAATACTTCAAATCACGTTAGTCCCTAAGCAAGTGAAAATGGATGTAAAAAATATATTGTTTTCTAACTTGTTTAGCAACATTTTAAGAACTTTACTCTCTAATGCTTCACTGGACTTTTTATTCGTTTTGAAAATAAATCTATACCAGTATTAACAGGAGCTCACTGCAACCCAGTTCTTGCAGGTAAAGTAATAGGTTTACCCCGAATCATGACATTTTTTTACCAACCTTTTTTTCTCAAAGTAAAAACACTTCACAAAAAGCCACTGATGCTATCTATATTAAAATAGCCACGTATATGTACGTAAAACTTTTATGATTATTTGATTTTGTTTGCAGAATTTAAACAACTGGTACACTTATGCCCGTTGTACCGAAATTGTCACATCAATATTTCAAGGACGATTTCAAGTAATTTTAAAGTTGGTTTTTTTTTTAAATTTCGTTTATTTACATTGTTAAATAAGTATTGTTGACCTTTTTTGTTGGTATATATTTTGTTGTAAATTTTTGTTAGGCCCATACCTAAACAAGAGCGTTGAGCATCAAGCGTTGCAATTTTGCATGTATTTTGTTATTGTAACAAACGCTTAACGCTCTTGTTTAGGTATTGGGGCTAGGCTTTAGTTTATAAATATTCAATTTTGTTGTTTTATTTCTAAAGAAAAGATTTAAAATTTCTTTATTTATTTTATTCCAATATTTCATCCTACCTCATAGATCACCATCAGGGATCTAATAAAATAAATTAGAAAGGAAAACAATTGGCAAGTTTATATATCTATAAATCAACAAAACAACAAAAATCATATTTAAAAATATTTTAGATATAATTTTATATCGAGTTAAAAACAATTTTATTTATTTATATGTCAGTTAACAACTAATCTTTGTCTTGTCCAACTATATTTATTTATTGTATGTCTGTATGTTTGTGAACATTTCTCTGTATCACTCTTATATAATTTATAACTTCTTTATAATTTATTTTATTAGATCCCTGATGATGGTCTACGAAGTGGGTCAAAATATTGCAATAAAATATATAAAGAATTTATATATATTTAAATAAATTTTAGTTTAAAAAGTATTAACAGAAATATTTAATTTAAAGTAATTTCTTACATTTGTTTAGTTGCAAAATATTTTCAATTTCCAAAAGACTGATACTACAAACAGGTCTGTGCAACAAGTGCACGTAAAAAAAAACATGATTGTGGTAACCATAATTGTAGAGCAACATATTATGATTGAATTGTATGTTTATTGTCAAAACATATTATGGTTGCGAGTTATCATTATATGTTCAATTAAAGTATCATGCAATAACTTTATGTATGTCTACAGTTGAAATCGACACTGATTGCATATTTTACGTCAAATTATTGTCTTTTACTCTGAGTTAGATATAAAGTAAGTACAGTCTTCTTTATTGCAATTTTTATTCCGATATATTTTTTTTCAATTGCTTAAAGATAAACCTTTAAGTTTTTGCAATTTTTTAAAAAATTTTGTGTATTTGTTTGATATCAAAGGCTTTTGTTATATATTAATTTTGGCCAATATTTTAAATTAATTTGTTGTGTTGTTTTTAATTAGCTAATAGGGCCTAACGTTTATAATGTAAATAAAACAATTTAGTTACATTTTATTCCCGACGTTTCGTCAATTTTTTGTTGACTTTTTCAAGGGATTTTTTGTCTATTTAAATAAAAAAAAAACAAAAACATTACATGTATATGTACATATCACATTTACAAATATTTATACAATAACTTACATTAAAATATGTTTTTTTATAATTTTATTGAATAACATTAAAAAATCATTTTATTTAACCAAAAACATCTTAAAAACAATACAAATCTTAAACAAAACATATATTAAATTGCATTACTGTTTTTAATTTAACACTGCTCTGTAGCTGGCGCTAATGTTATCTGTGTCTTCCTTATGGTTCATTGTTTTATTTATATTTTGTTGTATTCTTAGACTTTCTACTGTGTAACGTTTTTATACCCGCCACCAAAAAAATGGTGGGGGTATATTCATTTTGTCATTCCGTTTGTAACACATCGAAATATCCATTTTAGACCCCATAAAGTATATATATTCTAAATCGTGGTTTGATTTTATGACGATCTAGCTATGTCCGTCCGTCTGTCCGTCTGTTGAAAGCACGATAGAGGTCGCACCGAAAAAGCTAGGGGGCTCAAATTTTGCCAGAATCTTTCTTATAGACAAGGTTTGTTTGGTATTGAAAATGGGCTAAATCGGAATATTAGGAACAGAGTTATAGCTCGTAAAGCAAGAGTAGGTAAAAAAAAACTGTGTCCTTCGAACATCGAATTAAATGGAATTGTGTCCAAACGCACTAACGTAGACTCATAAAACTTCGAATATATATTTCCTGAATAAAAACAATATTTTTTTCTGAAAATTATCTAAATTTATGCATTAGGAAAGGAGTTATCGATCAAAATGTACGAAAATTTATACCGCACAGTGTATTTTTCGGTATATTTAAAAACGAAAACGTCATAAAAGCAACAACATTGGATGTACGACTCTGTTTTTTTTGCACACATAGCTTTTTGGTCAAATTCTTTGTTCTAACGGAAAATAATTGTGACAAGCCCACTTCCCATATAACGTCTAAACTTAAATTCTTATAATTTCTCTACGAATAAAGATTTTAGAATAATAAAGGACTATATTGAAACATCTAAGTTGCATTCCTTAGTAGAAACAACTTCAACACGCCTACTTTAACGCCCACTTTCATTGAAAGACTAAATTTACGAAAACATTTTACTAGCATACCGAAGTAATACAAAGAAAGTGATACATATTTTAGTATAAAGAGATTATTGCATAGCGATTACTGTTAATAACAAGCAAATACATTTTGTGCTATTGGGTTATTTCCCTGGAATTTGAGTTATTTAATCTTCCCGATTACCCGGGATTATTTTTCGTGATCCCGGGAAATAAATAAGGTGGCTACGATTCGAAAGCACATGTTTATGTTGTTTATATTTAAGTTGAATTCTAATGATTTGATTTTTGATCTCATAGCTGAAGTACCTGTATTTTTGTTTTTTTGTGCTCATATTTGATCTCGTATCTAGAGAATAATATTTTTTTCAATAAAACATATTTTTACTCAATTTATATTTTAAATTCAAGTTTCTTTATTGATTTTTATAGTTTTGAAGTTTTTTTTTACAATATAAACTATTTAATGCTTTTTTATAAAAAGTTTTTTTTTAATTAAAAACAAATTAACTTTTTATTTGTTTTGCTGCCGGATCCCGGGATATTAAAAAATAAATCTCGCATTTCTGGAAAAAACCCTAGCTACAAAAGAACGCTAAACTGGTGGTGGGTATACAAGATTCGGCACAGCCGAAGATAGTGCTCTTATTTGTTTTTTTTTAATTTCTTTTGATTATATTGTTAAATATGTATTTTATGTTGTTATAAATTTTGTTGTAAATTTTTGTTAGGCTTTGGTATATAAAAATTCAATTTTGTTGTTTTATTTTTAAAGAAAAGATTTAAAATTTCTTTACTTATTTTATTTTAATATTTCGACCTACTTTGTAGATCATCATCAAGTTAGAAATTAAAACAATTGTCAAGTTTATATATCTATAAATTCACAAAACAACAAAATTTACATATAAAAATATCTTAGATATAAATTTATATCGAGTTAAAAATCTTATTTATAAGTTAATTAACAACTAATCTTTGTTTTGTCCGACTATATTTATGGTATATGGTATTTATGGTATGTCGGTATGTTTGTGCACATTTCTCTGTATCACTCTTATAAAATTTGTAACTCCTTTATAATTTATTTTATTAGATCCCTGATGATTGTCTACGAAGTCGGTCGAAATATTGCAATAAAATAAATAAATAAATATATATTTAAATACATTTTCGATTTAAAAGTATTAACAGAAATATTTAACTTAAAGTAATCTCTTACATTTCCTAAGTTGCAAAATATCTTCAATTTCCAAAAGACTGAAACTACAAACAGGTCAGTGTAACATGTGCACGTTAAGATAAAGCATTGTTGTGGTAACCATAATTGAAGAGCAACATATTATGATTGAATTGTATGTTTATTGTCAAAACATATTATGGTTGAGAGTTATCAATATATGTTCAATTAAAGTATCATGCAATAACTTTATGTATGACTAAAGTTGAAATTGACAGTGATTGCTTAATTTACGTCAAATTATTGTCTTTTACTCTGAGTTAGATATAAAGTAAGTACAGTCTTCTTTATTGCAATTTTTATTCCGATATTTTTTTTTCAAATGCTTAAAAATAAAAGTTTGCAATTTTTTAAAAAATTTTGTGTTTTTTTTTTGACATCACAAACTTCTTTATCTCTTCTCTATATATGTATATAAAAATGTAGTGTTTGTGAGTGATAAACTTAAAAACTACTGCACCGAATTCGACGAAAGTTAATATGTAACTTTTATGGTTCATGAGTCGTGTTCGTGTGCAGCTTCGCGTTTTTTCGGTCGATATTCACGGATTTTGAAAAATTTTATTTAGTTTTTTTTTTTTTAGTTTTTGGGCTTTTGTGTGCTCTGAATAATATGCACAACTTGTTTTTCTCAACATTGGATCATCGCCTTTCTCTTTTTTGAACGTAAAATGATTCCGAGTCAGCAATTCATCATCACTCTTTATTTTTAAAAAGAAGAAAATAAAAGAAAAGAAAAGAAAGAAAATAAAACAACATAAAATAAAAAAATATAAAAAATAAAATAATTTCACGAAAAATTTCATTAATTTAAAGTTAGACGAAGATGATTTTTTAATACTTACTTTATTTTATCAAATTTGTTTTAAATAAAAGAGTTTGTTCGTTCATTCCGTTTGTAAAATAATAAAAGTCCTGAGCTGAAACAATGTATACAGCAGCTTTTATAAAATGTTAGCTATTTTTTTTAGGGCCTGCAACGCGGACCGGGTCCAGTTAGTTTAAAATAATAAAACTATATTCAGCAAGAAGAAGAATAGTTTAAATCATATTATTATTAAAAAATTCATAGTTTGATTGATTTGTAATCATACTATTTTTTCACCTATTATTTAATAATAATTTTAAATTTTAATGCTTTTGAATATAAGAATACTTCTCTCATATCAATTTTTTTAAATCATACTATTTTTAAACAACAACCATATTGAAATTTTCGCGAAAAATAAACATTAAATGATGCAATGCAAACAAATGCTACCCAGCATAGGGTAGCTAGAACAATATTAAATTGTCGAAAACATGTAATAGTTATTTTATTTCAAATTTCATCGTATATTTGGGGGTTATCGTGGCCAAATATACGATGAAAAATGAAAGAAAATAACTATTACTTGTTTTCGACAATCAAATATTGTTCTAGGGTATATACTATGATCGTCGTGATCATGTCTTAAGTATGTTTTTCTTTGTGTATGGTTGCTTTTAAAAGATGATTTGAACTAGCACACGGCACATATGAATATTGTTCAATCGACTCCCCTATTTCGAATAGCTATTCGAAAATATATATTTTATGCGGTCGGAAATGAGTACTGCAGAAATTATAAACGGAATGACAAAGCGATATATAGCCTTGGCACCACAGGTGTAGGATATAATAATTCTGCAGCTATTTGGCAAAATTTTTGAACTAATTATATATGCCAGACATGTCACCGTACCATTTACAACTAAAAGTTAAATCGTCGTTTATTTGGCTTTGCAATTTAAACCCAGCACGGATGTGCGAGGGCATGCAATTAGTCAATAAATATTTATGAAAATTTATAAAGTCAGCATTCCGAAGAGAAGATGATCTCTATTATTTCCACAGATGTGCCCATTAATTAAATTCAGACAGGTTTAATTTTCAATTAGATTACAGTTTGCATCAATCAAAACTATTTCTGTGAAAGGCTTAGATTGATTTAGATTTTGCCACACCAGGTTTTTCACGCAGACAATAATATGCGGTATGTTCTCGTAGATAAACCATTTATGTTGGCTAAAGGTAGACTTATTAGTAATATGGTACATAAGACTCTGATAATAATTTTTTTTAACTATCATAGCTTGGGATAGAGATGTAATTTGAAAGTTATTAGCTAAGAAGATTATAAAATACTATGAATTCAAAAAATAAATGTTTGCCGTTTTGTTATTTTTATTAGCCGTCATCCCTCACATATGTACATAAAATAGATATGTATTTGACTACCAAATTATTTACTAGAAAATTATAAAAAAGTTTTTCCATTTCAATTTTAGTTTGACTATTTTGTCAACTTGAAAACACATGAAAATGAAAATACGCAATAATATGGCTAAAAATCTTAAGTAAAAATAGCAAACCTATATTTATCTTAATATCTTTTTTTTGTTTATTATTTTAAATCATGACTTAAAGTAATAATTGTTAGATAACTTATTTTGGCCATATAAAAATTTTAAATATTGTATCAATTGTTAAAACCTTTTCCATAATCATAATACCCAAATAAATACATCGTTATGAGGCAAAAAAAATTAGGTTAAATAATATAAAACAATTTATTGTTTCGCACAATAACATATTTTACACAATCCTACATCGAATTATAAAACATTTACTAATAGATTAACTCATACACTACAACTTTGACTTTGTGTAGACACAAAACTAAACTCCATATCGTTCACCCTTTCTCTTTCTCACTCAAACTCATTTAATTGTTGTGCTTATTTTATGCCTCACAGCATTTAAGCTTTACCACTTTCATTAAAATTTGTGTAGACATTTCCTAAAGCAAAACTAATTAGCACAAAAAGTCATTTGAAAAAGTTAAATTTTGCTCAAAGAGGATTTTCGGTGATTTAATTGACATCCGGTTGACTATTAAGTGTGAAGTACAAGCAATAGTTAATTATTTGATTCTAGTTGGTTAATTTGAAACAATAAAATAAGTTTGGCGGTAATAACTATAGTAAAAAATTTAAAGTTTTAGTTAAAATATGAGACTGTAAAAAAGAAAGTTGCGGTGTTGCTGTGTATAAAAAGTTAGGACAGAAAAGTGTTCAATCATATAATATCGTAGTTTAAAAAAAATTTAAGAGGGGCTTTAATATGTTAAAACAACTATTTTGAAAGTTTTTTTTTTATATGAGGAAATTATGACATAACACCAATACGACACCTTAAAAATGTGACTTAAATGTATACGATATAGCACTTATTGTATTTGTTTGCTCTTATTAAAAAACATTCAGATTTTAGGTACTGTTATATTCTCTATAGCAACAATTGGTTTGAGAAAGTAATTATTAGTTAGTTTAGTTATGTTTTATCATTTATTTCGTCATGATAATCACCAGCGTTTGTTTGTATTTTACCACTTAGTGTTTGCTTTTTAAGAAACCTTCGATATAGTTGTCTTTTGAAAATAGTATGATTTTCTAAGTTATTATGACAACAAGTAAGAGTGCCACAACAACGTGTAGTCATGCAATTACAATTGTATTACCAATCTTCTAATTAATATGAAATAAGTACATACATACATATATAGCTCAAAAACCTTAAAATTTTAATTTTTTATGGGCGTGGCCCTGCCCACTTTTCTAATCACGAAATTGTAAAATCATAACAGCTCAATACGTGTGCAAAGATTCAGAAGAATCGGACCAGTGCAAGTACCTCAAAATTATAATTGTTTATATGAGTGTGGCCCTGCCCACTTTTCTAATCACGAAATTGTAAAGTCATAACAGCTCAATATGTGTGCAAAGTTTCAGAATAATCGGTCCAGTGCAAGAATCTCAAAACAATACATATTTTTTTGGGAGTGGCACTGCCCACTTTTCTAATAACGAAATTATTTAGTCATGACAGCTCGATATGTGTGCAAAGTTTCAGAAAAATCGGTCAAGTGCAAGTACCTCAAAATTAAAACCTTTTTTTATGGGCGTGGCCCTGCCCACTTTTCTAATCAAAAAATTATATGGTTATGACAGCTTAGTATGTGTGCAAAGTTTCAGAAAAATCGGTCCAGTGCAAGAACCTCAAAATTAAAACTTTTTTAGGGGCGTGGCCCCGCCCACTTTTCTTATCACCAAATTATTAAGTCATGACAGCTCGATATGTGTGCAAAGTTTCAGAAAAATCGGTCAAGTGCAAGTAGCTAAAACTGATAACTAATTTTTATGGGCGTGGCCCCGCCCACTTTTTTCCACCCATAAACACTCCCTGGTATGTGTACAACAACTTGCCAAAGTTTGAGTCCGATCGGTTTTACAGTTTCGGAGTCTATAGCTAACACACACACACACACACACACACACACACTGAGTTTCACTTTTATATATATAGATAAAAGATGTATGTTAAAAAAGAAAAAAAATTAATAAAAATATAAAAAAAATAAAAAAACTAAAAAAAATTTTATTATTTAACTGAGATTCGAACCTACGTTCATCTAGTTTGTATTGGTGTGAAAAGCCTAGGAGGTCTAGGTTCTTTGATCATATGTCAGTTGTTTATAAAGCGAATATTTCTTACTTTCAAGAGTAATTTGCTTCCGAATATTTCTGATATTCTGGTACCTTACACTAGTTTTGAGTATGTTCAGGGGGGCTTTAAAAAGTTGATTTCAGCATACACACGCACTGACGAACAGTGCTTAACTATTAAAATATACTTAGTGTGATCGGAAATAAAGACTGTAGAAATTTCACACAGAATGACAAACCTATATATGTATATCCTTACACTTACTGTGAAGGGTATAAAAATGGTATGATATCTGTACAAAATCAACATTATATTCGAAGCCTTTTAAAGAATGAGATCGATAAAACCCTAACACGAATAAAACGCAATAACTTTGAAACGAATTAATCCATTTTAATGAAAATAGCGTGGTTTAACAATAAAATAACAGTAAATTAAAATATTAATGCTTTTTGTAAAAATTCAGCTTTTTTTGATGAACTGTTTCACCTTTTCCGGAATTGAGACCATGAGGGTTTTGATGGTATCCTTATTAACTTTATTGCTGGAATAAGACCATTTCTGGGAAAAAATTTACACATAACCATTCTATGATTAGTAAAACAGCAATATGATTACAAAGTAATCAAGCTATGATATCAGGTAATCACAGTTTGTATTCAACTTTTATTTTTCATTGTAAATAAATTATTGACATTGAAAAGTTTGGCATGTAAAATATGTACAAAGAATTTTAAAAATATAAAGAAACACTTTAATATAATCATAAAACTTTAAAAATATTGATATAAAAAGCTGTCTTTAAAAAATAAAATACCAGAAATACGACAGGTTAAAAAATTATTTTATATATAAACATTTGTTTATGAAAGCAAGTTCCTTCTAATTTTCTGTATCTGTTGCTTAATGTTAAATTTCGTTCCAATTGAATTGTTTGTTTTATCGCCTGATGATTACTGTTTAGCTTCTAACCACAAACGATACTTGGAGATGGCTACATGCAAATACACGTTTAGAATATTACAATTGTCTCTGCATTGTCAGCATAACACTTGTCTTTAACTACAACCCATAGAAAACAGTGAAACAATGTCCAATTGCGGATACCTGGGTGCCAATTTACATTACAATTTCGGCTAATTAAAAGGCCATCAAACGTTGAATGCAATATATTTAAACATGTTTATTAAAAATTATATTCCCATTTAAAGTTCCAATATTTTTTATAAAAATTTAAAATATTAAGTTATTTAACATTTAAACCTAAAACATGAGTAAATATCTACTATAGTAACTTTTAATAACTTTTAATGTCAATAAAAAATATCTGACATAATGAAGAAAACAAACGGTGTAAGTAAAGATGTAGAAATGTTTTTTATTTTAATATCTAGAGCCATTTCTAAATAATAGTTGAATTAGTGCATACATTCCATTTATATCTTATACTTATATTTATAGGAAATGAATTATTATTCAAATAAATAACCAAAATAGTTGCATATGCTTTGACTAAGTAAAACTTTCCTTTAAATATTTATGCAAATAAAAATGTATTTTGGATATATTTAAATACCAGTTACTTAAATATTAAATTCCAATGGTGAATGTTTGTTAACATTGATAACAACCTAGATTAACACATAATCACGATAATAACGCGAAGTCGTTGGCAAACTCATCATCACACATCCTTAACGAGTTGTTTGTGTTGTACATATTTTTATTTTTGTTGTTAGTTGACTTTCCTTTTATATTTTCATATTTAAATTTTTTTAGAACGGTTTGTAATAAATCAAAAATTTAAATTTACACTCTTTTCAATGGCATTCTTTTCATGGCAAATTAAATTTATGTCACTATTTCAGCCACAATTTAAAGTAGTCTTTATACAAATTACACTTAATTATGTGGATACTTCCTATTGGCACAGTTGGATACTGGTCACACGTATTAGTGAAAAGGAGAATTTAAGTGCAGAAAAAACATAAAAGTAGTTTAATTGGTCAGAATGTAAGAATATAACTAAAACTCCTAACAAAAAAGTAATTTTACAGGAAGTTTTCTATTACAATCTAATTTGGGAATTTGTGCATTAAAGGCACACGCAAATACATATATACACACACAAACACACTTATTTGCTTTGCTAAACTAGCCATTCTTTGTTGAGAATTAAAACGAAAATTTAACAAAATGAACGAAATATGCTCGCATTCTTTTATCCAAGTAAGTCCTTAGAATCAAAATAGTTTTTGCCTTATTTCTAACGTTTCATATACTTAAGGATTCTTTTCGTTTGCTTCTCAGAATTTCTTCCAATACAACATTCCTAGAAACGGCATGCTACTGCAGTTGCCTTTTTTTAATGTTTCCCACTGCTCTACATACATAAAGTAATGCACATACAAAGTCACTTTATTGGACGTAGAAATTTCTGTACAATTTTTTTTTTTGTTTCAGCTTGTTTTTGTGTGTCATATTGCGTTCGAAAATAAAATTTTATGACCAAAATATAAAAGGAGAATTATCGTAAAATCCTATAAAGTGATTTCTAAACCATGAAATTTCATACGAACAGAAATAAAATAAAGTAAAATGAAATGTAATATTGTTCTGATATCTAGGTGTACTTAGTATGTATTGGATTATAGAAAAACAAATGCATGATTACCAATAAAAAAATAAAAAAAAAACTACTTTTATCTTGTATAAAGAAACATACACATAGACGAAATTCAAGAAAAACATATCGTTAAAGTATTAAGGACTTTCACTAACTAGTCTACACGACAAAGAGCTTAATTTTTGTGGTTTTTAATACATTCATAAAATAAAGAATATTTTATGGCTTTATCTTATAATGTGTTTTGTTGCGTCCAGCTTAATTGGTGTTTCTGTTAAAGACGGTTAGTCTATACTCTGAAATTTAAAAGGTAATATTGAGAGGAGGAAAATATAAATCTGAACCAAATCAAGGAAGCTAAAATCTTATTTTGACGATAGGCTAATTTACATCAAATTAAAATAATATATTGCTTGATTTCTGCGACTAAATATTAAAAAAAGTGGTCTCAAATCGCAAAAAATATTGCAAAAGAATATAAAAACAATTAAATAATTGAAATGTTGACTTGGAAAGGTTAATAACTTGGCTTAAACGGGGGAAATTAAAGAAGTATAAAATGTGTCAATGTAATTTCACAAAAACGAGAAGGACAAAATGATTGATCTAAACTCGTTGAAGACAAGCCCTCAATGTTAATTCAAAAAAATATAACAAGAGCAGTACTATTATAAAAATATAAGGTTAGGTTAGGTTGAAAAGGAGGGGTATAAAAGCCCAAACCCATGGCAGGTATGCACTTATGCCCAGTTGGCATGTTGTGCGCTCCATATGGAAAACAAACAAAAACCATAAACATAATTTCTCATAAATGACGGACTAGTCCAAGAATCCAGTCCCCTCAATGTTATCTGAGGAGACAACATGTAGAGCATGCGGGGAAGAGGATAAGGCTTTGGTACACTACCTCTGTCATTGTCCTGCGTTTGGGCATATTAGGCGCGAAAACTTTACAGTAGATACCATGCCGAACTTGGAATACCTGGGGAACTCGAACTGGAGATCCATAAGGCGTTACATAAAAATATTAAATAAAATAAGTAATTAGAGCAGAGTCTTATATACCCTACATATATGATGGAGAATATCGAAACAATCCTCTACTCTTTTGGGTTTCTCTCGGGTCCAGTGATTTCTTGGCTACCAATCGGTTTGCTTCAATGAGTCGCATGCCACAACGATTTTACATTGTCGACTAGTGATTGTCGTTAAACGTACACTCCTTCCTAATTTTCAGCATCTTCATTTGATTAAGGTCCTCTATAGCGTTCGTACTTAATGTGTACTAATGTAATGTAATGTTTACCTGTGATTCTAAATCTAATGCGATCTGAATTTTCTTAACGTCTTTAAATACAAGGTCCAGGATTCTTATATGGCCCATCAGTAAAGATTGTCACTATAAGCAGTGAGCGTGTGATGCAACCCCTTGATCATCTCCAAGCGACTCATGCATTCTATTGGAATCAAAATATGCCAAACCTCGCCTATAAAAATTATCATTCTTTAGTTCTAGGATAATTTTTTGATACATTTCCTACTTTTCGCAGGTATAATATGCCTCCAGTAAATTATATAATAGACAAATCGGTTACTAATCGCAAAGTTTTAGGCAAATATAGTTTAGAAAAAGATAAATTTGTTTAAATGTATTAAGTTCCACAAGCTCCTGAATAATTTGTGGACATGATAAGGACACCAATTACAAGCCATAGCCTTTATAATTACTATTGAGTCGGATGGGTTAATATCAGCGCTGGCACCTAGTACAAAAATTTGACGGTGGTCTAACCAATGGGCTTGGTCCGTAACCCCTTACTCCGGATATAGTGTTGTGCAACTCATTCATGTCACAGGTAGCAACTTTACCCATATAAATTCTTGGTTCATGTATATGCATCTTATTTAGGATCTTGGGATATTTATTTCCATATTACTTATGGTGTCTTTATTACAAGGTATAAATTGTGTAGAACCAGATTCAGATGTGCGGTTTAAAAAAAGCCGTACAATTCACCAAGTAACTACTTCTGTTGGAAGGCAACAGCACACCGAGACATGTGTGCTTGCCCAAAGTCAACAGAACTGATAACACACTGCGAGCATCGAACATTAAACAACTATTCTTTATTTCTGTTAAGAAGGCAAAGGCACCTAGAAACTTCAATAGCGAAGTCAAGCATCAGAAATTAACCACCTCCGAATTTGTTTTCTCATTTGGGAGTTAACACAGCCATTACATAATATCTGAAGGGACCACACTAATAATTAGGCTAGCACAAGTTTTAGAGGCTTATTGATTCCCTTGCTACTAGATAGGTCTCTGGCCAGCCTCTAATTTTTCGCCCCGATCAAAGTTGTTATTCTCCCAAGTTATGACTATTAAAAGCCACCATTACCTGGAAGTAGTTAATGATATGCAACCCTGTGGGGCATTGACGGTTAACCCTTTCTTAAGTTCTATCAAACTAACAAAATATCCTAAATAAATAGCAACACATTTTATTTATGTAACAAATTTTGTATGCTGATTCTTACCATCACGATGTTAGTCTAAAGCTACCCCATAGCATTATTAATATTTTTTTTGCTTTTAGATGTATTTTTAATGATGTTAGTGATGATGAAAAGTGTCTGAAAAATTAAAAAAGTATTTGCACCATTGATTGCTATTATCTCATATGACTGTTAGCAAATCCATTAAAAGACAATTTTAAAAAAGCATGCCTTTGAAGTCATGTGTATTCGTTTCGGTGATGAAAATATAATTTTAAAAAATAACTTTTGCTTTTAAATTAAAAAAAGTGTATATTTTAATTGAATTCTTTACATATTGATTTATTAAATTTATTTTATTGAATTGTTCATAAGAAAAATTTAAAATACAAACAAACTAATTCTAAGTTTTATGAATATGAATATGATTCTTATTCGATGCTATAATTAAATTGTTTCTAAAGTTTAAAAATTGTTAGTTTCTTTATATATTTATTTTTTTCTTTAAGATAAATTTTTTCTACCTTAGCCTGTTTCGCAAGGTTTTCGGGTTTCTAACATAAATTTTTTTAAAAAAATTAGAATTTTAGCATAAAACATCTATATAAAACCTTTTTAAATTACGTCCTAATAAAAAAAAATATTAACAATAATTTTAAGTGCTTTTAACGTACCTACATACATATATTACGTTATTGCAAATTTGCATATTTAAAATTTGACTTGAAAATTCACCTGTTCCCCCGCAGTAATTTAAGTAAATATGAAGTATAATGTGTTTCAAATAACATAATCATGTGTGAGTAAATATTGTTTTTTTAAATATTTTTTTTTTTAAATCTTAAACACCAGAAAAAAACATATTCGAAACATTATGAAGCAAATAAGGGAATAATAATCAAAATACTTTGTTTTTCATTATCAGCTAGTGGGTTCAGTTTATACGCACATATATGGCACTGTAATACTTGCGTATATGAAATATCGGCCTAAAAAAATAATTTATAAAGAAAAATTTACTCAGAATATTATAAGTGAATATCCTTTATGCCAACACACTCACCTTTTGGAGCAAACGTGTTGTAGCATATGTGATTCTGCATAATTTATAAGAAATTCATTGAGGTGTAAATGTGGAAAAACAGTCAAAGACATAAAAAAAACTTTGTAATTTACTTTTTTGTTTCTTTAAGCTTTATTTTAGACAATCTTCATATGCTAGTGTAGTGTGTTTGTATTGTGTATGTAAGTATTATTATTATTTTTTGCCCCCCTTTTAAAATCGAATATAAAAAGTATGCTTAAAACAACCAAAACAGTTATTTTTTAAATGGTGCTCATATGGGAAAAGTTAAAATCATTAAAGAAATTGTTTAAGAAACATTTGCTCTATTTACAAGGAATATTAGTTTTTTATTTTTATTTTATAGAAAAAAAGTGGAAGAAAATATTGTGGTTTCCTTTATAGCATTGCTATTAATGTTTCAATTTATTGATTTGGAATAATATTTGGTTTCAATTCTATTTTAAATGGTTTTTAAACTGAACTGTTTATGTTGGTATACGTAATGACGAAATAAGAAAAAATATTAAGTGAAATGTTTGTATGTATGTATGTATGCATGTGTGTACGTGTAGAGGTATGTGTGTGTGCATACAGCAAACACTAGGTAATAACTTGCTCTTACTGAACTACATACTTTGCAATGACTACTACTTTAACGCCAGTCTTACTAAGAAGTGTTTTAGTAATGACGGGATTAATTAATGTTTTTATAGCCTTCACAGTGAGTGTAAGGCTACATCCGTCCACTTGTCCATGTGTATGTTGAAATCAACTTTTTGTAACCCCCTACATCAGCATGACGAGGTATCAAAATATCAGAAATAATCGGGAGCATATTAATATCAGAAATTTGTAAGATATGAGCAAATAAATACTACTGGTTTTGTTTTTTCATTTATTGTTACCATAAAAATTAAAATTTTCCAGCCCTTGAAAAATTTATCGTCACAATCTTTAATACTTATAGATTTAGTATGCCTCTAGAGATATTTATAAAAAATTTTGGACGAATTGGTAAAGTTATAGGGAAACTGATTTGAAAAAATATATAAATTTTTTTAAAAATAACAAAGTTTTTCAAACTGCTAAATAATTTTTGGCCACGCTTAAGATAGTGGTCACAGAAATTTTTTCTAAGAAAATCTTATAAATCGGTTTCCATACAACTAAGATATAAGCACCAGAGTTTAGCTGCTTTAGTTTTTTTTCTAAAATTTACCACCGAAAATCGATATTATTCAGTTTATATACAACCGAGAGAGGCAATGTAAGGATCAACGGAGAGAATTTGAGTATCAAAATATAGTTAGATATGAAAAGAAAAAATTTCAAAGATGGCGTCATAGATTAAATGGCGAATATAAGAGTCAAATATATTAGTTACGGCTTTGTCCCCTTTAAGCCCCCAAAATATCAGTATCAAATAAAAGCGCTTGACCAGTAAAATGTACAAAACTGTAAAAGGGTGTAAAATCCAAGATGGCGTCTGAAACAAAATAGCAGAGCGAATTTCTTTAGCACCAACAATATGAGTATCAAATAAAAGGACTTGACTAGTAGAATACATAAACTATATAAATATTTAAAATCAAAGATGGCGTCGGAAAAAATAAAAAAAATAACGTATTAAATGAAATCTAGTTACGATGTGATTTTTGTACCTATGTACATGACGGTGAAGGGTATTACTTGTTTTTTTTCATCTTCAAATTTAATATGTTCTATTTTAATTTACACCATTAAATGCATATTTATATATTTTACTAGCTGACCCAGCGAACTTCGTACCGCCCTATAATCAACTTCATTCCGCGTTTCACGTTGCTCACCAGTGTGACTTGCTCTTGTATTTCTTTGACTTGCAGCATTATGGGTTCTGCGACTTAAGTTTATACGTCTAATTGCCGGCATTTTTAGAAACAAAAATTCAACTTAAAATAAAAAACACACAGTACGAATTATCCTGTAGAAACCAATGTGAAAAGTACACTAAGAAATGGTAAATGAATTATGTAGGTATTTTGTTATTATAACTCCGACCGATATATTTGCAAAGAGCATGTAAACTACGTTTCATTGTTTTAATGCCAACTACGTGAAGATTACTGCCAGTGACACATTATTATTATTTTCTTACATAAGAACCTTCTCCTAATAATAACAAATACAACAACAACAAAAAAAGAATTAGTGAAATCGGTCCAGCCATTCACGCGTAATGCCGTGACCAAGGCAAAAAGGGATTCATTTTTATATATATAGATTTTTCGATAGATTGTAAGAAATATTGTGTTCTAGACTTAATCAAATACTTGAAGTACATGCTTTTTAGATATTTGCTTAAATTTGCTGTTAGGTAAGAAAAATGGTATGAATTGTAGGTAAAGGAACATTTTGGTCTATTTTGGTCTAGGCATTAAAAATTGTTTTTAGACTACTTATAATAAGTAGTAAGGAAACGAAGATATTGCAGAAAACACTGTGCTATATTGCAAAAACTATTTTCAATTGTAGATTTTTAGATCCACGGACTACAATTTCGGCTGAGAATTGTATCACTTTTACACAGCCAGGGCCAACAGAATATATCCTCTTATTAGTATTATTATTATTATTATTTTTTTCTCCAATATTTGAAAGAAAACAAAAAAATGACAATTTAAAACATTAACAGGTATCAGAATCAAATTCGATAAAAATTTAAGAGATTTATAAACATCACTTTGCATGCATATTTTGATGGATGAAGATTTGGATGGTTTGCAGGGTTTTGTAATTATAGCTGACAATAATTTTCATATCATTTTAAATTCTTTTCGGTAATTGGCCCGAAGACATAGGCAAAGAACTTAGCTTATAATATTTAATATTTGAGGGACGGGTAGGAAACTAGTTCTCCATTGCTTTATAGCTGTGACGAAAATATGAATATTGATGTTGCAAGCTTTCCGGTGACCTAAAAAATAGTTAATATATGCTCGCAAAACTGGCTATAGTCTAAAATTTTAGCTAGCTTTGGATTACAAATCAGGATACGGATGTAAACTAAAATTACAAAATTTCATTTTGAATTAAAAACTTTATAGATCAAATATCACAGCTTATAATTTTTTCAGTCTATTTTTATAGTTTAAAATCTTTAAAAAAAACAAGGACATGTTAGTACACTTTAAAAAACTAAGAAATATTTTTCATCGAAATTGTTTATTTTTTTGTGTTTGCAAAAGTAAATTTTATACTTCGAATTTGCTTTCAGCTAAATTGCTGCATTAGTTTTATATAATGACCGAAAAATTTCAAGTAGTGCTTTGCAAAAAAACCTCAGAAATTTACTACAATTATTAATTGAAAACCTTCATAATATTTTCCTATTATAAATCAAGAAAAGATTGATAAAAAGTTGCAATTAAAGATAATTTTTTATGATAATTTTTCTTTACTAGAAGACAAAAATACTACCGACAAATTGATTAGCTGTACCAATTTAAAGAAAATCAATAGTCAAATATTGTGTTTTCAAATATGACTGATTTAGGTGCACTACACATATAGTGTCCTGTGAAATTGATATTTTGTTGGGCACCTATTTAAGCATATTATCGGCGACCAGAATAACAAGCTCATACATGATAAAATGTAGTATTTAACCCAACTAAAAATATATCACACGTATATTTCTTTACTGAAATTAGAACTTATTTTTCTCACTTTGTTGCTTTTCATAGTGGTTTTTGAAAAATCTCTGCAAGAAAACCTGTAACCTGCAGTTACCAAATGTGATAGTAAGTGAAATTCACATACAATTAAAAATAAGTTTTCCGTTCTGTTCTGAAAACATTTAAGGATTTGTCTACTTTTACTGATATTTTTTTTACCTTTAACCGTAGAATGCATAACCAAAAAATACAACACAAACACATAACCAGGGTACCCGTGTACCCGATTGTATTAATTTAAAATATTTAATATTAAATACCTTTAAATAAACATATTAACAAATTAATTGAATAGTCTAATGTATTCAATAAAATCTTTAGTTATTTATTACAACAAAAAATTATGTCAATAAATATAAATGAAAGGAAATCCAATTTTTATATTGTCATACCTTATAAAATGGCGATTTATTTCCAAACAAGCTTGTTTTTTATTTTTATTGAACAGATACAGCATTTTTATTAAGTTTTTGTGTATCCACAGTCATGCACGTACATATGGACATACATACATGCATAACCAAACTATAATAAGGGGAAACCCCCGATAGTAAGATACGAGAATGTTGAAACAATTTTTGCAACAATGCAGGTGTAAACTTTTTAGTAGTAAAGAAATAGTAGACACAAGTGCTACAGTTTATCGTTAGAAAGACTTAAAAATTGTAATTCTGATAGTAAAGATGTCTTCAAAATATAGCGCAAACCTATCTTCCAGTGCATATAAAAGGTACACATATAGTGAAATATTCCTATACATTTTTATATTTATTTTTTTGTTTTTTAGATTGAGTGTTACAGAAAAGGAGGCATATATTCAGTCTCTTTTTGACGATATTGTGGACGATGACGAAAGCTCTTTTTGTGAGGACGAGGAAGAGCTCAATATAAGAGATGTCGATATGTCTGGTGTGGAAGACGTTCCAGAAAATGAAGATTTAGAGGAAGTAGCCTCTGACGACAATGAATCAGATAACAATGATGAAGAGGAAGAGGCAGCGATAAATCTGAGCGTTGAAAAATTTATTTCACGTGATGGTACTGAATGGAACGCCCAACCAAACGAAGCTCGCCAAGCACTCGTGCAAAATATAGTGCGACAACGTTGTGGGGCGTCAAAGCACACTGAAATGATGTCAATGGAACAAACATATAAATGTTTTATGAGTTCAGAAATGGTAGATATTATTATGCGTCACACCAATAAAAAAGCAATAAATTCTTATAAGGAATGGAACGAAAGCCACCCCAATTCAACTCCAAAAGTATGGGAAGAAGTTACAGTAGCAGAGTTATATGCTTTTTTTGGAATACTAATTATGGCAGGCATGAACCGCAGCAGCACTGAAAGCGTCAGAGACTTATGGAGCGCCAGAAATTTTCCATTGTATCGCGCAGTAATGGGAAACAATCGCTTTTGTGCACTATTGCGTTTCATAAGGTTTGATGATGCAAACACTCGGGCTATACGTATTCAAACAGATAAAGCTGCACCGATAAGAGATATATGGACCATGATGAATGACAATCTAGCTTCCTACTACAAGCCGAGTGAAAATTTGACAATCGATGAACAACTTTTTCCTTATCGAGGCCGCACGCGTTTCACACAGTATATCCCGTCGAAACCTGCAAAATACGGAATAAAGGTTTGGTGGATTTGTGACGCCACGAATTCTTTTCCACTGCATGGGCAAATATATACCGGCCAGGAAGCATCTGGAAGAGAATCTAAACAGGGCGAACGAGTGGTGAAGGATCTAGCTGCCAAATTCAAAGGAACCGGCCGAAACATAACAATGGAAAATTTTTTCACAACGTTGGGGCTTGCAGAACATTTACTATCCTGGAATTTAACATTAGTGGGAACGCTTAGGAAAACTAAAACATGTATTCCAGCAGAAATGAAAGGGCAGAGGGATAGATCTATTGGCTCAACGACGTTTGGTTTCCGAAAAAATGTTACAATATGTTCCTATGTTCCTCGCAAAAATAAAGCAGTGTTGTTGCTTTCGTCAATGCACTATGATGGCAAAGTAGCAGAGAGTGGCAAACCAGAAATTATAGAATTTTACAATAAAACCAAAGGTGGCGTCGATGTTATGGACCAGTTATTCTCAGAGTACACTACAAAGCGAGCTACAAAACGATGGCCACTGTCATTATTTTTCAACGTTTTAGATATAACGGCCTTGGCCGCGTATAAATTGTACCATGTGAACAACGACATGATTCCAAACTCTGCAAATAGACGAAAGTTATTTCTGCGGAAAATGGCTGAAGAAATGTGTATGCCCATTATAGAGCAACGTGCACTCAACCATCAAATAACTAGGCACTTCACAACAAAAATAGCTATAGAAAGTTACCTGAATCGATCACTAGAGACAATTTGCGAAAGCCGTCTATCAAAATCGACAGCAGTAGGATCGAGAAAGCCAGTAACTGGATCTTGCTATTTGTGCTACATGCAGGAAACAAAACGGAGAAGAAAAACACGAAAAGAATGCAGCCTTTGCAAAAAACCAATGTGCCTGGAACACTCAATAACGAATTGCGTCTGCATATCTTGTGACCGGAATCATTAATTAATTTTTATATAATATTGTTTTCTTGTAATAATATTTCTTAATGTATATTTAAAATGTGTCAAAAAAAAATTGTATGGTAAAATCTTTGAACAGCCTCTTGTTTGCTCATTTTTATTATATAAAAACTGTTGGGTACACGGGTACCCCGGTTATGTGTTTACGTAGGTGTCATCTTTAGAAGCTTAGAGCTAAGGAACCAATGAACCTAGTGTCATAAATGGTCCATAAAATGACTTAAAAAGACTTGAATTTCCTAGAACCAAAGTTTCAATACTCTATTACTATTAGTTTTGCAGTTAGCAACGTTTAATGTTGCAAGTGGACACACGGGTACCCGGTTATGCATTCTACGGTTAAATCAAGCGAAAACTATGAATGGACCAAAATTTTCCTAAACTAAGTAGCAGGGCTTTGATGGTCACTAATACATGGTCCTATTCAACTAATTTATCACACGTACAAGTCGTACGTTGCTTTTAAAGCATAGCTTTTGTAAATTGCATGTGCTAAGTCATATGACAAAATTTTAATTGTAGCTTGCTTTAATTTGTTCTGACAAGCCACATCAGCTGTTGGCTGAAATTTTTGTTGCCAGAAAACAGTCAGACATGCAGGATTACAAATATAAGAAAATGGCGTCAGAATCAAAATTATATATCTCAGTGTAAGACAGCAGATATATAAAATATATAAAATTTAGGATACACTGAGATAAGGCTTTTTTAGGTTTTGCTATATTTAAAAACAAAATATGGAAGGGAAAAATAAGATTTAGCACGGCCGAATTTATCACTCTTGCTTTGTATTTAATTTTATTTTTTTAAGAAATAATAAAAAAAAATCACATTAATTCTTTTGGATTTATCAATATTATCGTATAGTCTACCTAATCTAATTAAAAATATGACAAATAAAGCTTGCATGCACCTTTCAACCAATAACAAATATGTCAGCTTACGCAGGAAATTTATCAAACACTAATAATACTATGCAATAAAAAAAAATTCCTTTAATATTTACTATTTTTATTTGTGATTCGTTATAATCACGTAACTGCAAAAATCCTCATTATTTGAAATTCTATCGTAAGTTTATTTTTTTTTTTTTAGATTTTGAGATTTCTAAAGAGGCTGCTCCATACGACTTGTTTTAGCTTTGGAATGACATACTTTATTTTGTTAAGCAAACCGTCAAGTAGCTTTAAATTAAGCCAGCTATAAGTCTTTCTAATATCATTTTATGATTTAGGTTTTGGAGTTATTGAGGAACAAGTCGAAATGTTTTTTATCTTTTTTTTTTTTTAAATTTTAGGAAAAAAAAAAGCAACAAATAATTTCTGGTTTTTGTACTTGGTTTTAAAGCTGCATGTATAAGAAATAAAAGAAATCTTGTTGCATGTTAATCAATGAATAAATTCTAGTTTTATTTCCAATAAAGTGAAAGTGCAAAAAAAAATAATTTTTTAATAAAAAAAGTTTTGAATTTAAAAAATTCATAAAAAATTAAAAAAAAATTTTTTTTTACCAGTTTCAGTACATTGTCTTAACCCTCACCTTACTAACATGGGTCTGTGAGACACATTTGGATGTTCCATTCAATTTAACTACAGACATATATAACATATCGCAACCACACAAAATGTCTTTTATTTGACTAATGTTTTGTATAATTTAATAAAAAAAAATTTTAGGTATTGCCTTCTTAAAATCACACCATAAAAATGTAGCAGTCAATACGGACATGTGACTCAGAGACACATATATGCATATATGAATGTTTTTGTTTATATGTTTTTGGATGTCTATCGTTTTTTGACCAAATAAAAGAAGAGAAGTGGAAAGTAATTTGTTTGGTTTTACTGAAAACAGGACTTTATTGTCCTACGTCCTAAAACAAAATAGAGCAGGTTTTTTGCTCTCATCAGTGCATTACACCACTCACTGCGACTTATAAAATAAAAACAAATCAGAGATAAACCTGCATTATAATCAAAATAATGGAGCAGGAGCAACGCAAGCTAAAAAACTCGAAAACTGAGAATTCGCTGAAGGGCTTGTTACACCCCAAATACGCCAAAGAACGAAGATAAAAATTGCATCGTCCTATCGTTTAACTATGTAATGGAAGAAGTCCTTCACGAGGAAATTGCACCTACTAATAACTAGAGTGCAACAAAGAAACGCAAGAGGTGCTATTTTTGCAATCCCAAAATAAGCCGTATTATTAGGCAATGCTGCCAAAAATGTAATAGTAGTGTCTGCAATGAACATGCTGTGAAAGTTCTTATGTAAAGATTGTAATGAATAAAAAATAAATAAAGTTTAATAATTTTTCCGTAAGTTTTTTTGTATGTGTCTTAGAGACACATGCTAGTAAGACTTGTATGATTAGGGTAAAAGCTGCATGTACTAGAAATAAAAAAAACTTACTGCTTAAAAATCTACATATAAAAAATAGTTTCATTCCCGATAAAGTGAAAATACAAGAAAAAATATTTTTTCGCACATCTATATTTACACAAACCATATTATATTACAGGCAAAGAGGTTAAAATTTGTCTTGTTAAAATTTTATGTTTCTTATCACCAAAGAAAATAAAAAAGAGAGTTAAAAAAAGTTGTCAGACATAAAATTGACCGTATAAGAGAGTGTTAATAATATAATCGATCCACAACAGCAATGCGACTAGTCCTTACACGCATTTAAAGTATACTCTGTAATGGACTAGGACTACTCCAAGGATCACCCAAATGTATGGCGCAAAACATGATAGATTTAACATTACGATGTCCTAGGGCTGGACCATATTACCCTTTGGAGTAGTCTCAAAACAACTCTTTGTCACTACTCGATGGAGCACCTACACGACCAATATACACGTCTTAACAGCAACATATTTATTCGTTAAAATACGTGCACTTGTCGTTTAACTACAATCTCTTGATATGATGATATGGTACATGACTGCATTACATAGGACCATGTTGTAAGTAGTCCATTTAGCAAAAATGGACCACGTAGTCCAATATTATCTGTAGGCTGGGCATTCATAGATATTATCGATGTTTGGTGTCTTGATACAATGTTATGTTAATATGCATCTATAATTAAAATGTACTTATATGGTCATAAAACAACTAATTTCACTTATCGAATAAATTATATCTTTTTTAAAAAAAATTGTTGTTAAATGCCGTAAAATAGCAAAGTGATGGCAATTTTTTTTTTCTACATTCAAATAAAAGATAATTTTGGCAAAATCAATTAAAATGTATTAATTGTATAGAGAGATATATGTAGAAAAAAAATGTATTTTCTTATCACACCAAAGTTAGGTATATCAAAAGCAATAATGTCAACAAGTTGTAAACTTACTTTAATTCAAAAAGTTCACATTTTACAAATTAATAGGAATTCGTTAAAAAAAAACTAATTGATTTCCAACTAAATAACAAACTTTTATATACCCTATCTCCTAACTCGGCATGGTGTAGTGCATAAAAACTACTTTAAATTCAAAAAAAAAAAACTTCTAGCTTCCTCAGCTTGCTTTTACTTAAAAAAAAAAGCTCAAAGCATAAGAAATAAAAGTACAATAGATAAATTTTTCTTAATAATGTAATAATAGCACAGCACGTTAGCACAATTTGATCACAAGGACTAGAGTATAAATATAAAAGAGACATTCCTTTTAATGAAGTAGATATAATTTTTATTTTCATTTTCATCTTTTAGTAGGTTTTAAGTTTCGACTTACAAGCACAGCAATAATAGATACACAATGGCAGAGTGTCACAGTAAAATATCAAACAACGATTTCACTTTAAACTTCTGAGAATATTATTTTTTAATGTGCATTTTTATTCTCCCATTGGGTAACTGAAATTTAATAAACCGGTTGCCATTAATGAGCAACAAGCAATGCAAGAGAGATTTGGTGAAAAATGGCAGAAAATATGAAAGAATTTATTTTTAATTTTAGCTGAAACTGGATAAAACGAACAGTTTAAAGATAAAATGTGGTGGAAAAGGACTTTATTTAGAAGGCTATTGTTATATGCAATAAGTTTATAAATAAGCATTTATTTAATGCAAGTATAAGCTAAATACATGCATAAATTGCCTTCTAAAAAGTGAATAGAAATAGAAAAAATTTAAGAAATAAACAATTTTTAATACTTCTGCAACAAAAATAAAAGTAATCCGAACTAGACAATCAGGAGATTGTTATTCAGAAATCTCTGGTGTTCTTATGCAGAAATGTTCTCAACCAATTTGGAATGCACAACAAGCTTACACTACTTTGGATTCCGTTCATAAGGAACATGATAACAATAGAAATGGCATATACATTTGAACCGGAACCTTTTTGTGGTATTATTCCGCGATATATTCGGAATAAATTGTCCGCCCTTTTTATACCCTTCACAAAGTGAAAAAGGGTATATATAGGTTTGTCATTCCGTGTGAAATTTCTACAATTTTCATTTCCGACCCCATAAAGTATATATTTTCTGAAAGCCTATACATAGGGGAGTCGATTAGGCTCTGTCAGTCTGTCCGTCTGTCTATCTGTTCGTCTGACAGTCTGTCCGTGTGTATGTTGAAATCAACTTTGTGAAGCCCCCCGACATCGCTTGGACCCGGGTGAGGTTTTAAAATATGAGAAATATTCGAGAGTAGATCGGTATTGCAAATCAGAAACATCGGTACATAAACAACTGAGATATGAGCAAAAACCCACGACCACCTCGATTTTTTTTTTAACAAAAACAACATTACAACAACAACATACATACATACAAACGTGTATACTGGTTAGAGAAAACGCGGCATCGAATCCCAGCTGAACCAAAAAAATTTTTTTTTTATTTATTTTTTTTTTTAATTTTTATTTTATATATTATTTATATTTTTATTATTTTTTTTTAATTTTTGTTTTTTTTTTATATTTATTATATACATATATTTTAATTATTTAAAAAAAAAAATTTTAAATTTTTTTTAAAATTTTTTTTTAATTTATTTTTAAATTTTTTTTTTTATTTTTTTTTATTTTTTTTATTGCATGACTACACGTTGTGAATTGTATATAAGATTCGGCACAGTCGAATATAGTGCTCTTACTTGTTAATGCTAATTTTGCTTCTCACTATAACTCTTAAGCTTGTAGTTCATTTATTGGCACAATCTTGTAAATTTATACTTACCATGCTTCTGTGATAATTTTATTTGTTTCTTTTTCACTATTAACTTAATACTTTCAGCTTGTAACTAAAAGATTATTTGATTTCTTTGTGTAGTTTACATAGTGAATAATAAAGCGTAATAATATTTAAGAACATTTTATTGCATCAAAGAATTCTGAATGCATTATTTCACTTCAATTCTTCCGAAAACTATTAAAGCTTTTTTCAATCAAATATTCAGAAATTGTTGCAAATATTTAATTTTACTCCCAAACTTGTTCATATTTCGCATTAAAATGCTTTCAAATAAATTTATAACAATATACAACATGCTGGTATAATACCCTCACCTGCATACCATCAACTTGCTTTCTAGATATAATACGAATATTGTGTATATTCTTTTTTGTGTATGTGTGTACGACAAAATAATCTTATACGTATTGAGTGAAAAATATCCGTTGCGAAGACTTAAACTATTAGTTGCTTTTAGCCACAAAATCCGTGTTTGCCACAAAATAATTGCGGTTCAAAAAGTGTTTTTCTTGTTTCCATTGTAATGGCAGCGTAATAAGGGTTATAGTTTCCAGCTAAAATGAACATATAAACATACGCATGTTTATACATACATCACTACATACACAAGGATATGCTGTACATGTAAGTAAAACTTTCCAAAGAATTTAGGTCAAAATTTTCATTGTTTTGCAAAACTTAAAGTTCACTTAAAGTAAAAAGTAATTTTTCTTTAATAAACTATTTGTTTTTCGTTCATGTAGAGAATTTTGAAACTATTAAACTAAATTAATATACAAAAAATAATAATAGTATTTCCATTAAGGATGTACAAAATATGGTTTAGCAGAGCACGTTGTTAAAAAGTTAAAATTGAAAAAAGTTTATATATCCGCAGCAAAAGAATTTGTGACGAAAAATTTAATTTGCATGGTTTCAACTGTGGACGAAGTGATTTAATTAAGGTGAAAACACTAGTGATTTTTACATTAGCGTGTCATTGGAGTTCATGTCTTTACATGAATACATTAATGAACTGCACTGTATTTAAACAAGTGCACAGAACTCATGCATATGTGATGAATTGTATATCTTAACCATATTATTATATATATTTCGCATGATGTTGCATTCATTTTCAAGCGCATCATTTATGACAAATTGCATCGCATTTAAGGAGTCCTTTATAATTATTTGCATAACTTCCAATTTTTATTGCTGGGTATTATTTATAGAAATATGATATAGTAAAATGAAAAATATTTGCAATATATGAAGTAGTAAGAAGCGTTTTATAAGTTCTAGATAAAATAAATCGAATCGGGCATGATCTTATTAGAAACTAAAATAAAAAGAAAATAATTTTTTGTGGAGTATTTCAGGACCACTTGATAATTAGACTGTTCTTGTAAAATGGATAAATCATTCGTTCGTAAAAAAACGAACGAACACTGTTTTGCGTTCTTGTAATGTTGATATCAATTTTTTGTGAGTAACAAAAAAGAGCTTTCATATTATTCATATGTTTTTGGTTCTTATAAAATTATTTCGTTCGTTACAAATGAAAGACAACGTCAAAAGTAGTCGTTTAATAAAAGCCATTCGTGTGTTTAAAATAATTTGTTTGCTTTTTAGTGTTATTAAAAATATATAAAAATAAAGTTCTAAATAATAAAAAAAGGCAACAGAATGGATGAAAATGATATTTTCAAAAAAAAAAAAAGAAGTAAGTACCAATTAGAATTACATACATTTTACAAAAATATATTTTACAATAATTACTAACAAATGTAGAAATAGAAGAACTATGTACCCTCAGTTTCAGAAATTTGTTGACCAAATGGAAGCCTTTCCGCATCCTCCTACTGGTAATCACGTATTTAGATCTTCAAAGGCTGGAGCAGAAATTACTTGTAAAAATATATAGCACAGATCTTAAATGCAATAGGTCCTCCCGAAAGGACAGAGTTGGAGGGGAAAAAGGTACTTTTTTGTGTTTTCTATATTTTCATAGTTGTCGCCAAAATATATTTGGTTTCAGACTTGGGCAGACCTTAAAAGCAGAACAAGACACAATAAAGCTGGAAACAACACAACCTTTTTGGGATCTGGTGGAGCACCATGCTGGAAAAAACATTGACTCCGCTGGAGTTACAAATCGATAAAACTTGCACTATATCATCTGCCACTGCACCAAAAGGCCCAGTACATGGCATAAAACCCACAACGTCAAACCCTATTAGAGATCAAAATAAAACTCCACCCAGACCAAGTACTAGTGTGGTATTAGTAACACCAGCATGTTCTATTGAACAAATTATTTTACCACAAAATTAATTCATCACTTTGAGCCTTGTCCCAGACTTCAAATACACCACCACATTCAACATCAACACCACTTTCTTTATCACTACCAAAACATCAAATTCAAAAAAGAAAAAATCAAGTTACACAGGAAAATGATGAAGAAATTAAACTTTTGCGAAAACAGTAGTAACTCAAGAAGCGCTCTTAAGTGTTATGGAGGCGCAAGCAAAATCTACCCAGGATCAATCAAATGCTCTTAAAGATATTGTTGAATCAACAAAAATTATTGCAAAAACACTAAATGAAATATTTCAACATTTAAAATAAATATGTAAATTTTTCTTTAAAACTAAAACTGGCACTAAAGGTTTATCATTTATTTTGAAAACATTTAAAAGAACACAAAACATCTGATTTGTAGGATTAATACCAAATATAATACATTTACATGTAAAAGGAACAAAAATAAACGAAAACAAATGCGTTGGTAATAAGGTTCTTTCACGATAGAAAAAAGCTCTTTTTATGTCAAAAAGAAATAAATGAAAACTTTCGAACGGTTTATGAAAACCAAAATTAAAACGAATTCGTATTGAAACGAAATGTTCGTGTAAAAAGTTTTATGTTTAAGTACGAAAATTTATACCGCAAAGTGTATTTTTCGGTATATTTAAAAACAAAAACGTCATAAAAGCAACAAAATTGGATGTACGACTCTGAAATTTTGCACACTTTGCTTTTTGGTGAGACGCTTTTTTGTAACGGCAAATCAATGTGCCACGCCCATTTTTACGCCCACCTCCCATATAACGTTTTAACTAAAATTCATATAATTTCTCTATTAATAAAGATTTTGGAATAATAAAGGCCTATATTGAAACACCTCAGTTGTACTCATTAGCAAAAACAACTTTGACACGCCTACTATAACGCCCACTTTCACTTTTGAATTGTGTCCAGACGCATAAACGTAATCATGAAACTTCGAATATATATTTATCGAGTCAAAAGAATTTTTTTCCCTGAAAATCGCTTAAATCTATGAATTAGGAAAAGAGTTATAGATAAAAATGTACGAAAATTTATACCGCACAGTGTATATTTCAAATTAATAACGTAGTAAAACTGACAAAACTATATGTACGATTCTGAAATTTTGCAAACATGGCTTTTTGGTCAAAGTCTTCGTTATAACGGAAAATAGATGTGCCACGCACACTTTTTTCTTGAAATTTTTATAAAAATGTATTAGTCATATATATTAGCATTTATTCATCTTACACTGTGCCATTTATTGTACTGTAGCTAAATATAAGATAAAGATGATAAGATAGATGACTCTACTAGCAACTACTAGATGGCATGCTAACAACTTATGCTTATGTTCTCCTGAAGTTATGCTCTATTAAAAATGGGAATTTAGGAACATTTTGACCTAAGTCAAAAAAAATTATCTCTAAACATTATAAACAATTTATTTTCATGTACTAATGGCTAACAAATTTTAAAATTATACAAAACTTATTTCGTTTGAAAATCTTTTAAAAGCAAAATGTTATAGAAGTTTAAAAATCAAAATCTTACTAATAAATTTCCCGTTTTAGAAAAATGCAGAGAATGTATATTTTAAATCACCCTGTGGCCCTTAAAATTTAACCTTAAATTCACTTTCTTCCTCTTAAATTCATGTAAATTCACTATGAATAAAGATTTTGGAATACTAAAGGACTATATTGAAATATCTAAGTTATGTTTATTAGCAGAAACTTTACTGACACGCGTATTTTAACGGCAACTTTCATTGAAAGACTAAATTTACGAAAACATTTTACTAGCACACCGAATTTATAATGGGTGGTTTTATTTTAAGGGACTATGTTGATTTTGAATAAAATTATTATGAAATTATTATCATTTATTTTTATAATGATAATATTTGTATGCTTCAATTATGTATGGAACAAAATATCGGCCAAATGGCCCCCCAACCTAGGCGGCACACTTCGATCCGATAGTCCATATTTTCAATGACACTGTTGATGCTCGATTGTTGGGCACGATGATGAGTCGAGGTTGCTTGCTCTTTTGCCACGTTATCGTGAAAACCAGCAATGTTTCCCATTCAACGAACTAAGATGGCATTCACAGATGTTTTCACATTTCATACAGACCTGCTTTGCAGACATTTAAATATTTTTTACAATTCTCACGATTGTGGACGAATTCGAACGATTATGTTGACCAAAAGAATCACGAAGTGCACAAAATGCATTTTGATTTGAACGCCCATTTTTATAAAAAACCTGAATAACTTTAAAGCGTTGCTCATTTGCGTATCTTTCCACGGATAAAATTGAGTAAGTTTGAGATTGAGAAATGTCAAGTGAAATGCAGAAAACAAATTTAAGGACTAGGTGTAGACCTTCAACATGGGCCCTTAAAATTTAACCACCCTCTACAAAGAAAGTGATACATATTTTATTATAAAGAGATTATTCCATAGCGATTAACAAAATAATAAATGTTGTGCTTTAAATGTACACAAAATTGGTGGTGGGTATAAAAGATTCGGCACAGCCGAATATAGTGCTCTTACTTGTTTAATACCGGTTCACTGATTTAAAGGCACTAAAGATTCCATATTCAGAAGCCTGCATCTTTTGCACTTTTTAACCGATTGCATAATTTTAAAATAAAAATAGAATCTAGACATCTTGAGATATAAAGAAAATATTTTCAATATTGCTTTCTTAACTAAAGAACTTTTTCTTAGCAATTTTTTAAAAAAAGTCCAAAATTTTGCTATTTTTTGGTTCACTTGAATATCCCAAAATATATTTAAAGGTAATGACTGACTAGAGACAATCAAAATACTTATTAAGCTTTTTCTAATTAAAATCTAAATTCTTGACTTTTACATCAAGCACCGTCAGTGTAACGCATATAAACACATTTTCACAACGGCTAACACAATGCTTGCTGAATATGCTTTATGTATATCCAGTCCCCTTAAAGCCCTAAGATTGGTATACTATTCTGTGTAAATTCGTGATACATACGCTGCTGCATATATTCTTGAGTGAAATGTTGCCCACATTCTTAAGTCAAATTTTCAAAATGCCTTTGAAAATATCGACACTCCCAAATTATTTTACTTTTGTATTAGTAATAATAATATATGTTTGCAAATATTTAAGATTAAATCCTAATTGAAAGATAGTGCTCAAACAAGCATTTATAAAAAAAGTTAAAAAATAAGGGTTTTTCTAGCAAGCTCAACTAAGCTCAGTATTACAAAAATAATTTACTCTACAGAGAGAATTTATAATTTAAACAGAGCAGTCCAACCCAATAGTGCCATGTTATTTGTAAATAATGCAACAAAATTTCGGAGAATGATCTTTAAAGTTTGTATTATGACAGAAGATTCTATGACAATCTAGTAAATAAAATTCTTGTGTTGTGGTGTTTGCGATTAAACTCCTCCGAAATGGCTTGACCGATTTTCATGAAATTTTGTATGCATATCATGTAGTTCTGAGAATCGGTCAACATTTTATTAAACCCCTCAACGCCATGCCTTTTTTCACGCCCCCTCAGGTAGGCCAGACTGCTTGACCGACATTCTTGAAATGTGCACATCATAAAACTAAGACTCTGATATAAATAATAGAATCCTTTTTTTTACCACGCTTACTTTAATGCTTACTCTAATGGTCAACAACTATTTTTCATACTCCTTAATATTTACGGTGACTCAATCCCAAGGATAAATTTATGCCTCACGTAACGACTTCGATGAAATTTTAAAATAAAATGGGTCTGCATATTTTACAACATACATATATGATTTACGTTTTATTTTTATTGTAACAAAAATTTCCTAGAAATAATTTATATGGCAAAACAACATTTTCCAGTTCAGCTAGTTATGTATAAGATAAAATGTCGACCACATTCTTGCCAGACTCTTATCCGATGGTCTATATTTTCAAAGACAATGAGACATAGTTAAGCTATAATGCCGTTAAAGTACCGAATAATCTTATCTTTTTGCTTTTGAATTGTTGTTGGCTTATTGATGTACGCCAAAGTTGACGTGTCCTTAAAGAAAGAAGTCAAATGGTATTATATCACATGATCAATGAACTAATTGACAGTTCTAAGTTCCTGAAATAAATTAATATTATCTACAATTGTAATTAACTATATACTTCTCAGGATTTTTGATTGCGTTCGGGTGAAGTAAAAACAACATTCTATAAGATGTTAATAGATTTACTGAAACTTTTAAGTTGTTGCTTTTTTGACAGCAGCTAGACAAACCACGTTAATACTACAATAGTTGCTTTCATAGTGCAACTAGTAATTTGTTTTGTTTGTAAGTATATTTGTAAGCAACAAAAAAAAAAACATTTTAAAATTTCTAAATCACACAGATATAGCCCTTAAGATGTTTTCTATATACCAATCGTCAGTTTCCTGCATACTCTGAAGAAATATTAGATAAATTGAAAACAAATAGTTTTTTTACTCCTCTTTATTGTTTATGATTTAAAAATGTATTGTTAACAGTCACAGTTCAGTACTATTCCGATACACAAAACGCCGATTCGGTTACACTAATAAGTTTATTATTAGAAATTATAAGATAAGAATTATCAAATCAAGAAAGAATGAACTTGTATTAATTTTACTTTGTTTTGAGAATCATAATAGACTCTAAATATACTACACCACACTTTTAAATAATAAAACAGTCAATTACCTTTTGGTAATCACCGCCAGTTTTATTTTAGTAAAGGCTATAATACACGGCATATTTTGTACATCTACATGTCTGCCAAAATTGTACTTTTACAGGCAACCGTCGCTGACTGCTTTGCAGCCGCAGATATTGCTGCCAACGGCTGATGTTACATGTTTTGACAGAAGAAAATAGAGCGCGCTCTAATTGAAATTTTGTCAGATCCCTCAAAACATGTTTTTTACAGAAGTAATGTTTAAAATGTAACACACAACATGTCCGTATTTATCAGTGTGGAATTTGTCAAGTCAGATGTAAAAAAACTGCTGTGTATTATAGCCTTAACCCTTAGATGTCCTACATGGTCTGGCCAGACCATATTTGACTTTCATATGAAATATCTTTTTTTGTAGCAAAATTTTGAAGAAATGAAGGATATGAATTCTACAAGCAAGTTGTTCTGAATCGAAGAAAACAAACTTGGAATCATTCTAATAACATTTAGGGTACAAAAAACCTCCCAAAAGAAAAAGTTCGCTAAAGGCACCTCATGGTCTGACTGGACCACAGGCTACTTTTTTTTGAATAATTGCTTTTTAACTGACAAAGTTTACTTTGCTGATTTTTTAAAAGTGTTTTTGGTTCGAGAGATGTGTCTTTAGAATTGCATCAAATTTGTTTGCAAACATTGAAATGAAAATCTTTGCGAGTATGGCAAAGTATATGCTCGAAAAGTTTGTGCTTACAAATTCTCTCCATCTCAAAGTAAAAGAAAAAGTGTATAAGCAGGGAATGAATTTTACGTTTGCTTTCTGTACGCCTAAAAGCATGCACTTAATTTTGCAATAATACTATCAAAATCATACTATCGTAAAAAATTATTAATAAATTGATGCTTGATACATTTTTCAGCGAAGCATGAAAAATATCTGTTGCTATAAAAAGTTAACTATTTCGAATGTTTCTAGCAAACCCGATACAAATTGTTGAGGAAATTTTAACACCAGACATGGGTAATATAATTATACGGGAAACAAATCCCAAAGCACAGGAAATGCAGTTAGTTATCAAGACAATCCAAGATATAAAACTTTGATATTTGAAGCTCACAAATTAAAATGAAGTGTATGCTTTCTTCGGATTGTTGCTTTTTGTTGGCGTTTTTCAATGTGCAAGACAACCTGTCAAGGAACTACGGGCGCCTTATCATAATGATATATAGAGGGTCGAAACACCCGCCAAGTTCATCAAAAATTAAATAAGCCCATAGATGTTATATAGTTAATAGCTGGTAAATAATTTAGAAACGTCATATACGCCGGCTGCAAGACGCAGTATATTCTATTAAAGGCATCTAAATATGGCATAAAAGCATCGTTAATATGTAGTGCCAGATCAAATTATTTCTTAAGATGTAAAATTTACACAGGGCCGAAATTCCAACCTGCAATAATAGCATGTACAAATGGTACCATTCTCATCAAGTTCACCTAATTACCGTCTGTTGTGCTTTATTTGTAAAACCACAACCAAAATTCAGAGAAAATCTTGTTTTTCTGCGGTAACTGCAACAGAGCTATGTGCCTTTAACATGATAAATACAAAAAACCGTATGCAATGATTGATTAATTTAAATGTTTTACAATTATAATTATATTTCAAAACAGATTTATTTAAAATAAAAAAAAAATAAGTACAAAGTTTCGTTTAGTTTACTTATTTGGCTGGGCTTTTCAATTGTGGTCTGGCCAGACCATGAGGTTCATTTAGTGACACTTAGGTTATAGAACATCGAAGGGTTAAGCATGTCAACAGGACAAATGCACAAAAGATTCTCCACGCACCTGGACCTGCATATAATATCAAATATAGTTAAAATGACAATACAAATACTGTTTGCAGCGCTATTTTTTCAAAGAGAATTATTGGTCCTGACTCCTTTAAAAAGAAATTTAAAATCCATTGTCTTTGTTCTGCCTTACATTAAGACCATTTATTTATTTGAATTTAATCACGAAATGAAATTGCTGATGGTTTCAGAAAAAATACAAGACTTTGTGCCTAAAAACTTGTCTAAATTAATTGCGGAAATGTGTATGTGCAAAGTATAACTAAAGGGCATTCATTCCATAACTTTAACTTTAAAAAATATTAACATAAAAAGAAATGTAGAATAATATACATAAATAGTTTTAATATATTTTTTTTAGTCCGTTTTTTTACTTATTCTATTATTTTATGATTTCTAAGGTTTCTTCATGACTTGCGCACAAAAAAATATCTCAAAAACATAGAAAACAACTGAGTTGTGTAGCTAAAAGGAAATCTTAACAGATAAAAAAGCGGGTAAATTGAAAAACAAAACGCTATGTTATTTTAGAGAATTTTTTTCTTCTCTAACTTTAGTTTTTCTTCAAAATTTTATAGTTTTTTTATTTTGGTTTTCATGTTTGTTTTACATTTTCTATGAATAATACGATTTATGCGTTTTTTTATGTACAAGTGTGCATTGTACCTGTACGTTTCTTTAAATGTGTAATTCCAACAACAGTGCAACACTTTAAATGCCGGAAATGCTGGGCTAGTAGCTTTTGTTTTCATTATGCAGCAGCTATCAACAAAGAAAAAAAAAATAATCTTGAAAAAACGTAGCACACAGGGTGAGCATGTTTAATAATTTTGTATTTATTTAATGTGAAAGAACAAAGTTAGCATCATATAGTTTCAGATTTACATTTGCCCTTATTTTATTTACCTTTAAATTTTTTGAATTTTAAATAAGACGTGGTATAACAATAATGCCACAGCCGTTAGAAACAAAATTGAATTGGTATTTTTGGTAACGGTGACAGTCACCTATAATCATATACATTCTTGCCCATTAGTTTGGTTCAAACAGCTAAGCTTTAGTTTAATTTAAAGCGGTTTAATGTACAGTAGTTTTATATACATTTAACATTTCCTTTGTTTGGACGGTTTATCGACAAACTTGTTAAGTAATACTGGGTGGCCCAAATAAGATCTAGTGATGTTAAACACGTATAGCTCTTGTAATAACGTTTTTTTCTATAATTTATTTTTATGTGTTAAATACATTTTATGTAAATTTAACGTGACTATGTGTGAAATATGACATCAGACAAATGACCACCATTTTGCTTGATACAGGCATTGGCCTTTGTAGCGCATTTTGTTTCTGGTTGCAGGCGCCGTGTTTCGTCTCGAATATTTTGCTTGAGTTTTTCAAGTTCCTGCGGTTTTTTAACATAAACTTTGTCTTTTAAATAACCCCATAAAAAATGTCAGGCGGAGTTAGATCTGGTGAACGAGGAGTCGAAGGGAAGTCTGAATTTTTTAAAATTATGCGTTCACCAAAAATTTCACGCAGCATGTCCGTAGTTTGCCTAGCTGTATGCGCAGTGGCTCCATCTTGTTGAAACCACAAACTAGGATATTACTCCACCATTGCCTGCAAAAAGCAGTCGAGCATTGTTCTGTAAGAAGCCCCGGAGACCGTTTCTGGCGTTTCATCCTCACTCTCAAAGAAATATGTGCCGATGAATTTTGTGGACATAACACCGCACCAAACAGTGCATCTGATTGGGTGTGACTGATGGTGATGGTGCCCTTGCATTTTCGGTGCTCCACAACCTAAAGTTTTGTTTATTCACATAACCACTTAAATGGAAATGCGCTTCATCCGTCATCAAGAGATTATTTAAAAAATAATTTTGTGTGGCTAATTGTGTAAAGCAAATAGCGTATTGTAGTCGTTGTGGGGGGTCTTGCAGTAGAACCTGTTGCACAATTTGAACTTTGTATGGATTCATCTTATGATTCAACTTTTAAATTCTCTGTAATATTGTTCTGGGTATACCCAACTGGCCGGAACGGCGACGAGTTGAGACAGATGGATCATTTTCAACACTCTGCTGCACAGCTTTCACGTTGTTTTCAATACGAATATTTCGATGAGCACCTCTTTCTGGACGATCGGTTCCTCAAAACAGCGAACTAAACTTGTAATCATAAAAGATGTGGATGCTGATCTTACGTTAAAAAACGACGATAATTTTGCTGCGTCAGAACAATTTATCGTTGATAAGAATAATAAAAATAGATAATTTTAATGCGTTGTTGTTGACTGTACGTATTCATTTTAAATTTCCAAGAGTTCAGTTATTATCTACAAAAAGAAAAAATAAACTATGTTTAAGAATAAAAAAGTTATTTTTGTTTCAAATCAGCAGGTCTCATTTGGGCAACCCGGTATATATACTTCGCCACAATACAAATACACTTTCAGAACATGAGTAAAAACCAAATTTTGCTAAAATATTCAATACAACTGATAGAAGAATATCAACAGCATCAGGAAAACAATTAATTAGAATATTTATTTTGAACTTTATCAGTTTAAAAATTTAAGTAAATTATATTTTTTTAACTCCGCTGATAGTGTAGAAATGTCAAGATATGTAACATAAGCAACTTGATTTATAATTTTTTTTCGTAGGTAATTTTCCTAAAAAATAGTTTTTTATAACCTAAAATGCGGCATCTAAATCAATAATTTCAACAGAACATTATAATTGGATGCAAGTATGTACCACGTCCGCCTACTACTAGGAACTAAAATAAATATTTATTAAGCTCCCTCATAAATTAAGACAAGTACATGATTTAGTGACCGGAATAACCCAATAACGTGTTGGACTTAGAGGAGTTTTTCGATTCTTATAAGGGTGGAAATTCAATTTGATTATTCTGTGATATGCTAGTCTGATATTTAAAAATGAGAGAAAATTTATAAGTCATCAGTTTACCAAGAAACTGCTCCGCCGCTGTTGTCAAAAACATTATCACAAGTGTGTTGTACTAAATGAGAAATATAAAAAGCTATCCGAATGGCTTTTAACAAATTTCGAAATAAGAAATTGTAGTTTTTGTGTAACAAATGTCAAAAAAAAAAAATAAGTACGCATCTTGTACATTTTATATCATGTCATTACAAAAACACTTCTTTGTAAGACAGACGATATGCAATAGCCATTGAAAAGTGTGATGTTCAATAAGGGCAAGTCATTTTCTAGTTATAACTTGATAGTTATTCGGCAATAATGATAAACTTATAAATGTTTACTCTTATATGGTACTAGCAGACCCGGTCCGTGTTGCTGGCCCTAAGCAAACATTAGTTTTGTATTACCACACAATTTAAATTGAGCTTTTAACGAAATTTATAGCCTTCAAATAAAAATCCATGGAATACCTATCATAAAGCTTTTTTTACAGAATAACTTACATATGGTGTAGGTATGGGATCAATCCAAAAAGAAACGCTATATTAAAGACAAATTGGAAATTATATTTATTTATTACTTCATCTGAAGGCCAGCGGAAGACAATGTTTTTTGTTTTTTTATTTGGTGTAAAAACGTATAAATTTTCTGGCGTGCCAACTCGAGAGCAAGCCACATACAACTGGCCGTGTGAAAAACATGAATTTTCCAAAATTAAGCCAACAATAGTCAATGATTGGCTTTGTGCTTTGTTGATGGTAATAGCAAAGGCAAGATGCAAAAAGAATTGGAAGCGCTTGAACTGGAATGGTAAGTCGTTGGAAATCATCGAAATTCGTGTTATAAGTACGTCTTCGCCTTTGAATCTGCCACCGATGTTTTGATGGTCAATCTGGTTCCGTTGCATAACTTTGGTGCGTTTAAGTTGCGAATAAGAATTAATGGTAATCTAACCTTTAATGTTAGTACATGCTGTGGCATTCCGGGTGGTTGCAATGAATTCAAAAATTCAGTGGGATAATTGACGACTTGTTCTTCATCCATTATTGTGTCGATCGATTTGTATTTGATTAATTTGCCGGGCAGTTTCAATTGAATTTACTCATTCAGCTGTAATTATTTTTTTTTAAATAAACCAAAAACTCGGATTTTTTAATGCAACATTTCGAAAGTTTTAAAATCTTGATATTGGATCATTTTTAACATAGGTTTTCTGTAAATATTTTCGGAACTACATAACCGTTTGAAGAGTTTGATATCTCGTTTTCAAAAAAAATAATAAAAAAAACAAAATAAATAAATATAAGTATGTATAAATATGTCATTGGTGAAGCAATATGAAAATTTCGATTTTGCCACGCCCCTCCGCCCACAGACCGAAAATCAAAAATCAGACTTCACAGTGTCACCCTAAATATTAAGAAGATTCCCTGAAAATTTAATTAAAATCGGCCCAGCCGTTTTGGAGTCCATACGTTACATACATCCTATTTTATATATAGATTTAAGAATAGCGTTAAAACCATAATATGAACCATTCAAAAATCAAATGCATTTGTGTTAGAGTTGAACGTGTATGATCGTTTATTGCCTTAAGTAATTAATGTCAGTAACATACAACATTTTTATACCCTTCACAGTGAGTGGCGTTTAGTGTGAAATTTCTAAAATTTTAATTTCCGAACCCATAAAGGATATATTTTCTAAAAGCGTATGAATGGAACAGTCAATTAAGCATGGTCCATCTGTCAGTCTGTTCGTGTGTATGTTGAAATCAACTTTTCGAAGCTCCCAGACATTCTCAAAATCCGTGTCAGGCAACAAAACATCAAAAATAATCGGGAGCAGATCGGTATTGAAAATTAGAAAAATCTCTTATAAACATCTGAGATATGATGAAAAAACCTAGACCGCCTTGTCTTTTTACACCAATAAAAACTGGATGAACTTAACTTCGAATCCGAGTTAAGACAAAAAAAAATTTTTTTTTAAATTTTTATTTTTTTTTTACATAAACTCAATTTATAATTTTACAATGGGATGTTTTTAGGCAGATAAAATATTTATAAAGGTAATGAAACGTATATGTATGTATTTACGTATTTCATTTCATTAGTATTTCATATTTAACACACATATACTGACATACACTTACTTATGTGTCTGTAAATAATGTATGCCAAAAGAATTAAATATTAATAAGAGCATCCTAGTTGAATCGTTTTAAATTACGTGCAGCACCCTGTAATATAACTAAAATATATACAATTGTACAGCCTTTTTTATAGTTTTTTTAAGTTGAATATTATATCGTGAACGAATGTGTGTGTGTGAAAAAAATGTATGTCAGTGAAATAAAATACAAAATAAAAAAAACAATCTTATTCGTTATATTGTTACAATTTTACAGACAAATGTCATGTCTTTCATTGTATACAAGAATATGTATGTTCATGTCTAAGGATGCGAATATAAAAATATACTAGCCATCTGTTTTTAAAATGCAGACATATAAAATATAAGTACATCCAACATGTTTTCCTTCTATAAATGCTTATTCTCTATCAAACGCATAAATGTTTTTATGTTCCAAGTACTTGTGCTTATTGCATTGTTAACCATACACATATACATACATACATGTTTAGAGGGTGTTTCAGTAAGAATGTCCTAATTAAATTTAGTGTAATTTTTTATGCATGCAACAATGAATTTAGCAGCTGTTACATATGTTTAATCCGATTATTAAAAATGGATCACATTACGAAATTCAATTTGGCATCGTTCTCATTTTTCATATTTCACCAATCAAAACACAGCTCGTTACGATAAAAAATCTACCTCCACCTTCATGGGTACAAATTTCAGATAACTCAATGGCTCAAACCAGCAGACCATAGAAAGCGCCGGCAATTCGTTCAGTGGTTTATGAATCAAGGTGAAGTCAATGTCAATTTCTCAAAGAAAGTCATTTTCTCAAAAAAAAAAAAAGAAAACTCATTTCCATCTGCACGACCTCTTAGGTAGGAAAGGGGGATGCAGAAAGCAGTATCTGCCCCCTACACCCACACTCGGAGACCAATAAGGTCCATTGCGGCCCCTTAAATATTGCAAAATTTTGGGCCTCAGAAAGTTCTCATTCAATCTAACAAGTAACTGATTGATACGTATATTTGTTAAGCGTTGAGATTAGGTTTAACTTTTTGAAGATAAGAACGAAATTGCTGTTAATGTAAACGGCATTCGTTTTAGAAACATATTAACGGATTTTTAGTGACGTGAACTAGACGGCATAGATCTGGACGACATGTGGTTAAAGCAAGACGGCACCACCAGCATAAAACAATCCATTTATAGCAGCAATGATTTGCAAAAAAATTTTAATGTGAACTAGCCACCACTGTCGTGCGAGTTTATTTAATTTTTTTGTGAAATCCTATATTATGCGAATAAGCTAGAAATAATGACTGAAAACCAAGATCCAGCACATCATGGTAGTCGTATCTTTAGGGAAAAGTCATTGATAATTTCATGAAATAATCACAACATGTCTTCTTGAAAAGCCAATAAAACAATCAAAATTATTTATTTATTATTTTTTTTTTTTTTAACGTTTATTAATTCATAATATTGTACAAACTTAAACTATAATAAACACTAGTTAACAATATTAATTTTTACACATTTATACAAAGTCCCAAAAACAAGCTCTCGAGTATTATTAGTATGGCTTAGATTTAGATTTTCAAAAAAAATATTTAGATTTTGTACTTCAAATGGAGAAGATATATATTTTATATAATATTAGATTGTAATGAAAAAAATTGTTTAAAAACATTACATTTATATGGCAACTGTTAAAAACTATGGTCGAAAAGTAAAAAAAGGAAGAAAAAATATAATAGATTATTCATTTAACCACCAAAATTTTTTGGTTTTCGAACACTGTAAACTATAAAAATCTCTATTAGAAATACTTGTGTCGTGACGTAAATTTTAATTATTTGTTTCATTGCAATTTACTGCTTTAATTATTTAATTATTTATTTTAATATAAACAAGTAAGAGCACTATATTCGGCTGTGCCGAATCTTTTATACCCACCACCAATTTTGTGTACATTTAAAGCGCAATATTTATTATTTTGTTAATCACTATGGAATAATCTTTTTAAAATAAAATATGTATTACTTTCTTTATAGAGGGTGGTTAATTTTTAGGGGCCCCTGTTGAAGGTGAACCACACATAAGCAACAAGTTTTTTTTTGCATTTCATTTGACATTTCTCAATCTCAGACTAACTTAATTTGAACAGTGGAAAGATACCTAAATGAGCAACGCGTTAAAGTTATTCAGGTTTAATTATTTATTTTAGTTGATCTCTTTTTTTAAATTTTCATATTTAAATATCCAATTTTTGTATTTAAATTCTCAATATTTCGCTACTCCTTCGTGTAGCATCTTCAGGAAAATTCATTATTATTAATTATTAATTATTAATTATTAATTAATTAATTAATTATTATTAATTAATTACTTGTAAATTAATTTTCAGGTTTAATATTCAGGTTTTTTATGAAAATGGGCGTTCAAAACAAAATGCATTTTATGTACTTCGTAATTCTTTTGATCAACATAATCCTGCCTTCTTAGTTCGTTGAATGGGAACCACTGCTGGTTTTTGCGATAGTGTGGCAAAAGAGCAGTCAACATCGCCTCATCATCATGCCCAGCAATTGAGCATCAACATTGTCATTGAAAATTTGGACCATCTTCGATATGCTACTAAAATGCTTTTGTAAATGTTGTCTTTCAATGAAAGTGGGCGTTAAAGTAGGCGTGTAAATAAAAATTCTGCTAATAAATACCACTTAGATATTTTAATATAGTCCTTTATTTTCCCAAAAATTTTGTCAATAGAGAAATTAGATGAATGTTAGATAAACCGTTATATGGGAGGTAGGCGTTAAAGCGGGCGTGTCACCCAAGCTTTTTGGCACAACAAATACATTGATAAGAAGGATATATGTAACAAATTTCATCATCATACCTCTAGTTTTGTCGTTTTTAAGAGCTTTTAAATTTCATTAACGGTAGATAACGTGAAAAGTGGGCGTTATAGTAGGCGTGTCAAGTTGTTTTTGCGAATGAGTACAACTTAGATGTTTCAATATACCCCTTCATTATTCAAAAAATTTTATTAATAGAGAAATTATATGAATTTCAGGTAAAGCGTTATATGGGAGGTGGGCGTAAAAGTCGGCGTGGCCCCTTAATTTTCTGGCACAGTAATGACATTGCGTAGGGGGCTATACGTAGCAAATTTTATCATCATACCTCTAATTTTGGTGGTTTTATGAACTTTTAAATTTCATTAACGGTAGATAACGTGAAAAGTGGGCGTTATAGTAGGCGTGTCAAAGTTGTTTTTGCGAATGAGTACAGCTTAGATGTTTCAATATAGCCCTTTATTATTCCAAAATTTTTATTAATAGAGAAATTATATGAATTTTAGGTAAAACGTTATATGGGAGGTGGGCGTAAAAGTGGGCGTGGCACCTTATTTTCCTGGCAGGGTAATGAGATTGCCTAGGGGGATATACGTAGCAAATTTTATCATCATACCTCTAATTTTAGCGGTTTTATGAGCTTTTAAATTTTAATAACGGTAGATAACGTGAAAAGTGGGCGTTATAGTAGGCGTGTCAAAGTTATTTTTCCGAATGAGTACAACTTAGGTGTTTCAATATAGCCCATTATTATTCCAAAATCTTTATTAATAGCGAAATTATATGAATTTTAGCTAAAACGTTATATGGGAGGTGGGCGTAAAAGTGGGCGTGGCATATTGATTTTCCGTTGCAAAAAAGCCCCTCACCAAAAAGCAAAGTGTGCAAAATTTCAGAGTCGTACATCCAATTTTGTTGCTTTTATGGCGTTTTTGTTTTTAAATATACCGAAAAATACACTGTGCGGTATAAATTTTCGTACATATTGATCGATAACTCCTCTCCTAATGCATAGATTAGATCATTTTCGGGGAATAATATTGTTTTTACTCAGGAAATATATATTCGAAGTTTCATGAGTCTACGTTAATCCGTTTGGACACAATTCCATTTTATTCGATGTTCGTAGGACACGGTTTTTTCGACCTACTCTTGCTTTTCGAGCTATAACTCTCTTCCTAATATTCCGATTTAGCCCATTTTCAAAATGAATATACCCCCACCATTTTTTTGGTGGCGGGTATAAAAAGGTATTTCTACTGAAATACCCTTTACACATAATATATTCATACAAAAAAAGAATGTTTTTTGTTTAGTAGGTGTGTTTTTTTTACACTTATGTAAAAGTACGCAGTATACAGTAGGGTCATTCACTTAACAAATTTTTACTCTTGACTATTTTCGGAAAACTAAACATTAAAGGTATGCATTATGCATTTTATTAGCGCAAATCATGCCTTATTTGTTAGATTTAATTTACTAAATTGCAAAACCTTTCAACATATCATTACCACCTTAATATTTATTTAGTTATGTTCACATACAAATGTATCTTGAAGTTTATATGTGAGTGTGATATTAGGCCAATTACTACACCTTTAGTTGGATATAGAGACAAACAAAACAAGAAGTACAAATATAATAAATTGTAATAAACTCTGCTTTTTTAAATCCTTTGTTAGTTTGCAACACGAACAAGTACTGATGTTGGCTTCATTATTGTTGTTTCGTTAGAATATATATTTCCGGTCATCACCGGTCTTTCGGTTATCTTAGTCCGTCACAATAACAATGTGTTTTATTTAAATACTTACTAGCAGTATCCGGACCGATTTGCTGGCCCCTACAAAACTTTTGAATTGCATTCAATTAGAGATAGAGTTTAATATTCGCTGCCACTATTTTTATACCCGACACCAAGAAAATGATGGGGGCATACTCATTTTGTCATTCCCTTTGAAACACATTGAAACATCCATTTTTTACCACATAAAGTATATATTTTCTGATTAAAATTTTATTTTATGACGATCTAGCTATTTTCGTCCGTATTTACATCTGTCAATCTGTCTGTCTGTTAAAGGACGATAGAGCTGAAACCGAAAAAGCTAGGGTGCTCACAAGGTTTGTTTGGTATTGAAAATGGGATAAATCGGAATGTGACTAAGAGAGTTATTACACGTAAAGCAAGAGGTCAAAAAACGACGTGCTTCCGACATCGAATAAAATGCAAATGTATCCAAACGTAATACCATAAAATTTCGAATGTGTATTTCCTGAGTAAAAATATCTTTTCCTGTAAAGTGCTTAAATCCATGTAAAGAAAATGTGTTATAGATCTAAATGTACGAAACTTTATACCGCACAGTGTATTTTTCGGTATACTCAACATTTAAAACTCAATAAAACTGGCAAAATTAGATATATGATTCTGAAATTTTGCAAAGATTGCAAAGATTGCAATTCAGTCAAAGGTTTTGTACTAGCGAAAAAAAAATTATCACTCATGCTTTTACGCCTACCTCCCATATAACGCTTTATTTTAAATTCATATAAGTTACCTACAATAAAGAGTTTAGAAGAATAAAGGACTATATTGAAATATCTAAGTTGTATTTATTAGCAGAAAAAATATTAACACGCCTACTTTAATGCCCATTTTCATTGTAAGACGGAATTTAAGAATTTAATAGGAAGTCGAAGTTACAACAAAGATGGTATTACATATTTTAGTATAAAGTGCGTATATCGTAGCAGTTACTATTAATAACAAAATAATAAATTTTGTGATATAAAAGTACATCATATTGGTGGTGGGCACCAAAAATAGTGCAAAAAATAGTGGGCACAGCCGAAAATAGTGCTATTTCCTGTTTATTATGCACTTTCAATTTGTTATACACACAACGTAATCTGTTGTACTACTATCTCTATTTCTTTAATTATTTTCATTAGTAATGCCATAATATTTATGATCTACAATGTTCTAATAATAATACAAGTATCATCTACAAAGAAGAAATCGGTTGTTATTAAAAATATTAAATAAAACTCAAATTAAAAAATAAAATTTTTAATTATATATTGGATCATATTTTCAAAACTTCTTAAACAATGAAACGAAGTAATTCATTCTAAATGACTGAATAATAATTTTTCATAAATGACGAGCGCTAAAAAATCTTAAACAATTCACTTAAACAAACAAACTCAACTTATGAAAAATCGGATGTTTTTCACCAAATATGCTTAAATTCCATGCACTTATTACAAGGGAGTGTAATTCATGAATATATTTATGCAAACACATGATTTTCAATGACATGTTAATGTTAAAATCATACGTGTTGTCACTTTAATTCAATCACTTCATCAGTTTAATCCCTGCAAAATAAATTCTTGGTCATACTTTTTTTTTGTGTTTATGTTTAAAGAGTGCAATAAATTTTGTGATATTAAGAAGTACATCGAAATTAATAAAAGAAGCGTAAAATTTTATTTAAACAGATATCAAGTGAATCACCATGAGGTTTAGTTATCAATAGGCTTTTATTGACAAATCTGGCATATCAAACAAATTTGCCATTTTCGATCAGTATCATTCAGCAAGTCATTATTTAAACAGTGTCTCCAAACTGTTCAACTGTATTACGGAAAACCGCATTCTGTATGAAATGAAAGTATGTTGTGTTTTTGCGAAATTTTGTTCAGTGATGAAGAACATTTCTGGATCAATAAACAAAACTACCGTATTTAGGCTTATGAGTACCAAAGGCTACCATTATTTCGCATAAAAACAGCGCTATTTTATTTTTTGTATGCTGGTGGAATCATTGGTCCATATGTCTTAAAAAATAGGTCAAATCAAAATGTTACCGTCGATGGTAACATAGAGCGCGTGAAACAATTTACTTGTTCTGAAATCATTTTGGTGAGCAACTAATTTCACGTTCTGCTACGGCAAATCTACCACCTACATAGTGCGACATTACACCTTTGGACTATTTTCTGCGGGGATATATAAAATCTAAAGTTTTCAGGAACAAGCAGCTATAATTGGCGCTTCATTAGCCATCATTACTCATGCTATTAGCGAGAGACCAGCCGCTGTTCTTAAACAAGTTGTCCAAAATTGGACATTCCTAACGAATCATTTTTAAATTAATGAGTTTTATTTTACATTATAAATCAAACGATGAGTCACTGAATATTCTTTTGTATTGCATTTCTAACCTTGTTCTCTTTTTTTGTGATAATTTGCATAACCGTCCTTCTCATACTTATGGCTATTGTACGGCAGGTAAAAAATTTAAAATAAAGAAAAAAAATAACAACATTTTTTTCATTACAATATGAAACATTTGTTTGTAAAAGTGATTTATTTAACTTTTACGCAAATGAAAAAAGCTCTTTTTAATTCATCCCTTTGTCACTGTTTTATTGTATTTTTGCCTTTGAAATTTTTTTTTTTTTTTTTGTATTTTTTTTAATCATTTAATGTGCATAGATTTTCCTTTCTGCTTATGTACAGTCATTAAATTTATTCATTAATTTATTGATAGTCATTTTAAAATAATTTTCTTTCACTAACACAACAAATGGACAACAAAAAAAGTTGTTTGCAATGCTGGGTTTTTAGCCTTGAAATAAAATTTAAGTTTTAATTAAAAATACAAGACGAACTGTGTACAACTTTCATGTTTACTGGCAATTTATAACAAACATCGATATGATTCAATATAGTTTCAAACAAAAAAACACATTATTTGTTGCAAAAATAAAGTTTAAATAAAGAACAGCAACAATGTTGGAAACATGAGAACCAAACTACTGCGCTACTGCTTCTTTTTGTTGTTACTGATTGCACTGCAATAGCACGCTACGACAGTGGTATCTTTGAGTATTAAAACATTGAAATATAGTCAACTAAAGTCTTTCAACAACGAGTTAGTATAACATCGTCCAGCTCTATAGAAATCTAATTTAACAACTTCATATAACGTTTATTAAATATAATAAAGATGTTCACTTAACAGCTGCGAATTAAGTAACCAAAAACATTTTGTTAATATTCGCGGCTAATTTATCGTCAACAAGATTAACTTTGCGTAATTTCGCTTTAACACAAGAGTTCGACCGCTAACGTGAATACCCTTAATATTAAATGGTTTGAAATCAAATTAGCTTTCAGTTAATTATTTCAAAAAATGGCTCTTTACTCGCTACTCTGCCTTTTAATAATATCGGTAGGGTTTTGAAAGAACTCATTTGTATCTGTTCTTTACATAACGGGTGCCTTTAACGGTGTAAACCTGTCGGAAGTTAGAGTTGATATCTCTATGATCATATTTACTTTGAATTTTCTGTCACATAGATTAAAAAAATCTGCATTAGGAAAGCCCAACATAATTATAGCTTCTGGAGCAAGCATTATTAAAACCAAGGACTTAAACCAAACTCTCTCTGAATACTGCTCTCCAATACCTGTCTTCTGCAGAAAATCCATCTTTGTCAGCTCGAAGACAGGGGTAGGAAAAGCCTATCCTCTAATAAAACTGACCCAGATGTATATATATTGGCCGGACAGATGGAAAAAGTTGTGTACGCGACGGTGTCCACGCTAGACTACAGAAGTTCGGATATCTTTCAGATTGACGATTGAATGCAGTATACTTCATTCTGAGGTAAACTTAATTAAGCAGGCAGAATATTGTCTACGGTATTGTAAGGTAATTCATAGGAATTTTAGAATCTTTAGAATCGGGTCCCCAATATGGTGTCTAAACGACTTCACAACTCGTCCATGTATGCCACACGGGACCAGGGATATCAAGTGCATAGCTGATTTGATCTCCTTGCTAAGGGGCTGCACATCACGTAGTAATGGAAAAAATTTATCACTACTGTTGCAAACCCCTCTCGGCTTGCAAACGTCGTTAAGAGGTGTATCGCAATATATCGGCTCAAAAAAGATGGACAAATAATTTTGTATGTAATACAGCGAGGACTTCATGGCCTAGAGTAATCCTCAGCCTACCAAGCAGCTTCTGGAATTCGACAGGAAAAATATTGTCGTTACGTTGACTGGTCATTGCAAATTTAACAATAATGCCAGGAGAATGGGACTTCTATTGTGATTTAGATTTATATGATTAAGAGCAGGAGACTATATATCACTGCACTAGGACTAACAAATTTTTTATGGAACGAAAATCTTTTGTTGTGCAGATCCTTTTTATGTGTTTAGAGGTCTTGCTAAGAATTTGTCATTTCCCCTGTAGGTGGCGTTTCGTTAACATTGACAAGTGATGCTGAACTTTCTTTGAAGCCAGGAGTGAGCTTTAACGTCAAAAAGCTTTTTTTTATATTTTATATTGATTTGTTTGATGTTAACCTTTAACTACGGAGGTGGTGGTAAATTTTACCCTCTCTTTGCATTTTTGTTTAACTCACTTATGGTTTGCTTTATGAATTTCATTCTCTTAGTATCTTCTCAAAATGTTATTATTATTAAGTCAGTAGTGTTTTGCATGCATTTGGTGACATGTGAGCGCTGAAATGCTGATGCTGGTGTAAAAATTACCACTTGTCCGCGTTTCTGTAATTTTTTGACAACAGCTCAAGGGGAGAATTTTTAAAAAATATAGCAAGGCAACTAGTCTTACCACATCTACAAAGACGTCAACACAATCAAGGACTTCCTCGGATATTACGAAGCATAATTAGCAAAATTTTAGGCCCAGATTCCGTAGCTCCACCTCCAGTATCGTCTAATCCTGGTACTCGGAAATTATGCTACATATGCCCGAGCAGACTTAAACGTAAAACAACACACGTTTGCTTGCATTGTAATAAGCCAATGAGTATGAGTATGCAGGAAACGTTTATGCGTACATTGTGCAAATACGGAATCTAATGAATAAAAAAAACTGGATGAAGGTCGATCCGTACTTTTTACAATTATAATATTTTTTGTGTTCCCTTTTATTTTATTATTATTTTACACTAGTTGGCTCTGAAAATGGGCTTTTATGTTTTTCTTAAAATTTTTTATTTCGTTTTTTTTTTTAATTAAAAAAGTACTGTTTTTTTAGGTTGAAAAAAAAGCTGTGCAATAAAGTGCCTGTTATGTTAACTAAAGAATTATCAACTTTTTATTTTGTTACGGCTTTAACTTTGGAAACGCTGTTTGTTAACTTAAAAAAGCAAAAAGTTGTAAAAAAAATTTTGTTTTCTTAAAATTTTTAGTAAAATTCAAAGGGGTAAAATTTACCACCACGTCACTGGCTATGTACAAAAGTTTTACCTCCGTAGTTAAAGGTTAAAGCCTCTAAAATGAAAAATAGTGGTTAAAATTTTTTGTATCTGGCAGGATTCAAATCAGAGTGTTTTGATTTGGACCACTACACCAAGATCAGTACCACAACATTTATTTTTGTATTAAGTCCTACGCAACGTCTTATAAATTTCTTAATATTTTAAAGTCATATTTTTTTAATTGTGAAAAATTGTTAGTACTACTGTGCTTTGTACTTTCTTACACTAACTTTTAAATATATGTGTATTAAACAGATAATTTATAGACGATTAAAAAATAGTTTTGCTTTTTTATGTTTTATACACTTATTGGCGTAACCTGCTGTATTGCTGCCAGATGCAAACGGAAATTATATAAAATCTTCAAGACCAGCATCAAGACTTAATAAGAAAATATGTTGTTGAAACTATAATAAAATAAAATAAAAACTTCAGGCTCCTGCCAACGTTGCCATTGAATAAAAGTTGTGATATATATTAAGAAAAAAAAAGGAAAAAAAATATGTTTTATTTTTCAGTGAGCACTTGTTTATATTTCTTTAAATTGTCCTTTTTATTACGAAAACTTTCTATTCTCTGCAAGCTTCAACTGAATCAAGCATCAATGCGGTTGTTACATTAACCATGGCTGACTGTCAACACAATTATTATTCATTTAGTTATTAAATAATTTTTCAATAAATTTACAAATGTGGGAAAACACCACAAACCAACGTAATATTTCGTTAAAATTTATTTTGCGCATTATAAAATTTTCTTTGTAAATGCCTTTGAAAATTTTATATTTTGTTACAGACAAAAAAAAATATATAAATAAATGGGGAGCATATTAAGTTTGTTGTTATGTTTGTAACATATTGTAATATTTGAACTAAATCTGTGCTAAATATCATTTGCATTCATATGTTGAAAGCACATTTTATTTTAGGAGTTTCAATTTAACTAATTTTAATAAAACTTTTTACATAAATTGAGTTCATTGGACAATACAGCGTATTGCTACTCAATCACGTTAAAACGTCTGAAGCAATATAAGGGCAATTTGTTGCACAACAATCATATCTAATACAATGAAGATTTGTTATGGCAGTAACTACACAAGGTTAGGTTAGGTAGAATTGGCAGTTGCTGTGCTAAAAAAGAGAAACAGACCAGTCCAGAGTCTCTGACAGGAATCGAACCCGAATTGTTAACAAAAAGCATGTGTTTTTTTCTGCATTTTATTTAGCAAAAAAGAGACGAAAATTGTCAATATCAATTTATTTATATTTCTCTTTTAACTTCTCCCACATTTTCAAATGTATACTTATAAGGGAAAGGTATGATTAAGCTGCTCCTCGTAGAGCTACAATTAGTAAAGGGTTTTTCAACAGGCACGCTACATAAGTAGACCGATAGGGACAGCAAATGACACCATATTTTTTGCCTCTTATTTGACATTTCTCTTCAATAAGGTTTGCCGTTTCATGATAGAAAGATATACGAGCCAAGAACGAGTCTAATTATTAAAATTTACTACCGAAATTCGGAGTCAGTGGCCTCAACGTTAAGAGCGCTACGTAAAATTTATGGTCACTTCTCATTTCTGGCTGAATGGCTTCGACAATAAGCAAAATATGCGTTATTGGTCAGACAGCAATCCACACGTACTCCATGAGTCATAATTGCATCCCGAAAAAATTACAGTTTGGTGCGGTTTATGGGCCGGCGGCGGCATTGGGCCGTACTTCTTCCGTGATGATCATGACCATCACGTTACTGTGAATGGGAATCGCTACCATTCAATGATAACAGAGTATTTTTGGCCCCAATTGAATGATATAGACTTGCAAATTATGTGGTTCCAACAGGACGGAGACACAAGCCACACAGCGAATGTCACAATCAATTTATTGGAAACCAAGTTTGAGAACGTGTTATTTAACGAAATCGTCCAGTCGATTGACTGCCTCGGTCGTGCCACTTCACGCCGTAAGACTATTTCCTGTGGGGCTACGTCAAGTCTACGGTCTATGCCAACACGATTGATGAACTTCGTACGAATATCGAACGTGAAATTGCATCAGTATCACCCGATTTATGGTTGAATACCGTCGAAAATTGGGTTCAGCGTCTGGACTGCTACAAGCGTGCCCGTGGTGGCCATGCAAAAGAAAACGAGTTCCATACATAATGGCATCGAACGGAATTTCACAGGAATAAAGAATTTCATTGATATCCAAAACCGTTTTTGTTTTATTTAAAAAAACATTTGTAGCGCTCTTATTGAAAAACCCTTTACTTCTTAATGACAAAGCAGAGAGGAACAGAGTGGAACATTGCAAATAAATATTGAAAGCAGGTAAGTAAGCGATAAAAAAATACACTTTGCTGCAATGAAGTTTTTTAATGGGTCACCACCAGTATCACAACCGTTAAAAAATTGAACGTGTAGAGCACAGTGTTAACAAAACACCAGAAATATTATCCAGAAGGAGTAAATGTTCCAACCAGACCAACTCGAAACTATCATCTTCTTAATTTAAAATACTATAGATCCACTACACTTATGATCCTCTGTCATATTTGTGAAAACTCTATTATCACCTTGTTGTAAAGAAATTCTAAAAATAAATATTATTTTGTACTTACGTAAATCGGTGAATTGTATTTTACTTTAGTCTGTAAGGATAAGTTATCAATAGACAAAAAAAAAGTTTTATTCATATTAATATTTTCTGGAATTTATGATAACACGACACTAACACGGACTTCTAGTGAATACATCAAATAAAAAATATTATAACATACCACGCTTTCTCGCGTCAGTGCATTTTACGCATTTTATAGCTCATATGCTTTCTGCTTTTCAAGTTACATACCACGCTTTTGCGCATCAAATAACTCTAGTTGAGAAATGGCACTCATGCAAATGACATCGATAAACAAAATGCTAATTTTATTCATGAACAATTTTTATAAATAATTATATTTTGTTCTTGCCAATAATTTTAAATTTTATAACGAAATAATTTTTTATATTTTAAATTTTTTTGTATAAAAATATAAGACAATAAATACACACTACAAATATATCTATCTATCTATCTATCTATCTATCTATCTATCTATCTATCTATCTATCTATCTTTCTATCTATCTATCTATCTATCTATCTATCTATCTATCTATCTATCTATCTATCTATCTATCTATCTATCTATCTATCTATCTATCTATCTATCTATCTATCTATCTATCTATCGATAAAATAAAAAGTGAAACTCAATTAAGTTGTTCTCTCGCCGCTAATGACGCTTTAAAAAGTAGAAAATAAGCCTACTTTTATGTTGTTTGCATGAGAGCGTCCTAGGCTTTGTACTCTACAACTTACAAATAAACCTACATTGATTCAACTTTTTTGAGAGAATCGTACGACGTGAAAAGCGTAGAAAGCGTGGTGTGGAATTTCAGCTTTACCATTAACAATATCAAAACTTAAGGTTTTGTAAAAAAATAGTATACAAAATGAATAAATGCCGGAAGTATATTAATTTTGTCATTTCGTTTGTACCACATCGATATATCCATTTAAGATCCCATAAAGTATATATTTTTTGAGTCCTGGTTGCATTTTATGATGACCTAGCTATGCCCGTCTGTCCGTCTGTTGAAAGCACAATAGAGATTGGACCGAAAAAGCTAGAGGGCTTAAATATTGCCAGAATATTTTCAATACACAAGATTTGTTTGATGTTGAAAATGGGCTAAATCGGTATATTAGGAAGGGAGTTAGAGCTCGTGTTGCAAGAGTATTCTTGCAACATCGAATAAAATGCAATAGTATCCAAACGCATTAACGTACAGCCATAAAATTTTGAATGTTTATTTTTTGAATAAAACAAATAAGTTTTCCTGAAAAAGACTTAATTACGAAAGGAGTTATAGATTAAAATATACGAAACTAGAAAAAACCGGCAAAATTAGAGGTGTGATGGTGAAATTTCGTACATATAGCCTTCTACTTAATGTCATTGTTGTGCTAGAAAAAGAAGGTGACAGGCCCAATTCAACGCCCATCTCCCTTATAACGCTTTATCTTGAATTCATATGATTTCTCTGTGAAGAAAGATTTTCGAAGAATAAAGTACTTTATATTGAAATATCTAAGTTGAGTTTATCAGCAGAAACTATATTGACACGCCTACTTTAATGCCCACTTTCATTGAGGGACTCAATTTAGAAAACATTTTCAATAGCATATCGAAGTATAGAAACAAAGTGACACATATTTTAGTACAAAGAGATTATTCCATAGCGGTTGCAGTTAATAACAAAATAACAAATGTTGTGTTGTAAAAGAACATCAAATTGGTGGTGGATATAAAAAATTCGGCACAGCCGAATATGGTGCTCTTATTTGTTATTTGTATGTGTGTCATGGGGTGAATAAAAACATTATAGTTTTTTTTTTAATATATTATTGAATTTATTACGACTAAAAAGGATAATTTACTGTTTTTAAGCTATTAAAACAATAATCAGTTTTATTGTTTTTTTTATTTGTTTTCATTATTATTTATTTCTATTCATAGTTATCTATTATTAATTTTAGCACTTTGTTCACTTTTCAAATTTTTACCTTTAACATTAATCGCTTGTTTGCCGCTGTAACGTCACGCGAGTGCTGATTTTTTTTTTAAATTTCAACAAATAAATGAGGTGACCGCCAGTGATCATCTCAAATGGATTTTTGCCATAGCAATCAGTGCATTTTAGCACTCTCCAATGATTCCTGTTAAATATTAAGCAATAAAAAGTTTGTATCAAGAATTACTAACCTTTGCTCTTTTCACATTCTTTCTGATAAAATTATTAATATAATTATGGAAGAAATATGTTTTTTCTTTTTTATTTAATTTGGTATTTGCTTTAATATTTTAATAACATTGTTAAAAAGGTTTTAACATTGGAATAGCACACTGTTTTTCATAAAATATACGAGAATAGTTTTATAAGTATTTGTCAAATGATGAAGTGCAAAATGCAAATGCAAACGAAACTTATTCTTTATTTTTCATTTCACATTATTACAGAACAAGAACTGAGCCCCTGATGTCGCAAACATTGATATTAAAACTGAATATTTATAGAATTGTATAAAATTTTAAAACCATCTATGAATGTGAATGAGTTAGTGTTTCATGATGATGAAAAACTCTCTTTCTTTCTTCCCTAATAAACGATTATATTCCTGATGTTGGATAATAAGAGAAAATGTGCTTTATACGACTGTTTTAAGGCTTATATTTAACACAACATTTTACGTTAAATAAATTGTATTTAGTACGATATTGGACTTTTTATTATTATTTTTTTTTTTTCTTTTGTTAAAGGGAATTTAGATTTCGGCACAACTTTGTATTGTACTCAAACCCATATAATGTGAATTTAACGCGATGTTAATTTACATTTTAAAGACCGCATTATAACGATTGGAAAAAAAGAAAACTCATTTATTTGAATAAAATTCAAATATTCCACATTTGTTTCCCAACCTAACGACAATATTATCGCATGTAAATTTTTATTTTTATTAGTGTTCGCCAGAAAATTATTTCAAATTTAGCTGGATGTATTTGGCAAATTACCAGTTAAATATGTGAGAGTAAATAAATGAATTGAATGTGCCCACAAGAAAAACATTGAAAAATACTGGTAAAACATGAAATGGTAATATGAATCGCATATTTAACTTAAAATGATTCGCAGAAATTTTCTTTACAAGTTGAGTTGCTTATTAAAAAGTATTTTTAATTTAAACCCAACACAATATTTATATGGCACTATGATTTAATTTCAATTTTTAATTTTGTACAAACAAGGATATAAATATTATATACAATACTTCAAATGAAAAATGTTACAAAACAAAATAATATTATCAGTTGCTAAATCAATTTATAAAGTAAATTTTTAGCCATTTTTTTATACCCTTCACACAGTGAAAAAGGGTATATATTTATAGGTTTGTCATTCCGTGTGAATTTTCTATAATTTTCATCTCCGACCCCATAAAGTATATATTTTGTGAAATCTTATGAATAGGGGAGTCGATTCAGCTCTGTCAGTCTGTCCGTCTGTCCATCTGTATGTTGAAATCCGTGTGTATGTTAAAATCAACTTTTTGAAGCCCCCCGACATCGCTTGGACCCGGGTGAGGAATCAAAATATCAGAAATATTCGGGAGTAGATCGGTATTGAAAATCAGAAACATCGGTACATAAACAACTGAGATATGAGCAAAAACCCACGACCACCTCGATTTTGTTTTCACAAAAACAACATTACAACAACAAACACACATACAAACGTGTATACTGGTTAGAGAAAACGTGGCATCGAATCCCAGCTGAGCCAAAAATTTTTTTTTAATATTTTTTAAATTTTTTTTTAATATTTTTTTTTTATTTTTTATTTAATATATTATTTATATTTTTATTATTTTTTTTAATTATTTTTTTTACTTTTTTGTTTTATATTTATTATATATCACGAATTCCACAGAAAAGTCATCCGTCACACATGTGCGTGACGATGTTAAAAATTAGTAAAAGATGAATACATATATATTTTTTCAGATAATATAACTTTTCGTATAATCTAAGATTGCTTCTTCTAGCTGTTAAAAATATGAATTTTTATCTGAAGTAAATTCGCAGAAATTTTTGATAGAAACTAACATAAAATGTTCAAAAGGTAAATTTTGTAACATGTGCGTACGATACATTTTGATTTATACTAACGAAATTAGAAAACCTATTAATAAGGGCTTTATAAATTTTTGAAAGAGCATAAAATTAAATAATAATAGCGGCAAATCTGCTTTAACAAAAAATATTTTTTTAACAAAATTAGTTGCAATTATTCGCACTCTGTAACAGTGCGTGACATGGATTTTATGATATATTTTAATTATTTTTTTAAAATTTTTTTTTTAAATTTTGTTTTTAATATTTTTTTTTATTTTTATTTTTTTATTTTTGTTTTTTAGCATACATACGTAAATTTATAATTTTACAATGGGATGTTTTTATATATGTATGTTTTTATATATATATATAGCGCTCTTACTTGTTTTTTTCTAGTTTTAGGCATCTCTAAATACGCTTTCCTTTCAATAAGCCGCAAGAAATTTTTTCATCAATTTAATGAACAACATACGAATCCTGCAGTAGAAGTAACAGCAAATCATAACCGTATATACTCAATATTATTTGTTTATATTTCTTGAAGAATTTTACCTTGGTGCTTTGCAGGACCTTTGTACAGAGGAGTAAAGAGTTGTTATTAATACCTTCGGCTTGACGTAGTCAAAAGTAAAGAAAGATCATTTCGCGGCACATTAAATACTACGTGAATCAGTAAACTGCTAGAACTTTTCTAGTCTTTGACGAGGTCTCTACAGAGGTCACAACTTGCTTGTAAGTACCACCAAAAATGGGAAACATAGACCGATGGCTTAGTGACAGTTGCCTGTGTAAGCAAAGGCATTTGGATACCTATTTACATCTCTGGGTGCGCTGTTCTTTCAACAGAGTTTCTTTGTTGTTCGGTGTCTTTTGGATTGAGGCTGGGAGTGTAAACAGTGAGAGTTTTTAATAGCAAATTGCCTCTTGTATGTTTTTGTTTTCTGCCGTTAATGTGGCATTCAACCGTCATATATATGTAGCACTGTGTGCAATGGGTAATGTTAAATCAAACCAAAAACCCGTTGAAGACAAAGGAAATAATTTGACGGCAATTGATGCCATAATAGAAGACAAGAAAGAATGTAACGACACTGACAGACTAAAAATAAAGGATTTCTTCTCAATTTATGCAACAAAGCGACCAAGATGGAAGGCCCACATATAATGCAAAAAGTTCTTATTTTATTGATATGCCGCAATAAAGTTGTAGTAAAAATATTAAAGTTAGATTACAATTTTAAATGGCATATTTTTTATATGTTTTAACAATTATTTAGTTTCTATACAATATGTACTAAAAATCTGTCTTAATATAATCGTATAATATATATAGCCGACAATGCAGCTGTTGACGTAAGAGGTAAAAATCAAAAAGTGGGCAGAAATCTTTACCGTGTTGTCCAATTCCACTCAAACAGTAGTCTACAAAGGATCTGTTCAAATTTCAGATTTATTCATAGTAACTTTCGATGATATAGGAGTTTTTAAATGCAAAAAATATCCTGTCGTTGATATGGAGATTAAATGATTACAAACAATAATTTTAAAATAACTTTATTTTGCTTTGGGAATGCCATTTCCTATTTTCCATCTAAACTACATGCGTCCTGAAAACTACAAGTAAAAAACTAAAAAAATCAGGGAATTCGTTCGTGCCGTTCATTCCCTTAATATTGTTACAAGTATGCAGCAATTGTACCTTTATTTTCTTTGTACTTTTTTCACCCAAATCTTTTTCTCGTTAATTGAAATGTAACAGAGACAGAATTAGCGAGATGCTTTTACATAGGTGCTGCAGTTGCATTGTATATGAATAGACAATTTTATTTTATTTAAATAGTCGATGGCACAACATATTCTTTAATATCTCTTTCAAACCACTATACACTGGTTTTCAAGAATAAAACAAAAAAACTAATCTCCGATATCCGATACGCTGTTCTTAAGATATTCTCTCACATACTGAGAAAATTTAAAAAAAAAAATTTTTTTGGATTGGATATACCCCGCCCACTTAAAAAAATTGTGTTACGTATACACGTCATCCTAATAATAACGAATACAACAAAAAATAAGATCAGCGAAATTCGTTGAACGGTTCTAAAGTGATGCTTTTACAGGCACAGTGTCACTCCCATTTATCTAATTAAAAATCGACGAAATTTGCTAAGCCATGTCTATTTTGTATTCTTATATACTTGTATCACTGAAATACTTTATTATAACAGTATCACTTATCTGGCTTTCAAAATAGTAAATTATTTATAACATAATTGTAGATAAATTAAAACTCTGTACGTACTATTGTGTTAAACAAATATTAACTCTAAAGCTACTTTTGAAATACAAATGAACGGTTGAAACATCATACATAGTTACTGTATTATATAATATACTAGCTAATACCCGGTGTACTTCGCCACCCCAAATTTTAGTATTTAATTCATATGGCAGGTGCCACGCCCACTATTGTTAATGCATAAATTTTTTCCATAAATGTTTATTTGAATATCAAAGTTGCTTTTACAAAATTTTAGTACTCTAATCGATATCGTTTTCCTAGATACATGAATTTTAGTATTAAATTCATATGGTAGGTGCCACGCCCACTATTGATAATGCACCCATTTCTTGCCTAAATGTTCACTTGGATGTCAAAGTTGATCTTGCAAAATTTTACTACTCTAATCGATATCGTTTTTCCAATATACGAAGTTTTTAATTCATGTGGCCACCCCTACTATTGCAAGTACGCCCATTTTTTACCCAACTGTTCGTGTGGAGGTCAAAGTTTACCGTACCTAATAGCTGCATTAACTTTCGTGATATATAATATTTAATACTTATTCTTTAATACGGGGTGGCACCCCGCCCACTTACAATTTCAAACCAAGTTATAGCCTATAGTTCCTTCCAGACATACAGGAAGATTCTGTGAAAATTTCAAGGAAATCGGTCCAGCCGTTTAACCGTCTATAAAGCACAAACAAACATACAAACAAACAAACATACAAACACACATTGATTTTTATATATATAGATAATTGGAAATGAATTCAGGACTACCAACAGCGGTCTTCATAATAATATTCTCAAATGCCGCTAAATACTCACACTCTGACTGACACATTGAAATGAATTAGATATTCCAGAACAGTCATAAAGAAATCATTGCTCAATTTAAATGCTTTGTTTCTAGTTTTTGCGGTAAAAGCAGCATATACTTAAAAATCAACAAAAATAACACTTATATATTCCACCAAACGTTTTTCCTTTAATGTTTCTTACGATTCTCAAATATGATGCTATAAAACTGCTGTAGCATTTTGATTTGTGTAACTATGAAGCTGAATAATAGAACAAAATAGAATTCGAAGAGAGAAAGCGAGGTTGAGTGTCAAAAAATATTCATAGAAAATTCTTTGCAAATGTATGAGGAAAAATGTCAAATCTGTGTCACGTACTACATAAATTCAGCATTGCATACAGACAATCACTTGAGGTCATATCACAAAGTAATACCAACTTTATTCTTTAAATATTTTTCTTAATTCCTTTTCATATGCATGTTTGGTTTCGAAACTAAAAGCGAAAGTCTTTCTTTCATACAGACAGACAGCTATCTATCTATGTATGCATGTATGCTATGTATGTATTCATTCTATAGGTATTGCCAACTGAACTTGTGAAAAAAAGTATAGGGATAAATGGGTGTATTTAAGCATATTTATTTTCAAATATTTCTTGTAAATTTATTTTATTTTTTTTATTTCGTTTTTCCTACAGCAGCGTTAATATGTATAAGACGAGGAGAGGCAAAGAGTATTAATAAAAAAATTTATGTCAGTCACATACGAGAAATATCGTAAAAAGGAATGAAAGCAGCAAGAAAAACAAGTAAGGGCACTATATTCGACAGTGCGGAATCTCGTATACCCTTCACATAGTCTGAATAATCATGTAGATTAGACATAAAGTATTCAAAACAGTTTTAAATGGGAAAGGAGTCTAAGAGAGCACAAAATGTATCAAGATGCATTTATATTTTATTAGTTTTTTTTTGCGAAGCTTTCACTCTAAATGAAATTAATATTTTATTAGAACTGCTTAAAATAGCAAAGTTTTGTATTCGTTTTTCTTCATATTTCTAGACATTTATATAATTAAAAATCTTTGCAATACTTCCACATCCTTTTGCTGGATCTAAGGATCACAAAAATAGACTTTCTTCAGAAAATGTTGTTTCAATATTAAAAAAATCTTAAAAAATTAATGTCATTTCATTCGAAAACTTGCATAGAGAAATCGCATTTAATGCGGAACATTTTTGATTAGCAATCACCCAAAAAAAAAACCAAATAAATAAAAATCAATAATTGTATAATATTTGCCACCACGAATGGTGGTATGCCAAGTTGTTCGTAGAAAATAGTTATATCCTCGATTAAACACAATTTACTTCTTTATCTATAATGATTCAGAATACAAATATATTTTATAAGGCCGCACTGAATAAAAAACAAACGGAATGACAAACTTTATATACCCTTTTAAACTCCCGTGGGGTATAAAATTGACACATGAAAAGACTTAAATCTCAAATATACAAAAAAAAAATTTTAAACATCTTTTTCAGTGTCAGGATATTAGGATATATGTATGTTTGTTTGTATGCTTAGTAAGGATTTATATGTGCTTTGGTGTTTATGGGTATGTGCCAATACATTTCTATACACATTTATTCTTATATTCTCATTGAAATGCATCACTCTACTCTGTTGTGATTTCATTTTCTTGTTTTCTCAAATTTGATTTCTCCTCTGTTCTTTGCTTATTTGACATACTCGTACACATGTTATTTTTTCATGACAAAATTACTTAAATAATTTTTTAGCAAAGCTTAAAGGACTTTTTTTCGTATTTTTTTTAACATCAGACTTTAAAAGTAAATTCAACAAATTTCTGAACGGGTCACTTCTTAACCATTGCAGGCATATTTATTTTTTAGATAATGACAGTTCGGAGAGTATTTGTAAAAATATTTTTTTATGAAACTAGACATCTCTCTATATAAATAAAAATCAAATATCAGTTGTTGGTAAACGAATCACCTAAGAACGCTGCACCGATTTTGCAATTTGTCATAACAGAACTTCGGTTTATATGGAAATATACATTGACCATGCCCACTTTTAAGCTAATTTTTTAAATTTATATAAAACCCGTGAACGGCTCGACCGATTTGCCATCCACTTCCAATACAAAATCAACAGTTTTTGTCACATATTACGAGTACTGTAATTCCTAGCAACCTCCACAGCTGATCTTTAAATGAGCTGGAAAAGAGCAGTAAGCGTGGCACCTTCAACATGAAGAAAATATATTTTATATGATATTGTAAAAACTATTATATTGAATACGTTTAAACTGTGTGTGTTTTACTTTTATATCATTTGTATTTTTTTTTTAAATAGAAAACCGATACGATCGGAGTAAGGGAAGTAGTAAACTCATACAAAAAACTCATTGTTTTTTCCTCAACCCCATTAATATGAGTATCAAATGAAATGGATTTACCAATAGCAATGTAAAAGTTCAAAATGAAAGATGGTGAATTAATTTTAAAGCTAAATTGATTATAATATGAAATATGAAATCCAAGCTAAGCTTCAATGTATATGATGACGAATGCTATTTTAAGAATCGGCACGCTCGAATATAGCAATGTCATTTGTTTAATATGAAGCTTGACAACTAGATACTACAAGAGAAAAGCGACGATTGGAAAAAAAACAAACAGCTGATGATCATTTCATCAACTTAAGCTACCAAATTTATTGTAGCCTTATCGTGTCGCTAAAATACTATCCAATTCTATTTAAAAGGGTATAGCAGCTCATCGTGCAAATTTCAAATTACAAAATTCTGTGCCCAGCCTGCTAAATAGTACGACAATATCTCAATCAGACAAGAATGACAAACATCTGATTTTATTTTCAGATGTTTTGCAAAAATTTCTGTCAGACATGTCTGGGAAATTTTATGTGCGACATGTCGGATAGATTTCCAACAGATTTTGTACGGGTATGTCGGAGGAATTTTATTTTATTTTATTTATTTTTATTAACATGTCTGCTAGATTTCTGAATAATTTTGCATAGATTTTTCAAAGTTTTTTGTCCGGTTTTTTTTTGTAAAAATTGTGTTAATCTTTCACTTGAAAATTTTGTGTATTTAATTTTCTTACAATCGTGTGTAAGCTTCTAACAAAAGTAAAATATAAATCTAAAAAAATATATATAAATTGCTCAATTGTCTTAAATAAAACAAACAAGTGCAACATATGTTCATTACTAAAAAATATTTCAGAAACGATGAAGCTTGACGGCCGGTCTTCGAAAATTTCGTACAAACTATGGTTGGAGTCATTAATGATTTTCTGATCGCCACAATTTCCATTTTTAGTTTTGAGAAACCACTTGTGATTGTCAAAAAATTAGTGCATCCACAACGTATCACCATTTGGTACGGATTTTTGGCTCGGCTATAATTACACCATACTTACTTATGTTAAAAAAAAACCGAAAGACTCTTTCGTTTGATACTAATATTGAGGGAGTTGAAGTGGGTCCACTTTTTATAACTAAATTTGACCCACATTTAAATTTATATCATGCCATTTTTAATATGGCGGCCATTATGCATTTTAAGCAATGTATTGTATTTTTGATAATGTCTTGTATGTAGCAAATCAAGCCCTCCCTCTTTTCCAGAAGCTGTAAAAAAAAAAGTTGATTTTCTTTTCTTGGGCTTATACCGATTAGTCAGTTTTTCTCAGCAATAATTTTTAAGACTCTATGTGTCTTGAGGTTGTTCAAGATTTTTGCATTTATTAGGTAAATTGATTTATTTAAAAATAAAATACCGTTTTTAAAAGTAATTTTGCTTATAACTTTTCCGATTTGTCTAAAATTTTGTACGAACACCCCTATTATTATTATATTATAATTATTCTATGGCTGAAAAATTTAGATTTTTATGATAAAAATATGAGTAAAACAGAGCAAGTCTTATTTATATGTCCATATTTTAGAAATTTATGAGGCAATCATATTATTTTTGAATGCTTATAAAAGACTGGTTATTCATGCAGGTTTGTGTAAAAAACACACGGTCCTTTGGAATCCTTGATCAACTCCCCTGGACAATGGCTTTCAAATAATATTTATTTTATGGGGCTAGAAATTAAGATTGTAGAAATTTAAAACGTACTGCCAAAGCTTTATATACCCTTGTAGAATAAAATTTTGATAATATATTTAGTTGTTGATTTGTTGATTTTGCATTTAAGCAATTGATTTGTCATACTTTATGTCATAAATGAGTACTAACTGGCATTTTGGCTTATACCTTATTATGACTTATTATGTCGACAATAGAAAGTGTTGTTTTTTGACTTTGACAACAACTGTGATTCCATTTCAATAATTTCTATAGTTTCCTTTTACCACAAAAGCATTAACCATTTCGAGGAAATAGAAGAGTAAGTAAATGACTAAATAAAGCTAACGTAAATTTTGTGTTACATATTTATTACACTACACAAAGACGTGCTTGTGGCAGGGATGGTAAAATTGTTACAATTGTACTTTTTTTTGAAATATTAAAATTCGAAACAGACTCGAATACTAGCAATTTCTGGGCAATAGTTTTTAAAATAGAAAATGAGGCAAATGAATTAATGATTTACTAAATTCACAAAATCGCAATTATTATAATATAAATGTATCAAGTAAGTTATAATTACTACTTTTATCTCCTTTATGTGTAAATAGTTAGTGAATATAGTTTGTAATAATAGTAAAAATTAACTAAATGTTTATTTGTTATATTCCTTATAAATTTAAATAAAAAAATGTAAATTAAAAAATATATATTTTATTAAAATAAAGGTCAGAAAAGAACAATTTTGCAAGCTATTTGGTACAATTTTAAGTTTTCTAATGCCATCTCTGGCTTGTGGCAATCATAATATGTAAGCAACGTATTATTATTAAATTGTATGCTTGCGGTTAAAACATGTTTGCAAGTTCTAATAATTATGTTAAGTTAAAGTACTAGTCATATTTTGACTGCATTCAATATATACAGTCTTTGCTCATTTCATAAGCAAATTATTGCTTTTCGTTAATTTTTTTAATGAAACTGATTTGTAACTTTTAATGCTTTCAAATATGTACAGTATTATTGCGAAGACAACATACTATTTTAGTCATAATTATAGATCATACTGCCTAAAGAGTATAATCATGTCAAGGCTTTGCTTAAATTTAAATATAAAATAATAAGATTCACACAAATGCCTGATTATCTTGTCGAAATATGATAAAACAAAATAAAAATATCTATAGCTTTTTACGATAATCTAATATTGTTATAGAGAATGTAATAGAATGTAGTGATCATGATGAGATAACGAATTTTTTCTTGCATGAATCAATCCTATTTTTATTCACTATAAAGTATATGTATCTGATTTAGGTACTCTTTATATCTATTTATAACGAAATTGATTTTTTAACATTTTCTGGTACTCCACACAAAAACACATGAGCCTAGAAAGTTAAGTGAGCTACGGTGATAAATTACATTTTGGTAACGAAAAAAAAATAATTTTTTTTTGGTATTTTTGTAACTTCTTTCATCCTTCACATTGAAGTGTAAATGGCTGTGTATGTATGTGTAATTTCTACAGTAATTATCTGCTATCCCATAACGTATATTCTGAATCCATTAAGATAAAGAAGTCAATTTAGATAGGTCTATATGTCTATTCGTAGTTATGAGCGTTGAAATCAACTTTCTAAAGCACCTAATCATACGGTGGACTGATATGTGGTATAAATTTATTTAAAATTCGTTCGGTAATTTTGTTATTGGAAATTAGCCATAAATCTACAACAGTAACGAAGAGACAGACATAGGAAAATCTCTCAAAGTGAAAAAAAATTAATGTTTTATTTTTTTTAATATTTTTTATTTTACAAAATGTTTGCTGTTTTCTATTTGGTATCCGCAACGTAAGCATAGCACCACTACATTCACTCATAACTTTTACTGTTTAGGCAATAATTGAAACCAATTTTTTTTTTTTTTGGTATAAACAAAAACTATTTTTTTTTTTTACTTAAGACCTTTTTGTTTATATTCGTTGAATTCTTTTTCTATAAATTTGAAAAAAAAAACTTTAAAAGCTTCATTGTTGAAAAAGGTGAGTTGAGTGGATTTTATTAATATAAATTTTTGATCGCTTAAATAATTGCAATCTCTGATACTTATTTATGCATAACACAGTACAACACATGATTTGCCAACTCAATTCTGTGAACTGTATGTGAAATTAGATCCAAAAAGAAGAATTTCTGCATCATTCGTTTTGTCTTCTTACCTGCGATTTGAAGTTAGTATCGATTTGAAGTTAGTACTATTATATAGGGGAATTTATCACGTTTTAGGCCCTGTTGTTTGACAAAGCTCGACAACCACTAGCCCAATTTAGTTGAAATAAATTTTAAAAAATTAAGAATTACAATTCCCTTAATCTGTTCATATATTGTTTTCCTATACAAGTAACACTTTCGAAGTTAAAAATGAATGTATGAAGGGAAAAAATTATTTTTTGCCTAAATATTTAAATTTTTTTTTTTTTTAAATACATAAAAAATCCAAAATGGAAAAAAGTTTCAAGTCTAGTTATTTTTTCGCAAAGTCACATAACCTATGAGCAAAATGAGACAAAGATCATAAAAATCGATGCACGCGTTTCGCTTTTATTCGCAATTGAGTAAATGTATGAATTTCAAAAATTTGCTCGAGATATGCACAACATTATTTGGAGAAAACATTGACACCTTTTTCATGATTCTGAGAATTAAAAAAAAAGGAATAAACAAAAGGTTATTTGATTTTTATGATTGCGGTAATAAATGTACGTGGACAATTAAACGGAAAGTGGACCTTTTTATTATTTTGGTTTTTTCGGTGGCTACCTATATGATTTTTTTACAGAAATTGCACCCACATTTAAGGGTGGTCATTATTTTGAAAGTTTTGCACAGTTTGAAACGTACAAGTGCTGAATCAGGTATATAGCCAGCCGCCCTTAAAATATGCGCCCATTTATAAATACCTGGCAGTAAAATATTCAAAAATACGTAGTATTTATAGGTGTGCATTGATCGATTTTTGGCATTCAGCCAGTGCCGACGAACGCGAACAGTAAAAGTGATTTTTCTCCAGTTTTTTAAAAGTGAATAACAACAAAACATAAAATATATCAATATGGAAAACAACAAGTGCCCATATTTGGATGAATATTGTTACGTTTGTGGTCATATCGTCCGAAAAATACAGAAAAAAGATCGAAAAAATTTGTTTACTGCGCAATTCAAAACCGCGTATTGTAATTATTTCGATGAAGCAGATTTAAGTGGTGCAAATTTTACGCCGAACACAGTGTGCAACAGTTGTTATACTACCCTTCTAAAATGGATTCACGGAAAAAGTAGAAAGTTATCTTTTATGAAGCCAGTAATTTGGGTGGAAGACACAACTGGACATAATGAATCCAGGTGCTATGCATGCATAAATTTTCGTCCTGGATTAAACAGACAACAATTGAAAACAAAAGTATACACTGCTGCATTTACTGCCACACTTCCAGTGCAACGCCCTGCTGATACCGATGCACCTAAACCTCCGAGTGCGGATACTGTGTCCCTGCTAGCCGCAACCGTTTTCACCAATCCGACCGATTTGGATGATGCTGATTGGATACCCGATATTGAAAATAGTGCACCACAACCGCTACCACAAATCGAAATGGATTACATTGTGGCCAAGCTGGGACTATCACAACACGACTCCGAATGGCTGACATCATTTTTGAAGAGAAGAAAACTCACACAGCAAAATGTCAGCGCAACATCATACCGACAACGCCAAGCTGATTTTCAGAAATTTTATTCCGTTGACGAAGCAAATACGTTCACGTACGGCCATGATATCCCAGGTTTAGTGAAAAAATTGGGAATGGATTATATCGCTGGCGACTGGCGTTTATTCATCGATGGTTCAGTTACTAGTTTGAAGGCTGTGCTGCTGCACAAAAAAAATAAAAAACCATGCATTCCATTGGGATTCAGCACAACTATGAAGGAAACGTATGAAGCATTGGGCGAAATTTTGAAGAAAATCAAATACGATGAACACAAATGGAACATTTGTTGCGATCTGAAGGTGGTGAATATACTACAAGGGATTATAGAAAAGGGCGAATATCCAAAATACTTCTGCTTCCTTTGTAATTGGGATTCACGATACAAAGGAAATCAATATCAATGTAAAGATTGGAAAGGAAGAACTCCCGAGCTCAACAAACAATTAAAATTACGCAATGAACCTATGATAAAGGAAAAAATTGGATGCATTGCTTGCGGAGGTTTGTTGGTGGAGTTCCACAATTATGCAGTTTGAAGAAAGCACCGAAGATGAAGACATCGAAATTGGTGGACACAGTGAAAGAAACACGCCCTTGAATAGTATGTGTATCTCGGATGACGATACAGACTCAGACCATGAATATGAACAACCTACGAAGAAAACAAGATCATCAGAACCACAAGCGTCAACTTCTACAAGGATGGATATTGCCAATAATTGAAAAAATGTTCTAAATTTTGTTTTTATGCATATTATAATTGCGTATTAATTGCATATTATTTTATTTTCATTAAGTTTTTATAAATAAAGTTTTTTTTTGCATGATAATTTTTTAATTTATATTTTTATTTTAAGGGTGGTGGCTATAACTGATTTTTGAAATTCATACATTTACTCAATTGCGAATAAAAGCGAAACGCGTGCATCGATTTTTATGATCTTTGTCTCATTTTGCTCATAGGTTATCTGACTTTGCGAAAAAATAACTAGACTTGAAACTTTTTTCCATTTTGGATTTTTTATGTATTTAAAAAAAAAAAAATTTAAATTTTTAGGCAAAAAATAATTTTTATACCCACCACCAAAAAAATGGTGGGGGTATATTCATTTTGTCATTCCGTTTGTAACATTCGAAATATCCATTTTAGACCCCATAGAGTATATATATTCTGAATCAGGGTTTGATTTGATGACGATCTAGCTATGTCCGTCCGTCTGTCCGTCTGACCGTCTGTTGAAAGCACGATAGAGGTCGCACCGAAAAAGCTAGGGGGCTCAAATTTTGCCAGAATCTTTCTTATAGACAAGGTTTGTTTGGTATTGAAAATGGGCTAAATCGGAATATTAGGAAGAGAGTTATAGCTCGAAAAGAAAGAGTAGGTCGAAAAAACCGTGTCCTTCAAACATCGAATAAAATGGAATTGTGTCTAAACGCATTAACGTAGACTCATGAAACTTCGAATATATATTTCTTGGGTAAAAACAATATTTATCCCCAAAAATTGTCTAAATCTATTTTTTAGGAGAGGAGTAATCGATCAAAATGTACGAAAATTTATACCGCACAGTGTATTTTTCGGTATATTTAAAAACAAAAACGTCATAAAAGCAACAAAATTGGATGTACGACTCTGAAATTTTGCACACTTTGCTTTTTGGTGAGACGCTTTTTTGTACCGGTAAATCAATGTGCCACGCCCACTTTTACGCCCACCTCCCATATAACGTTTTACCTAAAATTCATATAATTTCTCTATTAATAAAGATTTTGGAATAACAAAGGGCTATATTGAAACACCTGAAATGTACTCATTCGCAAAAATAACTTTGACACGCCTACTGTAACGCCCACTTTTCACGTTATCTACCGTTAATGAAATTTAAAAGCTCATAAAACCGCCAAAATGAGAGGTATGATGATAGAATTCGCTACGTCTATCCCCCTAGGCAATGTCATTACTGTGCCAGAAAATTGAGGTGCCACGCCCACTTTTACGCCCACCTCCCATATAACGTTTTACCTAAAATTCATATAATTTCTCTATTAATAAAGATTTTGGAATAATAAAGGAATATATTGAAACATCTACGTTGTACTCATTGGCAAAAATAACTTTGACACGCCTACTATAACGCCCACTTTCACTTTTGAATTGTGTCCAGACGCATAAACGTAGTCATGAAACTTCGAATATATATTTATCGAGTCAAAAGAATACTTTTCCCTGAAAATCGCTTAAATCTATGAATTAGAAAAAGAGTTATAGATAAAAATGTACGAAAACTTATACCGCACAGTGTATATTTCAAATTTAAAACGTAATAAAACTAACAAAACTATATGTACGATTCTGAAATTTTGCAAACATGGTTTTTTGGTCAAAGTCTTCGTTATAACAGAAAATAGATGTGCCACGCACACTTTTTTCTTTAAATTTTTATAAAAATATATTAGTCATATATAATAGCATTTATTCATCATACACTGCGCCATTTATTGTACTGTAGCTAAATATAACATAAAGATGATAAGATAGATGACTCTACTAGCAACTACTAGATGGCATGCTAACAACTTATGCTTATGTTCTCCTTAAGTTATGCTCTATTAAAAATGGGAATTTAGGAAAATTTTGACCTAAGTCAAAAAAATTATCTCTAAACATTATAAACAATTTATTTTCATGTACTAATGGCTAACAAATTTTAAAATTATACAAAACTTATTTCGTTTGAAAATCTTTTAAAAGCAAAATGTTATAGAAGTTTAAAAATCAAAATCTTACTAATAAATTTCCCGTTTTAGAAAAATGCAGAGAATGTATATTTTAAATCACCCTGTGGCCCTTAAAATTTAACCTTAAATTCACTTTCTTCCTCTTAAATTCATGTAAATTCTCTATGAATAAAGATTTTGGAATACTAAAGGACTATATTGAAATATATAAGTTGTATTTATTAGCAGAAACTTTATTGACACGCCTTCTTTAGCGCCCACTTTCATTGAAAGACTACATTTACAAAAGCATTTTAGTAGCATATCGAAGTTATAAAGGGTGGTTAAATTTTAAGGACCGATGTTGAATTTAAATAAAACACAAATTATTTAAGAAATTATTATCATTTCTTTTTATAATGATAATATTTGTATGGTTCAATTATGTATTTAACAAAATATCGGCCAAATGGACCCCCATCCTTCTATCTGATGGTCCAAATTTTCAATGACAATGTTGATGCTCAATTGTTAGGCATGATGGTGAGGCGAGGTTGACTGCTCTTTTGCCACACTATCGCAAAAAAACGCCACTGGTGCCCATTCAACGAACTAAGAAGGCATTCACAGATTTTCTAACATTTTATACAGACCTGTTTTGCATAAATTTAAATATTTTTTACAATTTTCCCGATTGTGGACGAATTTGAACGATTATGTTGACCAAAAGAATCACGAAGTGCACAAAATGCATTTTGACTTGAACGCCCATTTTTATAAAAAACCTGAATAACTTTAAAGCGTTGCTCATTTGCGTATCTTTCAAATTGATCAAATTGAGTAAGTTTGAGATTGAGTAAGTTTGAGATTGAGAAATGTCAAGTGAAATGCAGAAAACAAATTTAAAGACTAGGTGTAGTTCACCTTCAACATGGGCATATTTTATTATAAAGAGATTATTCCATAGCGATTAACAAAATAATAAATATTGTGCTTTAAATGTACACAAAATTGGTGGTGGGTATAAAAGATTCGGCACAGCCGAATATAGTGCTCCTACTTGTTTCCCTTCATACATTCATTTTTAACTTCGAAAGTGTTACTTGTATAGGAAAACAATATATGAACAGATTAAGGGAATTGTAATTCTTAATTTTTTAAAATTTATTTCAACTAAATTGGGCTAGTGGTTGTCGAGCTATGTCAAACAACAGGGCCTAAAACGTGATAAATTCCCCTATACGATAGTACTAACTTCAAATCGATACTAACTTCAAATCGCAGGTAAGAAGACAAAACGAATGATGCAGAAATTCTTCTTTTTGGATCTAATTTCACATACAGTTCACAGAATTGAGTTGGCAATCAATTAACTGAAAAATGTTGTACTGTGTAATTTTATATAAGCAAAAATTGAGAGAAGTACGAACATACTTTAGGTTTAATTGTCTCGTATACAGAAAGTGTGTTTGTTTTACAACAGCAGGGGTGTCTTGCAATAAAACTTTAGTGTCTCAAAAGGGTTTAGAACTGAAATAGAAGTAACATTCAATGTTGAGTATAAACACAGAAGAATGAATAAAATTCCTTCGTTGCGTGATATGAGTTAACGTTAAATTAAGATTCGATAGTAACGTTACTAATCCTAGAGGGATTTTATATGAAAATCGTATAGTTCTTTGCCGCTGTATTTTATGAAAATTGTTAAAAGTTAGTGAGCAACCAAAACAAATGTTCGTCAGAAATAATACGAAAGCTACCTACATTATGGAAATATGTCTTTATCGGCAGATTTAAAGCAAAACTAGGGGGATTTTGTAAACAAACTATAAAGCGGGTGGAAACAAATAATGACAGCAAATCATTTCAATATTAATTCCTTAAATTATGCAATTAAAAACAACAGAAAACCTTCTAAAACATTTGCTTAAATATAAAATAAATTTTGTTAAAACACTACTAAATACTGCCTACAAATAATATGATACAGTATTTCATCGTTAATTTCGTAAAACTAACATTTCATCTAAAATTGTAAGCAAAATTCATCACATATAATCCTGCGAATCATACAATTAGGCTGACAATAATAACCATGAAATTTTATTATAATATTCCTAAAGAAAATAAATAACAGTTATTTTTAATATATAATTGCCAGTAAATACTTTAATGTTAAAAACTCAAAATATGCCATTAGTTAAAGATAAAAAATAATAAACAATAAAAGAAAACTTTTCGAATCACTAACCAGAGAAGTAAATAATATTTATTATAACATGATAGTGGATTGCTGTTTAATAACACGCTACTGTACTCATTAATTAACACAATTTATTTCTAACAATTTTCTAACATTTGGTGTTCCTTTGTCACACATAATCCCCAACAAAGTTAAATTAACCTTAAAGTATATAATTAGGCTTAGAGTAATAATCAAGGAATTATTCTACAGTGTTTGTATAATAAATTCCATATACTTCCCTCTAACATTTCATTTCACCATAATTCCTACCAAATATTTCATTTCGTCAAATTGATATTACTTCTTAAAATAATTATATGGATTTGTTATTTTATTATTGCTTTAAGTAATGAAGCATATATCATTGTTATTATACTGTTACATTTATAAATAGATGAAAAAGGTAGAAATGTTTTTTTTTTAATCTCGGATTTTTTGTTGTCACAAATATAAATGAAACGAATTAAAATAAAACAAGTAAAAGCGCTATATTCGGCCGTGCCGAATCTTATATACCCTTCACAACGTGTAGTCATGCAATAACAGTAAATTCACGTATGTATGTTAAAAAAAAAAAAAAAAAAAAAAAAAAATAATAAAAAAAAAATTTAAAAAAAAAAAATTTTAAAAAAAAATTAAAAAAAAAAATTATTATATACATATATAATATATAAAACAAAAAAAAATAAAAAAAAAATTAAAAAAATTAAAAAAATAATAAAAATATATATAATATATTAAATAAAAAATAAAAAAAAAAATAAAAAAAAAATTAAAAAGAAAATTTTAAAAAAATTAAAAAAAAAAAATTTTTGCCTCAGCTGGGATTCGATCCCACGTTTTCTCTAACCAGTATACACGTTTGTATGTATGTATGTTGTTGTTGTAATGTTGTTTTTGTGAAAAGAAAATCGAGGTGGTCGTGGGTTTTTGCTCATATCTCAGTTGTTTATGTACCGATGTTTCTGATTTTCAATACCGATCTACTCCCAAATATTTCTGATATTTTAATACCTCACCCGGCTCCAAGCGATGTCGGGGGGCTTCAAAAAGTTGATTTCAACATACACACGGACAGACGGTCAGACGGACAGACTGACAGGGCTTAATCGACTTCCCTATTCATAAGCTTTCAGAAAATATATACTTTATGGGGTCGGAAATGAAAATTGTAGAAATTTCACACGGAATGACAAACCTATATATACCCTTTTTCACTGTGTGAAGGGTATAAAAATATAATAGAGAAATTTGTTAGAACTTTCATTGTAGTTTCTTCGACATAAGTCAGCTAAATTACAGTTCCTTATATAGTTGAAGCGACCTGTGTTTTTTTCCTATTCTTTAATCCTATTCCTCGTGACACGGGTACTCGGTACCCCAACGAATTTTGAAACTAAATTTTACTTAAAAAAAATTAAATACAAATTTGAGGTTCCGCAAGTTGCTTTAGATAACCACTTTATATTGTTTTTCCCCATCTAAATTACTCCTAGTTTATTTTTATTTGCTCTGGAACAACCCAAAATTAAGTGTCCTTTCCATCCTTTTAAGAGTACCCTGGATGCTTAAATATCAATTTACATTTTGTATAAAAAAAGTAATAATTTTAGTACTTTTATATGACGGTTATTCAGAAAAATAATTATTTTACATCAAACCTCGTACTTGTAAAAGAGCTTTGCACCAATAATGTGTCATACAAGAATAGTAAAACATTAACATTTAGTTCAGTGTGAAGTAATTGTAATTGGCCGTTTACAGCCAACGCATACTTTGAAAGCTTTTCGATCAGATCAGTAGTCACGCCAAGGTAACAGCGACCTTTTAGTGATAACCGTCCCGTTTCATACTGCTTATTTGTATCCGGTGGACTTTACAAACTTCTATAGGAATGGTTTTATTTGTCATAAGCTCTCGAAAGATGCCCGGACGTTAGCGTATCGTGTTATACGATTGTCATTAACTCTTTGGTTTATATTTTTAGTTGCTAAATCCACACGAAATGATGTCAAAAATACCCAAAGAGAGCTTTGATTCTTTCGACGTTTGGCTCAAATCTATAGAATAAGCAAAATGCACCTAAAGCACCCTCGTCAATCATGTCCAATGGCCATGTATTTGTTTTTCGTTTAGTGATATATTTAGACACCATCGAACATCAACACCGCCTTCTGTTTTGTTAAAGTCATTCATTTTCTCTTTTCATTAAAACCTGTCGTCCCTCGAGAGTAATGCATTTTTGACAGAAAAACACACTCCCTATCTACTTGGCCACAACTGACAAAACAGTTCCATCTTTGTTGAAAGAATATAGAGGTGTACCATTATCGAATGTTGGGCTTGGACATAGCCCATAGTTGTAATGTAGGCTTTGTTTTGTGGAAGAGTACCGACGAGACCCTTAATTTTAGCCGATTGGACAAAGGGAGTAAAGTAAAAGTTGTCTGTTGTTACATTTATTCCAGATTGTTTGTAAAAATCAACCAGATCTTAAATGATGTTTTCTCCTACGCTTATTTGTCTCTGACCAACAGGTGGCTTGTTTGTGTAAGATTTCCATTCAAAAAATAGCTGTTGGCTATTACACTTAAATATTTTAATTCCGTATTTAGTAAAGTGGAAATAAATTTTCGTTTTCTGCCACATTTTCATCTGGAAAATATTATAAATATAAATATAGGCCTGCATCACCAAATTCCAAATAATTGAGATGTTAATAGCTTTGTCTGCTTGAGCGCGTGACCATCGTATAACGAATGTAGTATTTGTTGAAATCTGTCGCGTCTTATTTAATTGATGCTTACTGAGAGTGCAAAAATATAGTCGAAACTCACTGTAATGTTGTTTACATATATATAGTGATCAATATGACATTAATGTAAATGTTAATGGAGAAATAAATGCATACGGGTGCCCGAGAACAATTATCAGTAGTCTAAGATATCATTATGGTTAGAGTTAAATATATTTACTGTGACAGTTGATTTTTGATATTTTCTAAAACCTACAAAAGAAATTTTTTTCCAGCTTCCAAACAAACAAGACCACATTGTTTTGTTTGACTTGCATAATATAATACGCAATAAAAATAAATAAAACCAGTAACAGTGCTATATTCGGCCTTGCCGAATCTTATATACCCTTCACAACGTGTAGTTATGCAATAACAATTGTTTGTATACATGTAAAAAACATTCATATAAAAACATCCCATTGTAAAGTTATAAATTGAGTTTACGTATGTACGTACATACATGTTTCTAAAAAAAAAAATATATTAAAAACAAAAAAAAAATCAATAAAAAACTTAAAAAAAAAATTCTGCTGAATTATAATAGCGATTCATTCCTGGATATTTCCAAAAGATTGATACCATACACAGATCTGAGGAACATATAGTTGCTTCTAAAAGTTGATTTCAACCAACACACGGACAGACGGTCAGGGCTTAATCGACTCCTCTATTCATAAGCTTTCAGAAAATATATACTTTATGGGGTCGGAAATGAAAATTGTAGAAATTACAAACGGAATGACAAAGCTAAGTATATGTATATACCCTTGTGCACCACAGGTGAAGGGTATAAAAAAATTAAATTCATAATGACCGCTACTATAAGAAGGCGTACAATAAATTTATGTAATGGACAAATCTAATATTTAAAATATGAACACCCCTCAATATTGGTATATTGGCGGATATATGAGTGAAATATAGTAATTACGACTTTGTCCTCTTCAACACAACAATATTTATATGAAATGATTAATTCAGTCTAATACAGTAAGTAAAAAATGAAAAAGTTAAAATCCAAGATGGCAACTAAAACAAATTAACGAACTTTTATCCTAATCCTATCAATAGGCCTTCAAAGAAGAATACATTAAGCTATGTAAAAACTTAATATAAAGGGTGGTTAAATTTTAAGGCCAGATGCTAAATGTGAACGACACATAAACGTCAAGTTTTCTTTTGCATTGCATTTGACATTTCTCAATTTCAGACTAACTCAATTTGACAATGGAAAGATACACAACCGAGCAACGCGTTAAAGTTATTCAGGCTTATTATGAAAATGGGCGTTCAAATCAAAATGCATATCGTACAGAAAATTTTTGACACTTTGATTAAAATATACAAAAACAAACTACATGTAGCTTAGTGTTTTTGTAAGGAAGAAATCACCTGAATGAATTCGCCTTGGGTGGTTCGACTTAAAACATATAAAAAGGAAAGAATATTTTCTATGAAGTGAGTTCTTTGTAAAATTTTTAATGAATGCGAAAAGAAAAATCCGACGTATTGAGGGTTCATACAAATTTGCATATAAAATATGTCGCCAATATCGCTGTGTGTTTTTAGAGTGCGTTTTCTAATGTTCTTATATTTAAAAACTTAGAGTTGCTGCCCGCCACCGACTTAATAATAGGGCATTTTTTTCCGATAGTGCTTTTGCAAAAAAAAAATCCACGAAGTGCTTAGTGCTGTTTGCCATTCTATATCCTTTATCATATACACCTCTATCAGTATCTTCAAAAAATATTTTAGTTGAAACACAGATTATTTTTACAAACATACTTTTTAATCTTATATTTTTGAAGCTTACTGTCATTCATAGCATATCATTTTCATTTATTTTCAAATTTCCCTTAATTCAGTTAATCGTTTATGTTACCCTCCCACCAAACAAAAAAATGTTAAATAAAGAGCTTCTTAAAACTTTAAGTTTATTACATACAAGCATCATTATTAAAACAAACAAATAAATGTCAAATTTGTGTCATAAGACAACAAATCAAAAAAGACTAACAACCGGATCAGGAGAAATAACAACATCAATAAAATAGAGATGGCAGATGAAAAAAAAAACAAGTAAAAGCGCTATATTCGGCCGTGCCGAATCTTATATACCCTTCACAACGTGTAGTCATGCAATAACAGTAAATTTACGTATGTATGTTAAAAAAAACAAAAAAAAAAATAAAAAATAAAAAAAAAATTTAAAAAAAAAAAATTTAAAAAAAAAATTAAAAAAAAAAAAATTATTATATACATATATAATATATATAAAACAAAAAAAAAATAAAAAAAAATTAAAAAAAAAAAAAATAAAAAAAAATAATAATAAAAATATATATAATATATTAAATAAAAAATAAAAAAAAAATAAAAAAAAAATTAAAAAAAAAAATTTTAAAAAAATTTAAAAAAAAATTTGTTTGCCTCAGCTGGGATTCGATGCCACGTTTTCTCTAACCAGTATACACGTTTGTATGTATGTATGTTGTTGTTGTAATGTTGTTTTTATGAAAAGAAAATCGAGGTGGTCGTGGGTTTTTGCTCATATCTCAGTTGTTTATGTACCGATGTTTCTGATTTTCAATACCGATCTACTCCCGAATATTTCTGATATTTTAATACCTTACCCGGGTCCAACCTATGTCGGGGGGCTTCAAAAAGTTGATTTCAACATACACACGGACAGACGGTCAGACGGACAGACGGACAGACGGTCAGGGCTTAATCGACTCCTCTATTCATAAGCTTTCAGAAAATATATACTTTATGGGGTCGGAAATGAAAATTGTAGAAATTTCACACGGAATGACAAACCTATATATACCCTTTTTCACTGTGTGAAGGGTATAAAAAACACAGAAGAAAACAAAAACGAACGGAATATTATAATTAGGCAATCAGAGTCGTTCGTGATTTTTTTACAAATGTCTGTTTAAAATTGTGATTATATGTACCAGTGAATGATTTTTGAACAGCTTGAAAGTAAATTATTGTAGACTTTGACGACAACCTAAATATGTCCTAAGTAACAACATGCGATTGCCATTTATAATAGACAAATTCACAGGGTTTGTCGAAAATCAAATAAACTGACTAGTCATAACTTGTATGTACATGTGTACAACTTAAATAATATAGACGCATATTTCATCACGGGACTGCTTACTAGCGGTGACTGCCTACACCTAATAAATAGTAACCGTAAAACAGTAAACCTATTAACCCTTTGAGGACCGGACTTTTTCTACTGAAGCGATTTTTTATTTTTTTATATTTTCATAATATATGCACCAATAATAGGTACGTAAAAAAAATTTGGCCCTCTAGGTCCTCGCTTTGTCCCTCATTTTAATTGGCAAATATAGTTGCCTCTGGGTTGAAAGGGAATTTTTTATCCAAGAAAAAAATATTACTCCTGGCAAATGTATTTGCCTATTGGCTGAAAGAAAATTCTTTTATAAAAAAAATTTTATTGAAACGTATGTTATTTTATATTTGTTTATTTATTTAGGCTATTAAACAAATAATTTACAAAGAATTTGAACAAAAATAACAAGTACTATACATGGTACTCGCCAAAGTAGTCACGTGATAATGTGAAGCAAAGGAATACATTACATATAGTACAAAATACATTTGTGCGACTATATTTGCCATAGGTGGGAGGCCGCGTCCTGATATCTGCACTTTGAGATTGCTGAAATGTCGGATCTGTGGACCAATGTATTCGAATACTGGGTAGTTTTACTAGGCTTAACGTATGATTAGGCCGATATAAGCCTTGAACTCTTACACGGTCAGAGTGAAAACACGACCATTTTGCATAGCATACAGTTTGGACTACTCCACTATTATTATGCACATTTCTGAAACCAAAAATTATACTTCTTATTTTATAATAAGAACTAGTATGTTGAAATTGTAAAACCTAACCTTCAAAATTACAAACAGCATTAAACACATCATATGCTGATGGCATTTCCTCATGTATATTTACAGTAGGTTTTAAAACTTGGGAATATTCATAAGTGCAATCCTGAAATCCAGTAAAAACGGGTCTTTTATAGGCACTCGTCTCTCTGAACCGGAAAGTCTTATCTGGTGGTATAAAATGTATTGGCTTTTCTAGTATAACTAAAGCATTAGAAGTCGTTGCAATTGGCTCAGCCTCTACAGCAACTGTTAATAGGTTACGACTACTGCGGATCTTTTTAATTACAGGAGACTCTACGGGATTATTGCCTTCGATAACAATTTCTATCGGTTTATCCTCTTGGACTCGAAATACTATAATAATACAATATTAAATAGTAATGCACGAAATACGTTTTCTCTTATTGATTTCGAATAATTAGTGAATGAAAACGAAGACACTAGCAGCGCAGAAAAAGCTTGCAACTTAAAACAATAACAAACAAAGTCTGTTTTGTTCAATTAAATTTCATTATAAACAATTAAAAACAGACATGCACCAAAAAATTTAAGACTGTATACTCAGACATACATATAATGATGAAAATAAGCAACAAACATTTGATTATTTTTAAATGCATTTTTTTCCGTTTCAGCCCACAGGCAAACATACTTGCCAAAAACGTTTGGCAAAGTTGTGGGCAGCTCAAAACCTACACAAGCCTGGCTAATATATTTTTTTAAAGGTAAGAGGTGCCGCCAAAATATGCCTTAGTTTTAGACAGATGCATCCTACGGTCTCTCCACACTACCCCTCTAAAGTAAGTTGACTTTTTGACAAACATTGAGGCCACCTAGCGGGCAAATGGGGGCAGATAAGAACCTACCACCGACCACATTTGTGTTGCCACTATCGTCTGCTGTAAACCAATATTGAACAAATTTATTCGATCTCCTACGGAAACAATTATATGATGAAAACCCCTGGGCAAGAATGTTTGCCTCTGGTCGTCAAAGGGTTAATCAGATTGTGTTTTGCTGAAAATTGCTGTTGCTTAAAAAACAATTCAGTCTCAGATCAGAACTATTAGTTTAATTTGTTACCAGAAATTTTAGAAGTGGTTCAATGTTATATTAAATTACAACACAAGTCTTCATGACCTTTACAAAGAAAATATGTGTTTATAAACCTTTGTCATTTCATTTCAAATTTTCACAATATTAGTTGGCGATCCCATAACATATAAGGAGTGTATCGAAAAAAAATTGTAGTTGCATTAAGTTAAATAAAACTCAACTTGTGCAATTTATTGGCATATTGTACAAATTAATTTCACACTTAAATCTTAATTTTTTATTTTGTATATATAAAATTATTGAATTTTTTCGGAAATCCTTCCATAAAGGAGGAGGTAGTCCATCTACACTTAAAATCGAACATGTACTGGGACATCTTTGCTGTGTTCTTTAATTCCTTTTTTTACAAGAGTCCAGTACCTTTCCACAGGCCTAAGTTCTGGACAGTTAGGTGGACTTCCCTCTCGTGGTACCAAAATGACATTATTCTTTGAATACCACTGAAGTGCCTTTTTTCAATAGTGACATGATGCCAAATAAGACCAAAAATATGTTGACACTCGGTGCTGTCTCAGAAAACGTAAAAGTAATTTTGTAGGCACTCCGTGATATATATTTCTGTGTTTATCGTGAGTGATACCACAAATGCTTGGCTTTGTTTACCACAACTGCAAATAGCTTGGCACACGAGATAATTCTTAGGAAATTTGGTTTGTTTTTTTTTGTCCGAAACTCTTCCTGAACATTACCTCTTTCATATTCTAAGAGCTTGTGACTAGATGAGTCGATTGAACGATGTCCGTTTGTCTGTCTGTCTATCGGTTTATGTGTATATTTAAATCTGTTTTAGAAGCCCCACGATATTGTCACGGGCCTGCGTGTAATATTAAAATCATAGAAAATATGGAACAGGAGATTAAATACTCAACTATCATTGTCTCTTCTATAGAAAAAGTATATGCAAAATGATTTAAATGCATTTAGTTAGAAAAAAAATAATTTTACAATTTATTTAAGAGTTGAAAATTTAAAACTTATATTTAAATATTATTTTTATGTTTCGCTGGGTTATCTTATATAAATATGTGATGTCGTTGGGATTTTTATTTAAGTTGCTTTTTGTTCATACGTCCTATGTTCAACTAGACATATTTTAAGAAATACAAAAAAATAAATATAAATACAACAAATAGGAGCACCATATTCGGCTTAGCCGAATCTTAAATACCTTTAATACAGTCTGTACGATCCTGAATTGACCTTAACTGAAAATTACTCAGAAAATCTATAATTTAAACTTTTAATTGACTTTTCGCCAATATCTTTATCGGTAATTGTCCCACTGAACCAAGATATTTCGCAGATATTATCAAAGGTTTTAAGTAACAAACGTTGCAAGAAATACCATGAGATATGCAAAATCTTTGCTTGGGGAAAACAACAGAGGCAATCCTGTTATTTCGTTCATATCTCGTAGCTCGTAATGATTTTTGATAGCAAGATTCTCCAAAGCATATCTGATAAATTGTTTTTAATATACACATAGATGGACGGATAAAAGGACTTGGCTAAATCAATTCCTTTATCTGTAAGGATTTGTAAATATAAATGTAAATTTTTTAAAGAATCTCTAAGAATATTGTAGAAGTTACAAACGAAATGCTAATCTCGTATATACCCTTTTTTAATCCCCTGTTAAGGGTACAATAAACATGTTTACATATAACCATATGTATGTAAATAATAAACTACAACCATCGCTTATCCCATATATTTGTTGTAACAGACTTAAACAGTGAAATAAATTAAATATTCGTGACATGAGAAGCACAATTTTCTGTTAATTCTGTTCTGTTTTTTTTTCTACAACTTTAAGTATTATCAATTTATTATTATAATATTTTAAATCTATTTTTTCATGGATGCATTACACTAGGATTAAATAAGATCAAAATGAAAGGCTTTAAATGGCCAGTTGTAAATGTGTATGTGTTTTATATATGTATTTTTATATGTTTTTATCAACTTATGTATTTTATTTTTTTGTTAACAAGTTCTTTCACACTTATTAAACCGGCCGAATTAAGTAACCATAATAAATTGCTTAAAAGCGAAAAAAAGGAAAAAAAAATTATAAATGCTTTTTTAAAACATTTATGTTTTTTATATACTCTTCTACTTATCATATCATTGCTATGAAAATTCCACGATGACGTCTGATAATCGTCTTAATTATATTTTATTCGTTGTTTGAAATCGTATATTTTCGCATACATTTACACATGTTTGTGTAGGTATTTACATACAAGGGAAACCGCAAATTCACAATTGAATGTTTCCCTGTGCGACTTACTTAAGTTGAAAAAAATTTACCCATTTTAGAAATTGTTGAAATTGTTTTCTTTTTTATGGTATCGTATATTTTAGCATAATTTATACTATACAAAACTTACAGCATTTTTAAATTTAGATAGCACGTTTCATTTTTTTAAACATATTTTGCTATTTAAATATCAATTTTTGTATATTCTTACATATGTAGAAAAAACTACAATACAAAACGTTATTTTATAGACCTTTTTTTAATAACAAGTAAAAGTTTTTTTCAGCTTTAAATCTTTCAATAACAATAATATCAATAATATAATCGGCCTGGCCGAATCTAATAATACCGTTCACCATCATGTACATATCCATAATCCCATATCGTGACTTAACCTACATTTTATGCTATACGCCATTTTTCTGTATTATTTTCGACGCCATCCTCGGTTTAGAATTTTTACACAGTCAACTGTATTCTACTGGTCCAGCAATTTCATTTGATACCCATATTGATGGGGTTAAAGAAATTTGTTCTGCCATTTTGTTTCAGACGCCATCTCAAGAAGTTACGTTTTAAGATGTTTTAAGGTGCCTTATATTGCGCTAGTCAACTCTTTTCAGATGATACCAATATTGACTCTCTCGTTTGTCTAAAAGAAGAAAATTGAAGATCGTTTGTAAATGTTTGGAATATATATTTAAAAAATAAAATTTTTGCCTATAACTTTACTGATTAGAGCCCGATTTATTCAAAATTTTTCACGAATATCTCTAGAGGCATATTAAATATAGTGATTATTTGCTTATATTTTGGATAATACTCAATCGACTTTTGTGTTTATAAGGTTACAGAAATTGCTTTATTTGGTCAGAAGTAAATACTACAGAAATTACAAACGAAATGACGGAGCATTATGTACCATTGACTCTACAGGTGAAAAATATAATCTATATATATAAAAATCAATGTGTGTTTGTATGTTTATATGTTTGTATGTTTGTTTGTGCTTTATAGACGGTTAAACGGCTGGACCGATTTCCTTGAAATTTTCACAGAATCTTTCTGTATGTCTGGAAGGAACTATAGGCTATACTATGGTTTGAAATTGTAAGTGGTCGGGGTGCCACGCCCTATTAAAAAATAAGTACTAAATATTATATTTCATGAAAGTTAATGCAGCTAGGGTCTTCAAATTAAGTACGGTAAACTTTGACATCCACACAAATATTTGGGGAAAAAATGGGCGGACTTGCAATAGTAGGCGTGGCCACATGAATTAAATACTAAAATTCGTATATTGGAAAAACGATATCGATTAGAGTTGTAAAATTTTGCAAGAGCTACTTTGACAACCAAATGAACATTTAGGCAAGAAATGGGTGCATTATCAATAGTGGGCGTGGCACCTACCATATGAATTAAATACTGAAATTCGTATATTTGGAAAATGATAACGATTAGAGTAGTAAAATTTTGCAAAAGCAACTTTGATATTCAAATAAACATTTATGGAAAAAATGGATGCATTAACAATAGTGGGCGTGGCACCCACAATATGAATTAAATACTAAAATTCGTATATAAAATTTTGCAAAAGCAACTTTGATATTCAAATAAACATTTATGGAAAAAATGGATGCATTAACAATAGTGGGCGTGGCACCCACAATATGAATTAAATACTAAAATTCGTATATAAAATTTTGCAAAAGCAAATTTGATATTCAAGCAAACATTTATGGAAAAAATGGGTGCATTAACAATAGTGGGCGTGGCACCTGCCATATGAATTAAATACTAAAATTTGGGGTGGTGAATCACACCGGGTATTAGCTAGTAGTTATATGTTATTTGATCGACCTCACATTTCCATAAAAACGTATGTATGTACGTATCATTGTACATGCACTTTTAGGCTGCAAAAATATATCTCCATATTACAATTATAAAGTTTAAGTAACATAATCAAAACTCACGATTTTTGCTCAAGAGTTAATTAATACATTTGTCAGCAAGTCATTACCGTTAAATTATTTTTGTCATTCATTCAACTGCAGAGCGAACTTTTTATTCTTAATATTATGTTTTAGCAACAACTGAAAAATATATATTGAGTAAATGAAAAAATAAATTACTTGTAATGAAGTTAGAAATTAAAAATTTTAAACTAACAGAATTAATAAAACAAAAGGAATTTTTCATAAAAGGTCCCATTGTTAATTAATAGCACAAAACAAAAACATTAAACCGAAGATTGTGCCTAAATAAAATGGCGACTGGGCAAGATACAGTGTTACGTTTTTGTACTTGTACTTGGTTACTAAATGACGCGGCTTGTCCAGAAGAATACAGTAAACTATGAAAAGATGTATAATTATATAAGACGACGTTTGGAAAAAAATGTCGAATGCATTTTATTAAATTAAATAACTTGACTAGTATAATGCAGTTAGCTAAGTAAAAATTTAAAATCAAACATGGCGTCGAAAGTAAAATCGACTACGCTACGACGTTGTCATTACACCTATGTATGCAGCACTGCCGAATAAAGCACTCTTTGTTTTTTTTTTATATGTAATTAGTCATATCAGGAAAAGAAGATTTTGTTAGAATACGCCGGCCTTACTATATAGTTAAGTGGTAGGTAAGTATTTATACGTGCTTTTACAAAATCAATAATGCAAATGTGTGGGTAAGTACAAAAGTAGTACCTAAAAGATAGTAAAACCAACTAAATTATAATACAATTTGTTAATTAGAAGATTGCCAAGACTTAGACAGCAGCAATCATGAAACTATATTGCCAAAGACGTGATTGATTTTTTTTTTGGCTCACCGCTTAAAACAACTAAACAGCTAAATGCTATTAGGCACGTACATACATATGTAAATATATTGTCCTCCCTATAAGAAATGTCTGGTATTAATTGAAATATAAAAAAAAAATTAAACAAAACAATAACAAACATTTTCTAATAACCTAAAAATTTATTAATACTTTGCCAAAATAAATTTTAATTCGCCATGTTTTTGAGTTTTATTTCGGCACAAATTTTCTTAGCAATTACATATTACATATTTCCCAATTTAAAAAAAAATACTTTTATTTTAAGAATATTCTTAGTTTCTTTTCAGCATTTAAATCAAAGAAAAATTACAGCATTTAAATGCTTGCAACTTTTTATTTTCTAAAAATAAATTAAAAATTTGGACCAAGTTTTAATGCCTTAATTGTGGCACAGGTCCTTTAAAGCCAATAGAAATATGCACTTTAGACTTTCAGGCTTATCCTCGTAAAAAAAGAAAATAATTTTGAAATGTATTTAAAGAAAATTTTGTATAAAACTTTTAAATAAAATACATTTAAAACTCATTTAATATTTTATAAAAGTGTTCAACTTCTTTAATATAAGATTGAAAAAAAAAGAAATTATGTTGCATATTTTATTTACTGTTCAGAAAAAAACTTATCTACATGATAAAATGGTCAAACGCCATGTAAATAACACATTTTCTTCTTTATCCCTTTCAAGCATAAAATATTACATAATTGTTTTTTTTTTTGCCAACTGACAATGTTTTTGTGTAATATTTTTATTAATAATAATAAAACATACACAACTTGGAGAACAGTGTAGTTCATTGGAATAAAAAAAAAAGCTTTAACCCGCTTTGGATGGCAGTTGGTACATACTTGTAAAACAATGTTAAGGATAATTAATTGCGACATTTATTATATGGACAATGATAAAATACTCGTACATGGCTGTAACAAGCCAACCATAAAATATATATACTTTTTTATAACAATTTACTTTATCTAATGGTGATGGGGCGTTTTACAGTTGAAAGATACTTGTATTGCGCAATATTTTAAGAAATCTAAAATAGATTCTTGGTTTTAATAACACAAGTTTAATAGAAAGTTATAGCATGCTAAGGGATTTGAAGTGAATTTATTGTAATGGGAACTAATATAAAATATTAAAATTAAACAATCCCAAAAATGTTTAGATAAATTTGTTTATAAATATTTACAAATGGATTAAGTTACAATGGATAATTAAACAAACATTATTTGTAAATCAAAATACACACATGTTCACTAAAGTACTGGATTTAAAATAAAACTATACTGGCTTTTGTATAGATAATTGTATTCAATTGATGTTATTTACATTTTTATTTTTATTATTTTATTTTATTTTAATTTAATTCAATTAGAAATATTGTAACAACAAATACACACTTTTAAAAAGCAACAATAATCAAATTTACAAATATATTTTATGTTTGTGTATTTAATATGTAAATATATAAGTGCAACTAAGTTTGCAATGCTCATAATTTTTGCCAATTTGCCAATTTTATATATAATTTGAAATTATTTGAAAAAAAAACTAGTCAAAGGTGTGAGTATATATAAATATGTTTGCGTGTATGTATATCTGCATGTATCGACTATGAAAATAATGCTCTTTAAGTTAGCTTTCATCAACTAATAAGCTATAAGCTAACTACAAAGTAATACAGAAGTTGCCCAAATTTAAAGCAAACATAAGAGTGATTTTTTTCCTTTCTGTTATTTTGCTCTGAAAGAGCAAATACTCTTTTGCTTATTTGTTGTTATTAGTTTGCTTTTTTCTGTGCTAGAAGTCAGTGAAGTTAAATATGTGAAGTCAGTGAAAAAAAAGTAAGAGCACTATGTTCGGCTGTGCTGAAGTTTTGATACCCATCGCCATTTTGATGTACTCTTATAGCACAGAATTTATTATTTTGTTATTAACAGTAAACGCTATGGAATAATCTCTTTAAATATATATCACTTTCTTTGTATAACTTCGATATGCTAGCAAAATGTTTTCGTAAATTTAGTCTTTCAATGAAAGTAGGCGTTTCAATGTAGTTTCTGCTAATAAATAAAACTGCGATATTTTAACAGAGTCCTAAAAGAGATAAACCGTTATATAGGAAGTAGGCGTTAAAGTGGGCGTGTCACCTAAATTTTCTGGCTTAACAATGACATTGACTAGAAGGATATATATAGCAAATTTCATCATCATTTCTCTAATTATGTCGGTTTTATGAGTTTTTAAATTTCATTAACTGTAGACTTCGTGAAAAGTGGGCGTTATTGAAGGCGTGTCAACAAAGTTTCTGCTAACAAATACAAGTTAGATATTTTAATATAATACTTCTTAATTCTTAATTCATAGATTAATAATATGAATTTGAGAAAAAGCGTTATATGGGAGGTGGGCGTAAAAGTGGGTGTGTCACATATATTTTCCATTAGAACAAAGCCTTTGATCAAAAAGCATTGTTTCAAAATTGCAGAATCGTACAACTAATTTTGTCAGCTTTTTTTACGTTTTACATTTTATATACACAAAAGAACACTGTGCGGTATAAATTTTCGTACATTTTGATCTAAAACTTATTTTGTAACACATAAATTTTAAAAATTTTCTTGGAAATATACCTTCTTTTATCCGAAAGTATGCTTTCATTGCTCTACGTTAATACGTTAAGACACAATTGCATTTTATTCGATGTTGAAGGGACATAGCTTTTTCACCTACTCTTGCATTACCAGTTATAACTCTCTTCCTAATACACCGATTTAGCCAATTTTCAATGCCAAACAAACCTTGTACAGAAAAAATATTCTGGCAAAATTTGAGTCATCTAACTTTTTCAAATCGACCCCTATCGTGATTTCAACAGACGGACAGATGGATGGGCATAGCTAGATTGTCATAAAATAGGACCACGACTCAGAAATTTCGATGTGTTAAAAACGCAGAGACAAAATAAATATTTTACCATTTTTTGGTAGTGGGTATAATAAATAACCAAAAATGGATGCATGAATTATTGTAAAAAATAAATTATTTTTAAAACTAAAATAATTTCTTACATCGTCCACCTATCGGTTTAAATTTTAAAGAGCGGTTCTTTTAAATCTGGCAATACTTACGTCATTCTATGGGCGCCCCGGTGGACTAGTCAGTAGTATGCTGGTCTGATAGTTTGGGAGTTGAGAGTTCATTTTCTGCCAGAGACTCTGGACTAGTCTGCTTCTCTTTTCTATTCTATCCCTACTTTTCTAATCAGGTATTACAAAGGGAAACCCCAGTGAGCTGCAAAACAGCTGCCTGTTCTACCTACCTATGTTATTCTACTTTTCCATACACTTCAGTATATTATCTCCGCTAAACGAAATGAATCAATTTACACTTGAAGCCGCATTACCATCTGCTTCCTTTTCGCTTGGGTAGATGGCCCAAGGATTAACTGCACGATGATGTCGATTTTGTCAAAACAAAATCATCTTTTTGGATAAGTCTCATTTTCATCTTTATGGGTACGTTAATAAGCAAAATTTCCCTATTTAGGGCTCAGAAGACCCAAACGTTGTCTTACAGATGCCAATGCACCCAAAGCGAGTGATTGTTTGGTTCGGCTTATGGAGCGGTGTTGACTAATATTTTTATGAAAATGAGGACGGTGCAACTATTACGGTCTATGGTGTGTCTCACATGGTAACTACGAATGAATAAGATACAACGAGGCCATCCTCGGCAGCCATACGAATAAAAAATATTTTACCGAAACTATTGTACTTCACAATAAAAAAATAGATTTGGCAAAATTTCTTGTTATATTGCATTTTTAAATATAAACTTTCAAATAGCCACCCTTTATATATGTGTGTATTGATGTACGATTGGTAAAACATATAACCCAGCAAAAACAATTTTCATAAATTAAAAGCAATTTGAAACTTACATCTCTTTCAAAAGAAAGTTTGAAACGAAAAAAATACCAGAAGTTGAAAAAGTATGATTACGAAAAAGGTTTAAAGAAAAAATATTTCAAAACTTTTAATAAATTTCACACATGTGATGAGGCAGTAAAAAAGAAATAAATCTCTCATAAAACTTTTCTAGATTTATCTTTATTGTTTTAATCATACTTAAGTTTTTTGTTTAGTCTTTACCTTAAAGTTTTGAGCCAATAGTAACAAGTATTTAAATTGAATTTATAAGCAAAAAATACAATCCATTATTGATCGATTACTTATTAAGTCACTTAACACCAAAAGGCTTGCATCACAGTTTTACAAGCAAAAAAAAAAAAATGTTGATATCGTAAAACTTTAAAATTTCTTAATGAAAAAATAGTTCTTGTAAAGCTGGAATCGATAGTGTAAGTTTGTGATGACGTTGTAAACTTAAAAATAGAAATTCCTACAATAATTTTTTAACATTATAGATTTTGCGTAAAGGTGTTTGTGTGTGTTTCTCGATTTTATACCCGCCACCAAAAAAATGGTGGGGTATATTCATTTTGTCATTTCGTTTGTAACACATCGAAATATCCATTTTAGACCCCATAAAGTATATATATTCTGAATCGATAGAGGTCGCACCGAAAGAGCTAGGAAGCTTAAGTTTTGCCAGAGTCTTTCTTATACACATGGTTTGTTTGGTATTGAAAATGGGCTAAATCGGAATAGGACGAGAGTTATAGCTCGTAATGCAAAAGTAGGTCAAAAAAACCATGTCCTTCCAACATCGAATAAAATGCATTTGTGTCCAAACGCATTAACGCAGAGTCATGAAACATCGAATATATATTTCCTGAGTAAAAGCAGCATTTTCCTCTGAAACTCTCTTTGCATTTGGAAAGGCGTTATACAGGGTGGACCAAAAGTCGCGCCTGCGTGTAAAAATTGAAAAACCTTTTTTTTTATTAATATTTTTTATTTTTTTCATCGATTGGTGTTACACCACAATGCAAAATTTAACGACTGAGCAACAAACGAAAGTGGTAGAATTTTACTTTTAATCGTTCTTCGAGGATGAAGTCGGTAATACAGTAACGGTGAATGGGGACAGATATCGCGTTATGCTTAATAATTTTGTACGCCCTGAGGCAGCCAACAAGTGGTTTCAGCAGGATGAAGCAACAGCACACACGGCCCGTGCCACAATGACGCTTTTAAATGAAATTTTTGACGACCGAATTATCTCGAAAAATTCAGAATTTAATTGGCCAGCACGTTCACCGTATTTAACTGCCCCTGATTATTTTCTATAGGGTTATCTCAAAGAACGAGTGTATGTAAACAAGCCTCAAACTATAGAGCAGCTAAAGAACAACATTTAAGCTGAGATCAGGGCAATAGAGCCTGAAACCTTGCGTGCAGTTATGCAAAACGCCTGTTTAATAGCCCAATTGTGCATCGATGATAATGGTGGTCATCTCTCTGACATTATTTTTCATAATTAAAATTTAGGTCATACAAAGATAATATTATTATTAAAAAAAAATTTAATAAAAAATAATAATAAACAAAAAAGTTATTTAATTATTACACGCAGGCGCGACTTTTGGTCCACCTTGTAGATCAAATTGTACGAAAATTTATATTGCTCAGTGTATATTAGACAAAATTAGATGTACGATCCGAAATTTTGCAAACATTGCTTTTTGGTCAAAGTCTTCGTTATAACGGAAAATAAATGTGCCACGCCCACTTTTTTCTTTAATTTATATAAAAATAAATTAGTCATATTCATTAACATTTATTCATTGCAGATGGCACCATCTATTAAAACCTAGATGGCGCTACTAAATTTTTGCAAACAATGACGAAGATTTCATTGCTAAGTATCACGTAGAACTCTACTAACATATTGGCTAACAACCTCTTTCATTTTTTGAACAAACCACAAGGTTTGGGAAAACAAAAACGACCGAGGTTGTTGACAAAAATTAACTAGAGTAACAATTTCTGCCCAACTTTACACATAGGTGTACCCACAGTCTAAAGTGGTTAAAGATTTAAAAATATTAAAAAAAAATTTGCATCAGTAGACTTAAAATATGTATTTTAATATTTAAAATACATTTTTTAATTTAGTGTTATTTTTTTAACCCTATATATTCATTTGTAAAGGGTGGTTAAATTTTAAGGGCCGATGTTGATTTTGAATAAAACACAAATTGTTTCGGAAACTATTATCATTTCTTTTTATAATGATAATATTTGTATGGTTCAATTATGTATGGAATAAAAGTTGATGTTCAATTGGGCACAATGATGAGTCGAGGTTGACTGCTCTTTTGCCAGACTATCGCAAAAAACAGCAATGTTTTCCGTTCAACGAACTGCTGAAATTTAAACATTTCTTACAATTCTCCCGATTGAGGACGAATTTTAACGATTATGTTGACCAAACGAATCACAAAGTGCACAAAGTGAATTTTAATTTGAACGCCCATTTTCATAATAATTGTATAATCGAAGTTATACAAAAAAAGTGATACATATTTAAGTATAAAGAGATTATTTCATAGCGAATACTGTTAATAAAAAAATTATAAATTCTGAGCTATAAATGTACATCAAATTGGTGGTGGCTATAAAAGATTGAGCACAGCGAAATATAGTGCTCTTACTTGTTTTCAAATATTTACATATGTAAAAATTTTCCTTTTGTCAATTCCATACAAACTTATAGATATATTTTAGTTTTGTATTATTTACACAATTAACAACTTCTAAAAAAATTCTATACATAAATATACACTGCATCGAAAAATCATACTCCAGTAACTACAGTAAATGGAAAATTAATTTTAATAATTAAAAAAATCTAGATAAAATTTCTTTTTTCACTGTTTAATATAATTTTTATTTATTTTATTTAAGAAAAAAATATTAAAATAATTGATTTTATAGTCTAACTAAAACAAGTAAAAGCTATATATTCGACTCAGCCGAAGTGTTGATACCCACCACCAATTTGATGTACTTTTATAGCACAAGATTTATTATTTTGAGGTTAACAGTAATCGCTACGGAATAATCTCTTTATACCAACATATCTTTAACTTTCTTTGTGTTATTTCGATTTGCTATTAATTTATTTTCTAATTTCTTACCCAAAAATAATTAGTTAAAAAATAATATTAGTTTTGTGCGGCATGTCACCTCCTACTTTTAAAACTATATAATTATTGTTTGCATTCAATCCAGATAATCCATTACAGACTTCTTGTTTTGATAAATTTTTGTCCATATAAAAATAATATGAATTTAGCATAAAGCGTTATATGGAAGGTGGACGTTAAAGCTTCTGTGCGAAATTTTATCATAATACGTCTAATTTTAAAAGCTTTTAAATTTCATTTATAGTAAATTTTTTAAAAAAGTGGGCGTTGACGTAGGCATGTCAAAGTAGTTTCTGCTGGTAAAAGCAACTTAGATATTTTAGTATAGTATCCTTTATTCTTCAAAAACTTTATTAAGTGAATTTGAGTTAAAGCGTTATATGGGAGGTGGGCGTTAAAGTGGGCGTGCCACCTTAATTATACCAAAAAAGACACAATGCCATATACATTTTTTACATTTTGATCTATAACTCCTTTCGTAATGTATGGATTTGAACAATTTTCAAACAAAGATATTTTTTTTACTCCAGAAATATACATGGGAAATTTCATCGTCAATACGTTTAGACACAATTGTTTTTAATTTGATGTTGGAAGGACATGGTTTTTTTTACCTACTCTTGTATTACAATCTAGAACTCTTTTCCTTATATGCCGACTTAGCCCATTTTCAGCACCAAACAAACCTTGTGTATAAGAAACATTCTGAAAATATTCGAGCGCCCTTACTTTTTCAGTTCGAGCTCAATCGTGCTTTAAACAGACGGACAGATGGACGGAGAAATTTCGATCATTCTAAAATGATACCAAGACTAAAAAATATTAATTATTATTATTTCGATGGGTTACAAACGGAATGGCAAAATAAATATACTCGCACACCATTTTTTGGTGTAGGGTATAAGAAAAATTAAGTTTTAGTTCAAGATGATAAATTACCTTCAATTATTTAATTAATTAATTAGTTACCTGAATAAAATTTTTGTGCGGTTTTTATCCTAACTCTCAAAATAACACCATCCCAAACGCTTAGCAAAATGCATGATGTTTGCATTCTTACAATTTTAATCGTTTAATTTTTGCCTAATACGATTGTGATACTTCTACGACACTCTCTTTAATCTATATATATAAAAGTGAAACTCTGTGTGTGTGTGTGTGTGTGTGTGTGTGTGTGTGTGTGTGTGTGTGTGTGTGTGTTAGCTATAGACTCTGAAACTGTACAGCCGATCGGGCTCAAACTTTGGTAAGTTGGTGTACACATACCAGGGAGTGTTTATGGGTGAAAAAAAGTGGGCGGGGCCACGCCCATAAAAAATTAGTTATCAGTTTTAGCTACTTGCACTTGACCGATTTTTCTGAAACTTTGCACACATATCGAGCTGTCATGACTAAATAATTTCGTGATAAGAAAAGTGGGCGTGGCCACGCCCCTAAAAAAGTTTTAATTTTGAGGTACTTGCACTGGACCGATTTTTCTGAAACTTTGCACACATATTGAGCTGTCATGGGTTTATAATTTCGTGATTGAAAAAGTGGGCGGGACCACGCCCATAAAAATTTAGTTATCAGATTTAGCTACTTGCACTGGACCGAATTTTCTGAAACTTTGCAAACATACTGAGCTGTCATGACTTTACACTTTCGTCATTAGAAAAGTGGGCAGTGCCACGCCCATTAAAAAAAGGTATCATTTTGAGGTACTTTCACTGGACCGATTTTTTTGAAACTTTGCACACATATTGAGTTGTCATAACTATACAGTTTCGTATTTAGAAAAGTGGGCAGTGCTACGCCCATAAAAAAAATTATAGTTTGTAGGTTTTTGCACTTGATATTCAATAAAAATTCAGAATGCAACTTGATTCATTAAGGGGCGTAGCAACGCGCGCCGGGTTTGGCTAGTGTGGTTATATAGAATGTCATAAACATATTAATTTATATTAGAAGATCTTGCGCAAATTTTTGACATGTTTTCTATAAATAATTATAATTAAAATTTTGCCTAAGCTTAGAGATTTTCTGCAAATACTTGCATATTCTACTCTTATAACGTTTATTGATTTTAATCACTTTTTGTTATTCAAATACAATTTTGTTTCAGGAAATTGTTAAGTTTCCGGTATGAGGAATTTCTCATTTCCTGTTAAACAAATTATACTCGCATAGATTTACAAACATTCAGTTTAAATATGAAGTTGCCAATACGTATAAAATATGTTACATAATGAGTGTTTGGTAAATTAAGGAAAACAAACACCAAAATATTTAATACAATAAGATAAAAATTCCAACTATGTTTAAATAAGCGTTTTGTACTCTTAAATTAAGTTTAGTATTTTTACTATAGAATTTCAATATTAACACAGAAAAAAGACTTAATTCAATTTATATATTTTTTGAAACCCAAATAAAATTTAAAAAAAAAAAAAAAAAATTTATTTATTTTTCAATACCATTTTTTTTAGATATTAACCCTATAAAACATCCAAAAACAAAATACAAATATTTTTTAAAAGTTAAAATTATTTGGGCAAACAATCGTTTGAAAATATTTCGAGGATAATTCTTTCCGTGTATTCTTTTTAACAAAATTTTCCATTAAAATTAGTTTTGCTTTTGCATCTTCATAAAGCAAGATTTATACTTGAAGGCGATTTTCCACAGTCTTCCGAGCATTTTCCTACACTTATACTAGACACACATATTTGTGTATATATTTCGTGAGTAGATTTTTTTCCATTTCTTTATTTTTGTTCTTCTTAGACCTGTGTTTTTTCATTTTTTTTAGCTTAAGCTGAATACTTTTTTGTTTTTGTATTTACGAATTTCTATGAACAAAATTATTTCTTCGGAAGTAGTATTAGGCAACAGATATTTTTTAAAGAAGGAAAGTCATTTTTGTTTGTGTGCAAACATTGTTTCTCTTTTTTTTATGGTTTCTGAAAATTTTAATAAAATTTATAACTTTTTTTGAATCCCAAAGATAACTTCTTAAAATAAAAATTTTAAAGAATTATTAAAAAAAAATTAAAGATTCAAGTTCATATTATTTTTTTTAACCATTCATTGTTATTTCATATATTATGTCAAAAAAGTACCTAAATTTAAATGTAAAAAAGAACGCATAGAAGTAAGTTTTAATTAAAAAATATTATTTTTTTCCAAAGACCAATAACTGGCTTAAATATTTAAAAAACTTTTCGTCTCTGCGGTTTCGATAAAGCACGTTCTGTTAGTTTCATTAAGTCACTATTACGCGCATTGCTGGCTGTATATGGTCACGAATACACCGAGCATTACTGGTCTCTCAAGCGGTAATTTTTGTAACTCCATCAGCATATGATAATGATCATTTTGTGCTATAAATGTACACAAAATTGGTGGTGGGTAATAAAAATTCGGCACATAGTGTTTTAAAATTATTTAAGAGTTTGGAAAACTTTACATTTTTAAAAAAAATATATATTTTTTTTAATAATTTTAGGATATAACTTTGTCGATAAGTGACGAATTAATCCAAAATTTTTCACGAATATCTGTAGTGTCATGCCAACTTTGTCTAAAAATTGTCCTAGGGCTAGGAAATTTAATTTTTTTGGTAATACTAAGCAAAAAAGTAGTGGCAATCGTGTTTATTTGTTCATATCTCAGAAAGCTATTAGGTGATTATTCTTATTTCCATTATCAACCCCGAATATTTCTGATATTTTAATACCTGGGCCAAAATTTTCAAAAATTTTATCGACTCTCCTATTTATTTGCTTTCAGAAAATATATACTTTATAGGGTTGGAAATTAATATCTTAGATATTTCGCTTGGAATGGCGAACATATATTTTAACCTTTGCAAAAATTATTAAGCATAAAAAAATAAAGAATTAAATTCAATTTAAACAAAACAAATTTGGAAATCAGCAAGTGATAAAATAAAAACTTCTTGCAATTAAGTGTTGAAGAAAACATTATCAATTTGCCATGTTTATTAGACTCTTCAAAATATGTTTGTGTGTCGTCTTGTATTTCTCTTGTTATTTAAAAACATTTTTGTTGTGTTTGTAAAATAAACCTCTTCTAACAGCAGGAATGTAAAGGACGTTGCCAAAGTTGTGGTTGACGAATTTGTAAGTAGAAACTTAATTGTAATTTATATCACTGTTTTCGACAGTAATTTAATTTGTATTGTTTTGAGTAGCATTCCTGTTCTTAATAGGCGCAGTATTTATATTTTATGTTTTGCTGTCGTTAGTGACGGTTTTTGATTTGTTTATTGTTGGAGATGTTAGAAATTATGCTGTTAATTTGTTGGTTGCGGTGTATACTCTGATAAGATTTATTATTGATGTTGTCATTGCTATTAATGTATTTCCTACACAATGAAAGCGCAATTATAATTTTATATGATAAGTAAAGGTGTTTTTCTGTAACATTTTTAAAACAATACAACAATTGTTTCTATTGTGTGGGGGCCTGCTGCAGTTGACATTTCAGTGTATACAAAGCGAATGTATGACTCGAATAGAGAAAAACAGGCTTGAAGTACAATACTTAAAGAAACGAAATTATCACTTCACTCCAAACTAAATTTTTTTCCTTTGTTAAACAAAGTTTGATAACCATCAAACAAACAAACATATTTTAATAAAAAACTTAATTCATATATTAATTAAAAACTAATTTCAATTAGAATTGATTTTAATCTTGATGACCTTAACATTTAAAATAACAGATCTAAGGCAGTTTGACCATGAGGCAGGCAACTTACTTCGCCTACTCTATTTTGTTTGAAATCTATAGAAACAAAAATTAAATATCGTTCGTTAGTAATCGCATCACTTAAGAACGCATGCTTATAGATAGAGAAGTCGATTAAACAACAACAAAAGCAAGCGGTCGCTGATACATGCTTATGTTAAAATTGATTTCAGGGTATATAGAATTCGACACAGCCTCTGACTTGCTTTCTTTTATTTTTGTTTTAGACCAACCTAGTCTTCTTCGGAAATAGAAGTTGACCACTTCAGCTTCTTTAATTTATCTGAATCGGAGAACAATTGGACCGATTTCGTTGATATTTTGAAATAAACTATAAGTCTGAGGAATGGCTTTTACGGGCATTTTTTCTTAACAGTTGAATTGAATGTGGCACTCATCGCTTATACAAAATCAAAAGGGTCCAAATTACGGCATTCGATCACGATCGAAATCTTACTCGAACGGTCAAGTTCATTGTGCTTAAGGTATAGAGATTCTAATAAGAATTTTCAAATTACAGCTTGCATAGTTGAGCTTTACATGAGCTGGAAAAAAACAATTGACATTGCACTTTAAATATACAGAAAATAAATAATGAGTCATTTAGAAAACCTTTACTAGGCTAAGCTACGTAGTGCTCACTTTACATACATATATACATGATGGTGAAGGTTATTATCAAATCCGGCACGCTTTTAATAAACTTTATTTGCTTTATAAGAATTTATCTTAAGTTTACCCCAAAAATTTTAACAATTTTTCGCTGCAACTAAATTAATTGCAAATGAACTCTTGATAATCTAAATATCTTTGGCTTTTTGTTGATATTGCACTTAAAAGTGTGAATTAAATATGCACGGTATAAATAAACTGTGAGCCACTGTATAGTACACTAATTTTAAAAAATTAATATGAATAATTTATATTAAATTGCGCTTTCTTTTAGAAATGATTTTACTTAACTCAAAAAATAAACAATCTTATATAACCAGAAGCAATTAATTAATCTTATAAATTGATGTTAGCAGGTGTTGTTTAAATATTTTTAGGTTAAAAACGCTTAACAGATCATATCTGTCTTCAAAATACGACTTAGATATTTGATGTAACCTTAACTTAACGGAAATTAATCTAAAAAACGAAAGAACATGACTTTTTTGAGAAGGTGTTATGATATTTCGACGTTTATAAGTTAAAGTCAGTAAAGGTTATAACGGATCTTGGTACTTTGTAAAACACATGTTACGTTAGCTGTTAATAAGGCACGTTAAATCGTGACTGTCATCAAAAAATGGGCAATAGAATTTAAGGACTTTAGAGTATGGTTCAATAATATAGGAACCCTACTATAATCTTCCTATTGATCTAATCGAATTTGCCTAGAAACACTTTTTATTTTTTTCTTCTTATAGATGTAGAACGGGGATATTCTGCGCTGACATCATATTCATCACGTCTAGCTTTTATTCGGATGCTAACAATAAAAAGCCGATGAATTATGCTTAAGGTTTCATTTCTCGTAAATATTTAAGATGGAAATTTTTATCCGATTTTCTTCTAAGTAAGATATCATTGAACATTCTTTACCTGTTAAACTAAACTACGAAATAGCAGATCCGTTTAGAAAATTATGTTGAATTTTAATAAAATGTTTAACTCTACAAAAAAAATAAATAAATTTTTAATACAATTTTTAGTATGTATGGATTATATCCTTTAAGTTAAATAAATAAAAATAACTATTGTCAACTAAAATTTCTATCTGTATATTTAACTTATTATCTTATGCTTTCAGTTCCACAGTTTAATTTTTTAATCTAAAATAAAGTGACACATTTGGCGAATAAAAATCATCTGCGCTTTAAAAAACATTAACATGAATATATGGAAGTATTTCGATACACATGTACATACAGATTTGTCTTAAGCAAACAATAAATATTTCTCTATAAACATAAATTTAAAAAAAAGAAAAATAACCATCACACCATTGCTTACAACTCCCACTATAGACATGATTACAGTCTTTAAATTTTGTAGATAAAATATAATGGCTTATGTAGCGGTTTCACATGTGTTCGCTTTACGTATTTTATTTCAACACAAACGCTTAAAATTTTAATGTCTTACATCAAAATAAGAAAATTCTAAAATATTGTATTTTAAGATATAATAAATATAAAATAATAAAATAAGAACACACCCACACAATTCACAATGTTTGAATTTATATTTACCCTGCAGGAAATATTTTATTGCATTATCCATTATAGCTGATGTAACTAGTTACAACATGGTAACACTTATGCAATGCAGTCATGAACCATGTTACTTCCGAACATATAAGAACAATACAAATAAATACCTAAGTATGTTAAAATTTTAAAAACAACCTCATCATAGAAAGCCTAGACTTCAAAAAAAAAAAATGTACTCATTTACTCTCAACATCCTGAAATACGCCATTTTTTTCTTATGTCATTACTAATATCATACTAGGAGTCTGCATGGCTGTGAACAAAGCTACATACTTAAATAAATTCGTGAGTTCTTTAATACGTGTTTTTAATTCTGTGTTAAATAAACTAAATTAATGAACTCTCAATAGAAAAAGAAATAAAAATAACTTAACTGAAAACAAATTTTAATTTCATATTTTAGTAAATTAAACAGTTCAAGATGTATTAGATATACGAGTATAGTTTCAGTACGAGAATTATTTGAATGTTTACCACTTATTTGGGTATACTCAAATGACAACTAGTCATTTTTGCACAAATTGATTGGTGTTTGTAAATTTGACGTTATTGTTAGTTTTGTTTCATTTAAGTACATCTATTTACATATGCATAGGTACAGGCACATACTTATATTAAAGTTTTTCCTCTTCAGTTTTAATAATATAAAGAGAATTTCTTCTTCCCAAATATATAAGTATTCATAAAGAGTGTTTTGAATATATGTAAGTCGAAAGGCAGAATTAACTTATACTTCCCGTATTAATCAACTCGGTTTTACAACCGGTGGAAAACCCGGTTTTTTCCTCCCTTCAGCTGGCGGTTTTTTTAAATGTTGTTTTTTCGAATATCGAATACACTGGTTTTTTTTATTTTTTTTTAGTTTATTTTTATATATCTTTGTAACCAATCGTACCATAGTATGTTAAGTATGCGAAAAGTTTTCAGAAATTAGAAAATGAAAACTTTATTAAACTACTAAATATTCTTCCATAATATTGTAAGAAATTTATTTATTGTTTAAAAAACAAATGTAAAATAAGAAAACTAATTGAGCTTAAATATTATTTTTTTAAATGATATAAACCTAAAGTTAAAAGTTGAAGGTAATTGAAGGATAAACTTAGCTGATCAATCACTTTTAGGTAAAATATGTAGTTGAAATAAAGAAAAACCAATAATTCCTCTTTCCAGATCCTAATTTTAATTAATGGCATTGAGTGTCTGTCAACTTAAATTTCAATTAAACCATCAAACAAACCTGTTTATGCCTATATTTGTATATGTGTAAGGGGTATAAGAAAGAATTCTTTAAATGAAATTTTAAAGATATTCTCTCTAGCCTTTAAAATGTACTTCAAATAACAGAAATAATTTCAAACAAAATACGTTAGTGCATTAGAGTTTAGAAGATATATTTAACATTTAAAAAATGTGCAGAAGGAGATACAAAAATTTATAACAGCCTTATAAAAAGTCTTATTTATTAATTTATATATTAATTTATTGTATTTAACTATTTTATTTATAAAGACTAACAACTAATTAAAACCAAACTAGTCAACTGCATTCATGTCAGTTATTTCGTTTTTGCGTAATTGCGCAGCCAAATGTATATAAACTTTTAAAAATTTCATATTTAGATATAATTTTAATTTTAATCTTTTTTACAATATTTTGAAATTTTTTTTATATATTTTATTTTATATATTCTAACCGGTTAACCGATTTTTCTCAATTTTCAAAATAGCAACCGGTTTTTTTTTAATTCTAAATTTCAAACTATTTAAAAACCGGTTTCTTAAAAAAGTCGAATAATCGATGACCCTAATTGCTATGAATAAGGGTCCAAATTACGGCATTAGATCACGATGGAAATTTTTCTTAAACGATCGAGTTCGCTCTGCTCTTGGTATAGAAATTCTAATAACAATTTTTAAATTTAGATAACGTTCGTTCGTTCGTGGTTTGTTTCTATTCAACTGAAATTTGTATAAGTCGCCTCTTGTTTCATTTTCATTCAATTCTGATGCTGAAAATCTGTAAAAAATAGAATTCAACGTTAAAAAATAGCCATTGTTACGTATGAGAGAGAAAAAGTTTATACTAAGATGCCTCTATTTTAAAAGTGGCTCTTTGTGTGTAGAGGAAATATGATATTACAAATTTATTTTTTTATATATCGATGACTTTATATAAAAAAGTGTATATGGATTTGTTACTAATTTACTGGAGAAACAAAAAAACTGAATACAATTTAATGCAATACAATGAGTTTGAGCTTTTTTGTGTGGCTATTAATCTGTTATTTTTAAATCTCAACACACATAATTTTCTACGGGGGATGATTTTGTATACGGACTACCAGAAAACGTTAAAAATGCGATGTTAGCCATCGTTATGCGCCTTGACGATACAAATAAACAAAACAAAAAAAAAATTAGCCGTTTGTCTAAGGTTGCTTGCAGAAAAGTTTTTAGAAAATAAGTAACTACAAAAACCAAACAACAGAATCCGACAATTATCCGAATCCGAATCTTATATAACCCTTCACAACGCGTAGTCATGCATACATATGTACATATATAAAAACATTCCATTATAAAAATTTAAATTGAGTTTATGTATGTTAAAAAAAAAAATTATTTAAAATAAATATTAAAATTATAAAAAAATATTTTTTAGTTCAGCTGAGATTCGATGCCATGTTCACTCTGACAGTATACCTCGTTTGTATGTATGTGTTATATGTTGTTGTAGAGAAAAAGCGAAGTGGTTATGGCTTTTTCCTCATATCTCAGTTGTTTGTATATCGATTTTTCTGATTTTTAATAACGATCTGCTCCCAAATATTTCTAATATTTAAATACCTAACGCGGGTACAGGCGATGTCAGGGGTCTTCTAAACGTTGATTTCAACACACTCACGGTCAAACGGATAGGGCTCAATCAACACCTCTATTCATAAGCATTCAGAAAATATATTCTTTATGGGGTCGGAAATAAAAATTTTAGAAATTTCACACGGAATGACAAACTTTTTTCCCTTTTGCGTGAAGACTATAAAAATATAGGAAAAAATCTTTTAAATTATTATCATAAAGTTTTGTAAACAACTTGATAAAAATTATCTTTAAAATAGATTCAATTTCACTACCCTTTATTTGTGCTACTGTGGCTGTTTAACTCGCGTGTACACGAGAAGGCTCATATGCATTCGTTTGTGTTTGTTAAGGTTAAATGTTATTTCTTCTTTTTTAATTCCATTTAAATATAGATAATCAAACTAATAAAGAATGTTACTTAACGGTTATAATTTTAAAAGTATATTAAAACTTTTTACTTTATTAGGATGGAAAAAAAAATTTTAATAATCATATAATGGCAGTAAAGTAATTATAGATGATGTACATATTATAAGGCAGCATAAAATGAAACTTCATGTTAAGAGTTTGGAAAAAGGTTCGCTTTTTAAACAAGTGGTTCATAGTGGGTTATCAAACAATATAAAATATATAATTTAAATTGAAAATTTATAATAATACTATTGTCTAAGACCAATTTAATTACTAAATTTTTGTAGTAACCCTGTTTATATGCATAAAGCTTTCTGAAAACCCAAAAACAACACACGCACTTTCCGCAACTGTAAAACTTAAAATAAACAAAAAAAAATTAAAAAAAAATAGCTAATAGTTGTATCTTCAAGCTATAAACGCTGTTTTATTTCAAATAAAACTTTATCTTTGAAAAACAGCTCAAAAACTGAGCAAAACTTTTTAAATTATTATAGTTCGTTCAGTAGCTATTTATTTCTGGTATTTAATTTCCTTTCTTTATTTAACTAATTTTTGTAGTAAAAATAAATATTTTTCCTTTATACATAATATACTCAGTTTTAAACGTATTTTAAGTTTCAATGAGAATTTATTTAAGTTGGTGCAAAAGTTGTCACATGACGTTTTATTGATTTAAATTTAAGTTTATTTTTTAAAATCAAACATCGAAACAATTATTAGTGGGGCCAAAAGTCACCATGGTATTTTACAATTTAATAACTTTGTTTTCATATTTTTCTTTAGATAGAATATACAAAATAGGAAGTATGACAAATAATGTCACCTAAATCTCCCTCAGTCTTTAGCTTCGCCAAAAAAATTAAGTAGTCGGGTCTTGAAAAATCTGGCGAGAGGGTGCATTTCTGGAATTGTATTGGCTCCTCAAAAATTTTATTTAAAAGTGCTATTGTCTCTCGGGCAGTGGCACTATCTTACTGGAGCCACATCCCAGATCTGTTTTCAAGACCAAGACATAACAAATGTTCTATCATAAACTGATTTCGCCCTCTATTTATGGATAGATTATTTTCATCCTAATTTTCGAAGATGTGATGTCACACCATATTGTACACCTAATGGAAGGCAATTGGCGTTTGTAAATGTTTCTTGAATTTTTAGTACCACAGCTTTGCTTATTAACAACTATTAAAGTGAAAATGAGCTCCGTCACTCACAATCACATTTTCAATTTATTTTCAATAAATAAACGGCAAAATTTAGACTTTGCGAATAAATTTCGGATTTAAGATATTGAGTTAATTGCTCCTTGTATTAGAAATATAGTAATTTTTTTTCAAATGCATAATTTTTTCTAATTGACGCACAAAGGATGATCGATAAAAAAAGTTGCCAGTATTTGCGCATAGCTTATCAAGGAAACGCCATCAGGTATTTAATTGACTGATGTTAAACAAAGGGTTTAGTGATATATAATTGTGGTATCACAATATTGATCGGAAAATGTAAAAGAAACGGCAAACATATTACTAATAGTTTTACAATTAGTAAATTGTTAATTGAAGTATTTTATTAAAATTGGGCATAATAAGACATCCTATTCATAAATGTTTTCAGAAACCATGTAACGATATTTTTTCAAACAGAACAATGTGGCTATAAAAAGGAAGGGCTTGACTAACAGACTTAAGTTACAACTTAAACAAATTTTAATGAAAACAAGTAAGAGCACTATATTCGGCTGTGCCGAATCTTTTATACCCACCACCAATTTTGTGTACATTTAAAGCACAATATTTATTATTTTGTTAATCGCTATAGAATAAGCTCTTTATAATAAAATATGTATCACTTTCTTTGTAAAGGGTGGTTAAATTTTAAGGGCCCATGTTTAAGGTGAACCTCATCTAAACTTCAACTTTTTTCTTGTATTTCATTTGACTTTTCTCAATCTCAGACTAACTCAATTTGAACCGTGGAAAGATACGCAATCGAGCAACGCTTTTAAATATTAAAGATTTTTATAAAAATAGGCGTTCAAATTAAAATGCATTTTGTGCACTTCGTGATTCTTTTGGTCAACATAATCGTTCGAATTCGTCCACAATCGTGAGAATTGTAAAAAATATTTAAATGTCTGCAAAGCAGGTCTGTATGAAATGTGAAAACATCTGTGAATGCCATCTTAGTTCGTTGAATGGGAAACATTGCTGTTTTTCATGATAACGTAGCAAAAGAGCAAGCAACCTCGACTCATCATCGTGCCCAACAATCGAGCATCAACAGTGTCATTGAAAATTTGGACTATCGGATCGTGGTGTGCCGCCTAGGTTGGGGGGCCATTTGGCCGATATTTTGTTCCATACATAATTGAAGCATACAAATATTATCATTATAAAAATAAATGATAATAATTTCATAATAATTTTATTCAAAATCAACAAAGTCCCTTAAAATAAAACCACCCATTATAACTTCGGTATGCTAGTAAAATGTTTTCGTAAATTTAGTCTTTCAATGAAAGTGGCCGTTAAAATACGCGTGTCAATAAAGTTTCTGCTAATAAACATAACTTAGATATTTCAATATAGTCCTTTAGTATTCCAAAATCTTTATTCATAGAGAATTTACATGAATTTAAGAGGAAGAAAGTGAATTTAAGGTTAAATTTTAAGGCCCACAAGGTGATTTAAAATATACATTCTCTGCATTTTTCTAAAACGGGAAATTTATTAGTAAGATTTTGATTTTTAAACTTCTATACCATTTTGCTTTTAAAAGATTTTCAAACGAAATAAGTTTTGTATAATTTTAAAATTTGTTAGCCATTAGTACATGAAAATAAATTGTTTATAATGTTTAGAGATAATGTTTTTTGACTTAGGTCAAAATTTTCCTAAATTCCCATTTTTAATAGAGCATAATTTCAGGAGAACATAAGCATAAGTTGTTAGCATACCATCTAGTAGTTGCTAGTAGAGTCATCTATCTTATCATCTTTATCTTATATTTAGCTGCAGTACAATAAATGGCGCAGTGTAAGATGAATAAATGCTAATATATATGACTAATATATTTTTATAAAAATTTAAGGAAAAAAGTGTGCGTGGTACATCTATTTTCCGTTATAACGAAGACTTTGACCAAAAAGCCATGTTTGCAAAATTTCAGAATCGTACATATAGTTTTGTCAGTTTTATTATGTTTTAAATTTGAAATATACACTGTGCGGTATAAATTTTCGTACATTTTTATCTATAACTCTTTTCTTAATTCATAGATTTAAGCGATTTTCAGGGAAAAATATTCTTTTGACTCGATAAATATATATTCGAAGTTTCATGACTACGTTTATGCGTCTGGACACAATTCAAAAGTGAAAGTGGGCGTTATAGTAGGCGTGTCAAAGTTGTTTTTGCAAATGAGTACAACTTAGGTGTTTCAATATAGCCCTTTATTATTCCAAAATCTTTATTAATAGAGAAATTATATGAATTTTAGGTAAAACGTTATATGGGAGGTGGGCGTAAAAGTGGGCGTGGCACCTTAATTTTTTGGCACAGTAATGAAATTGCCTAGGGGAATAGACGTAGCAAAACTTATCGTTATACCTCTAATTTTAGCGGTTTTATAAGCTTTTAAATTTCATTAACGGTAGATAACGTGAAAAGTGGGCGTTATAGTAGGCGTGTCAAAGTTATTTTTGCGAATGAGTACAACTGAGGTGTTTCAATACAGGCCTTTATTATTCCAAAATCTTTATTAATAGAGAAATTATATGAATACCGAAAAATACACTGTGCGGTATAAATTTTCGTACATTTTGATCGATAACTCCTCTCCTAATGCATAGATTTAGACAATTTTCAGGGAAAAATATTGCCTTTACCCAGGAAATATATATTCGAAGTTTTATGAGTCTACGTTAAGGCGTTTGGACACAATTCCATTTTATTCGATGTTCGAAGGACACGGTTTTTTCGACCTACTCTTGCTTTTCGAGCTATAACTCTCTTCCTAATATTCCGATTTCGCCCATTTTCAATACCAAACAAACCTTGTCTATAAGAAAGATTCTGGCAAAATTTGAGCCCCCTAGCTTTTTCGGTGCGACCTCTATCGTGCTTTCAACAGACGGACAGACGGGCGGACATAGCTAGATCGTCATAAAATCAAACCACGATTTAGAATATATATACTTTATGGGGTCTAAAATGGATATTTCGATGTGTTACAAACGGAATGACAAAATGAATATACCACCACCATTTTTTTGGTGGCGGGTATAAAAAGAACACACTGCTAAAAATTTTGAAGCCAAAACTTTTTTGCTAAATTCTAGATGGCGCCTGAAAGTAAAATCACGGATTAAAAATTTTTCTTAACTTCCCTGAACCTTGAGTAGTATACGCCACTCTATTCGATTTCAGTCTGATAAACGCCCTTATAGCGATTAGGATTATAAATTTAACTACTTTTACTACAATTACATTCAATAACATAAACCTATATCAGCCCTTACATATACGTAGTGTAGTGTGCACATATCTAATAGGTTAATTTATTTATTATTTATTTATTTTAATATTGTTCCTGTCTAGAAAATTTTATTAATTTGCACTGTTTAACCAAAAAAAAAAAAGAAAAGAAAACAATTTTGTATCCTTTTTTTTTAATTCAAATTGAGGCGTGTTTTTTAAATACAGCAACAGCCTTGTTTTAGCAGCTTTTGTTTTTGAGTTTAGCTAACAACCCTCATTTAATAAATTTTCGTTTTTAATTGGGCAGTAAAATGAGGCAATTATACGGCGACTTGTTATAGGAAGAAACATTACTTTTGTTATTTACCTTACACAAACTCCTGCACATGTTATGTTATCTTCTGATGATCTAAATCTCTGTGAGCCTACTCAAAATGCAACAAGTGAAGACTCTGATCCAGACTAATAATTAATGCATTAAAAACCTCAATAATTTACCGAAAGAAGCTTCTGAAATTTAAGCGTCACGTTAAAAAAAAAAAAAACTTCATTTAAAAAGCCAACATCGTTGTCGTACCTGTTACCGTTTTTTCAAGAGTATGATTTAGACTTTTATAAGTTGTTGGTTGTATTTTGCAACAGATAGGTCTAAGAAAGTACCAATTTAGTGGTTAGTATTTTTTCATATACAGTAGCTAAAGAAGTTTAACGTTTTTAGCTTTGTAACGGTAACAAGCACAGATCCATACCTATTGCGAGTTTGACGATTTAAAAAAAATAAGTATCAAGACAATAAGTTGGTCGTTGGTGTGAATCTGAAAAATGTTTAACATTCTTCTAGGTTAACAAATGGAGAACAGAAAGCTCCTTTGTTTTTGGTGTATCTGGGATAGTCGTGACAAAAAACACAAAAAGTTTGAACAGTGCGGGAAGAGCTTAGAGCTGGTACGAAAAATTTTATAAATATGACCGCTTCATATTATACTCGGCACAATGAAACAGTTTGGAAGGGGTTTGGCAAAAGTGTGCGAATGTTACAATTTTCTTTTACACGAGTCTTTTGGATTAAGGACAGGAAACATGAAAGCTGGTATTATTGATGGATCGTAGATTATACGACTCAAATCTTGTCCAAAGCTTGGAATTTATTTGTTTAAGATAGATTTAATTTTCTAGTTAAAAAGAAATCTGACGATCATATCGAATTTCTTGAGTGCATGCTATCAAACTTGCAAAAGCTTTTGTGCAACACAAGCATAAAAATTTTGTTTCAGGCAGACTTCCACACACGTGGATGAATCTTTTGAGGATCAGGGTAAAAGTTTTCAACAGGATCTTTAGACTATGGAAGGGCGTTGACAGGAAAGGTGGAATTCATATATAATGGCAGACTAATAATGCAGTTTGCAAGGAGTTCTATCTTAAGTCTTTTATTCAAGCCAACCTTTCAAAAGATCATTTGATATTGCACGATAGAAACTTTGTAAAAACATGTATTAATTTTTTGTTAAAAAAATAATAAATCTGTATATTTCAATCTTAATTTCAATTTCAATTTGTAAGCAATCTCCCTCCAGGGCAAGGCCGTTGCAATATCCAATAGCAAAAAAAAATATAAAAAATAAAGAAATAAAGAATTGTGTTGACCAGTGTTATTATTACGTTGTATAGCATTCTTCATAATCAATTTAATATTTAATTACCTATACAGACACTTATGCACATTCTGTGCACATATACTATTGTTGTACATGTTTTCTAAATGATATCTCCGAATCCCTTGAAAAAAGTTTCTTTATTTGTCACGCATAGAAATTGTGGTCAAAGCAGATGTTGTGGTAAATGTTATTTGTTCTCCTAATATTCATTGTATGCAAATATGTTGTTAATAATAAATGTAATATGTACACTACAATAAAGTTATGCTGGCTAAAATTGTAGCTTTTTAGTGTGTACGAAACTTTTTATAATTAATATGTGAATAAGGAAATTAATACTCTACTCCAAAAATGAAAAATAAAATTAGGGTTTCCGATGGGTTAATTGTTCAAAATTAACTAGATACTTTAATCCGAAAAAATAAGACAGACCTCAGACTGCCTAGAGAGAGTAAAACAAGAACTGTTAAAGATCAGTAAAAATTAAAATGTTAAGAATTGTATAACAATGGCTTTTTAATTAAAAGATGAACTAAGATGAATTATTCGTCTTAGCTTGCGAGATACTATTTATTAAACCTTGTGTCTTATGCATACAAACGAGTAAAAACGCTAAGTTGAGGCAGGTGAACAATTGCCCATAAATCAAGTTCGATCAAACCGCAACAGCTCTTGCTCAATTTCGTATGCATAAAAATAAGTATAATTTAGTATAACCTATATAATTTGATTTCCTAAATTGCTTAATTTGTTTTACGCTGTTGATAACATTTCCTATGTCTTTGTGGCACAAAATATTCAGCCATGATTCCTTTTTAGTGTACGCGAGTCAACTATAAGCAAGGCTAAACAAAATTTGAGCAGGAGCTCGAGTCCGAGCTCAAATTCAAGCTCACGTTATATGCATGAGACCCCTTGAGTTACCCTAGGTGTTACAAGTAACCTAATTTAATACAAAATGAGCAAATTGGTTATTTACTTAGGATGGTAATTTGTTAAGTTGTTGTCAACTGTATCAATTAAACAGATTGCTGATAAACAGGAGCTTCCAATGAAAGTATCCTTTTACATAATATATAAATTTTATAAAGGTTTTTTCTCTTTAAAATATTGGAGAATATTGCAAACTTAGCTTACAATTTAATACTGTTTCACCAGAATTGTACCTTAATTGTGCTAAAACATAATTTCGGCATAAAGAGATTTGCCCTACGTACTATATTGTGCAATACACTGTAGAAATTGGCCGTAAAATACAATATATACAATTTATTTCATTGTTAGAATATTTGTTCCTATTGTGCTTTTTAAGACACTCAACTTCTAACATTTTGATCAAAAGAAAGTTAAACCAAAACTTTCAATTTTATTTAAATTCAACATTAATGCCGTCGATTTGTTTGTGCAGAATATTACATAGTGAATTCCAACGAGAATGTGCAGATGGGTCAGGAAGTAAGCTATTCAATCCAAGAAAATTTTCTAGCCATCGATCTTAACAACTCCTCACTAGTTCAATGAGAATTGATAGCCTGGTGGTAAGTTTTCAATTGGAGACATCATTGGCTTATACTTTTTAGAGAGTGCTGTTGAAAACGCCATTTCATTCAAAGGAGAATGCTACAGAGCCATGAATAAGAATATTCTGTGAACTAAAATGGAAGATAACACAGCATGTAATATATATCAACCGTTAAAGGCAATAAAATGAATTTCAGTGAGACCTGAATAATCAGCGTTTTTGTGTGACGTATCATTAACGAATAATACAGAAACGAGTTCAAATTTAAGGCTTTATAGCAAACTGCAAATTATATAAAAAAAATAAATATTTGTTATAAATTTGGCTAAAGCTTAAATAAGCCAAAAGAAATTCTGTTTAGCTCATTGCAAGAATATTTATAATGGTCTTAAAAGAAATAGAATCACCCGTTAAGGATATAAGCGGATATATAATAATTCGATGGTTTATTTCATTTAGATATTTATTTATTGATAGATATATGTAAAAAATTGTTTATGTACATTTATGTAATTTACAATATTTCATTTAGATAATTTACAATATTTACTATCTAAGTTTGGCTTAGTTTTTCGATGGTTTATTATTCTTTTAGTGAACAGCATTAGCTAAATCAAAATTTAATGAATTACATTTTCCTTCTACAGACTCCTACTTGCCATACAACTTAATCGCTGATCCACTACTCGAATAATAACACATGTTTGTATTAGTTTTGTCAATCTTCTGGTTATTGCAATTGTAAAAACATGTATGTATTTTGATTTATAAAATTATTCAACACAATTGCATTTCATCCATATAATATTAGGTGTCATTAAGAATGCACTTTAAAAAATTTAGTGACATTTTTTTTGTGTAAGTGGCAACTCTGAGATATGACATCTGTTACACATTTTTATTCCGATTATTAAAAATAGAGCGTTTACGAGAGAACAATGAGCTAAACGGTATGAAGTTGTTAGTTCAATTTTGATCTAAAAGAGTAAAAGTAAATACGAAAGTATCACAGGGCCATCAAACATTCAAAAGTGCCACAAGTGACCCTATTATGTCACAATTTGGCTATATTTAAAAATATTTAATTAAAAAAATATATATATTTTTGGAAAGTTTCTGCAAAGCCTTGATTTAATATTAAAGAAAAGCAAAATCTATTTAAAAATGATTGAGATATAAAAAAATGACTATAATACTGCAGCTGTTTCTGTTTATGAACTTAAAAAAAAATTGTTTTATCTAGCCGCCCCCGGATATCTGATTAACTTTGCTACAACACAAACAAATTGTTCCCCTTAGAAACAATCAATTTTTAAAATTCCTTTTTTTAAAAATAAAAACCATTTCAATAAATTAAGAGCAAAATTTTAAAACGATGACTCTATTACGTTTTAAAGCTTATTAAAAATAATTTAACCTCTACAAAGGGCGTTAAAAGTATTTTCATTCAAAAGCACAAGCGACTCTTTTTCAATTGAAGAGCCTTAACTTCCCACTTTTTAATACCACTAATGAGCTGTTAACGATGATAACGTCTTTTTTTTATTTTTACGACACAAATTTGTAAATTTGACAACATTCAACTTTTGAGACAATTTTGTCATACCTGAACGCATTTGCTATGCCTTTGCAATTTCTCCCTTTTCTATTAAGCCTTGATATTTTTATTATATAAAGATTATTTTACTACACAAAATATTACCTTTAAAAACGCCTTACGCGATACAGCCTAAATCAAATTGATGTCTCCATTGCACCTGTAACAACGAAAAAAAAATGGTTTTATGTAAAACACGAGGGTTAAAATAAAAAAAAAGTAATATTTATTGAGAATTTATTTGCCAAATAAATTTAAATGATGTATTAAAAAGAAAACACATAAAATAATTTATGTTTTAAATAAGTCTTGACGAAAAAATAAATGTATGTATATGCTTGTGGGATGTTTGCGTTCACCAGATTTCACTGTAATCGTTATAAAGGGTGATTTTTTAGCTATTATCTTTTTGGCAACACTGGCAACAACAGCTGACGAACGTTTCGTGTTTTGTTTAACTGTCAAACATCTTCAGTTTGTCTATAATTTAACCATGAATCGTTTTACAAACGAACAACGCTTGCAGATTTTTAAATTTTATTACCACAATGCGAGCTCTGTTCAGAAAGTTCATCGCGCGCTTCTTATCGAAAAATTATGTTCAGCGACGAAGGTCATTTTTGGCTCAATTGGTACGTTAATAAGAAGAATTGTCGATTTTGGAGTGAAGATCAGCCAGAAGCATGGCAAGAGCTACCAATGCATCCAGAAAAAGTCACAGTTTGGTGCGGTTTATGGGCTAGTGGCATCATTGGACCGTACTTCTTCAAAGATGATGCGAATCACAACGTAACTGTGAATGGTAAGCGCTACAGTAAGATGATATCCAACTTTTTTTTTTACCAAAATGCAAGTGCTTGACTTGCATGATATGTGGTTTCAACAAGACGGTGCCACATGCCACACAGCACGCTTAACAATGGACTTATTGAGAGGCGAGTTCAGTGAACATTTTACTTCACGTTCGGGACCGGTAAATTGGCAGTCTAGATCGTGCGATTTAACGCCTTTAGACTATTTTTTGTGGGGCTAAAGCTCATGCCTATACACACAAGCCCTCTTCAATTAGTTCATTGGAAGAAAACATTGAAGCATTTATTCATGAGATACCGGCCGAAATGTTGGAAAGAGTATACCAAAATTGGACTAAGCGGATGGACCATTTGAGGTGCAGTCACGGTTAACCTTTGCATGAAATAATCTTCAAACATTTAATTATATGGACCGTACTATCGATTCAAATAAAGATTTCATGAATTTTGCTAAATTTTATGTGTTTTTTTTTAACTTTCCTATAGCTCTTAAAAAATCACGCTTTAGTTTTTGTTTTTTTTTTTTTTAATCTACAATATATCAGACAAGAGCTACCAGTGTTGCAATAACAGGTTTGAAATTAAATAGAGACTATTAAAAGTCAAACATTGCAAATAGAAGTCTTCAAATAAAGCAGATATTTTGGCAGAGTTTGTTTTTATTTCATCTTACTTATTTATTTACGATTAAATATTAATACTCTATTTGAAGTTTATATATTAAATTTATTGCAAAATATTTTTACTTTGGCTCAAGCTCATTTAATATAAATAATATGCAATTTCCGAAAACTCTTTCTTAACTATATTAAATTAAGTTGTAAGCATTTTAGGAGAATTTCAAAGCCTATTCCGACATAAGATGAATAAAATGTATTTTCAAAACCAAAAATACTATTTATGTTACAATTTAATGAAATTAGAATTAGGGAATCATAGTATTTATTATCAGATTGGTTTCTTATTTTAATATGAAATGACATGGATTTATTAAAACTAAAGTTGTTCAAACATTATAGTTAATGGCGAATTCTACAGACAAGCAATTCATAATTTTTGTTCTCCTCAGCTTATTGCAAATTATTTGTAAGATAAACAGTTCCAACAAGATGTCGCAACATGCCATACAGCATGTGAAAGAATCATCACAAATGTTTGATGACCGAATAACCTTCAAGATAATTTTTGCGTGATTTAACGTTTAAGAAACTTGATGTATTAAAAAAATATATATTTTTCCATCTTACGATTATCTCCAGAAGCATATTTCATTTTGAAATAATAAACGACGTGTCTGTAAATAATCTTAAGGCTTAAAGATGTTAAAAATATGTGAAAAACAAAAGTCGGCTTGTTTATTTGCTTATATCTCAGAAAGTTATGAGTCGAATGTGCAGGAAATTAATAGCAATTCTTTCCCGGATATATGCAAAAGATTAAAGCAACAAACAAACTGTCGGTCATTGCAAAATAATATATGTATGAGATCGGAAATGAATATTAAAGAACTTACAAACTGTCCCAGCAAAAACTCTCATTACATAATAATAAGTTGAATGTAATAAAAACCGGTCTTCACTACTTAGGGCCTTATTAGTATTTACTTTTTGTTGTCGTTCTGTGACGTGCCATTATGCTGTTTAATTTTTGTAGTTACTTCTTCTGTAAAAACTTATCTGCTTTACTTTATAAGATAACCTTACAAGAACAAGCTAATATTTTTTGTATATTTTTCTCGTCAAAGTCGATACATAAAAAAGAAATTTGTAGTGTCAGATTTCATCTATAAGCAAAGAGAGACTCTCTGTTCACTATTGAAAACAAGGCACGTTAATAACAGCTGTTTCTCTTTCAATAGCCGTCACTTAACGTTGAATTATATTTTCTACAGATTTGTCTGCAACAGAACAGAACGAAAAAGTAACAACAAACCACACATACAGATTTTCAATTGAACAGAAGCAAAACAGCTGATTCATAACAGCACAGAACGTACAAACTAATTCTGCCTTTACAATTTGGCATCTAACCCATTATTTAACACGGCCATATCATTGGAGGCAAGTACTTACCAATCTGGCTTGCATATAGGGGCTAAAACAAGTACTTACCAACCCCGCATACAAATAGGAACTCGTACAAGTACTTACTGCGGTCGCTTATGAATAGAGACTTTAAAAAGTACCTACTTTTATAGCAATAAATAAGTACTTGATTTTAAAAACCTAAATAACCCATTACCATAGTGCGCAAAAAATTATGTTTGCGAATACAATTTCATCTTTTTCTCTCGTTTTTTGAATTATGCTCTGAATTAAAAAAAATAAAAGTTGCGAGACAAATTCTATTTAAGATTGTTATGTTTTTTCATTCTTTTCGCAAATACTATTGTGGCCATTACTATTGTGGACAGAAGTCGTTCGGTTCCTTTTAGGACGAAAATTTTGTTACATTACACTGCTATACGTTAATTTGAAATTTACAAATCTATAAGTTAACACTTGCTAATGATATGCTTTGCCGCTGTTGTAGAAATCATTATTACTTGTATCCTAAGCATGTTTACCTAAATGAAAATTATAAAAAGTTGTGTATTTGAATGACTTCTTGGAAATTTTGCAACAATTTGTATTGTGTGTTTATCTAAGCAAGTGTGTGAAAATAGGTACTTACGTATCACATTATAAATCAAGTCACTATTAAAATACTTCTTAGCAAGTCAAACGATATGTAATAGTCATTGAAAATTAGGTTGTTTAGTAAGAGCAAATCATTTCCTAGTTGTTGCTGGGGTATGACAAAAACAAATTTAAAATTCAAAAGTCTGCAAAACGCTGTAGGAAATATTGTACAAAAACGAAATAAAAGTATTATATTTAGCCTCAAACTAGCAACACTGTTTACAAACTAATATAAAGTTAGAAAAGTAACAAGTATTTTTACTTTAGTAATACCAAAAACTTTTAAAAGGATAATAAGATGCAAACAATTTATTTATTGATATTTGCAGAAGTTTCCTTTAGTTTTAATCTGTGTTATACGAAAAACTAATTAAATTGGCCAATGACAACAAAGATAACAAAGACGATAAATATGGTTTGTCTCGCATCTTAGTGTTTGGGAAAGAAATTAAACTTGTAAGAAAATGTTTCTCATATTTGAATAAGAAAAGGATTTGCAACAAAAAAAATTTTTCAAAAAAAAAATAATCAGTGGTTTTTATGTTATTAATTAATTAAATTAATAAGAAAATACTGAATATTTTTTTTATAATCTCGCTAAGTTATGGTTCTTTTTAAAACAAACAGAAGAGATAAAATTGAAAAACGGCTGACTCTTAACAGAGTCATATTTACCTTTAAAAAAAAAAATTTATTTATAATCACTCATACTTAACAGCATTTTAATGAAAAGATTTTTTTCTATCATAACATTAAGAACAATATCCATTTTAGATACAAAAAAAAACTAATTGGAATCCTGTTACAGTTTAATTAAATTTAAAATAAAGCTACTTTTTAATATTTGAAAATTAAAAATAAAAGCAAAAAAAAAAGGAAATCAGAAATATTACAGCTTTTTTAAGTAAAACATTACCACAATTTTACTGAAATAGGAATAAAATTTAATATTGTTGTTTTCAATGTAATATTTTAGCCATATTTTGATTTCTTAATTGCGGTAATTTTAAATTAATTAATTTAGATTTGTAAACATATAGAATTACTTCATTAGTTTCGTATTGTGCCACAACATTAATTGGTTACGACCAAGGCGAATTCTTATCAGGTGAGAAAATCCTAACACAAATAAGCAACAAATTGTTTATGCACTTTCAAATGAAAATTTAATTTTATAAATTTGCACGAAAATTTTTAAAATAAATAAGTATTTGCAATTGATTACATAAATATCTGCTAATTTATATCTCACATTTGTTAATTTTAAAATATTTTTTACAAATTAAAACCACTAGAACAAACACAACGGGCATTTTGCATTTTCTTACTTAAAGGCATTAAAAATTTTGTTTATTGTTTATGTTGTTTATTTAACTTGTACATTCCCAGCGAAATAACACATGAGTTGAAAGTACTAGAAAACAGATCTTCACGTCTTACAATTTGGCATCTAAACCCATTAGTTTAACATGGCGATGTCACTGAATGCAAGTATTTACTTACCACGCTGTCATACAAATAGGGACTTAAATAAGTACTTACCACCCTCGCTTACAAATAGAGACTCAAATAAATTATAAATAGGGACTTTAATAAGTACTTGTTTTTAGTAATATAAATAACCCATTACTACTATGGACTTACGTTAATTTAAAATTTTTAAATCAGTGCAAATATATAAGTCACAACTTTTTTAAGGAAATGCTTGCCGCTGTTGTCAAAGTAATTTTTACTTATACCCTAAGCGTGTTAAACTAAATGAGAATTATAAAAAGTTATGTATTTGAAAGGCTACAAGCACATTATAAATCAAGTCATTAATAAAACACTTCTTAGAGAGACAGACGATATGTAATAGTCATTGAAAAGAATGTTGTTTAGAGCAAGAGCAAGTGATTACCTAGTTTTTGCTGGGTACTTATTTACCATTAATATATTGCACAAATACAGGGTGGACCAAATTATTTTTATTTTTTTTTTTCAGATTTTATTCATCGATTCGTGTTACACCACCATGCAAAATTTAACGACTGAGTAACGAACGTAAGTGGTAAAATTTTACTTTTAATCGTTCTTCGAAGATGAAGTCGGTAGTACAGTAACGGTGAATGGGGACAGATATCGCGTTATGCTTAATAATTTTGTACGCCCTGAGGCAGCCAACAAGTGGTTTCAGCAGGATGGAGCAACAGCACACACGGCCCGTGCCACAATGACGCTTTTAAATGAAATTTTTGACGACCGAATTATCTCGAAAAATTCAGAATTTAATTGGCCAGCACGTTCATTGGATTTAACTGCCCCTGATTATTTTCTATGGGGTTATCTCAAAGAACGAGTGTATGTCAACAAGCCTCAAACTATAGAGCAGCTAAAGAACAACATTTAAGCTGAGATCAGGGCAATAGAGCCTGAAACCTTGCGTGCAGTTATGCAAAACTACTGTTTAAGAGCCCAATTGTGCATCGATGAAAATGGTGGTCATCTCTCTGACATTATTTTTCATAATTAAAATTTAGGTCATACAAAGATAATATTATAATTAAAAAAAAAATTTAATGAAAAATAATAATAAACAAAAAAGTTATTCAATTTTTACACGCAGGCGCGACTTTTGGTCCACCCTGTATTAGTGTTTTTATATTTTTTTTCACAAACTTTGTCAATTTTATAAAATTTTTCAACCAATGCACATAAAAATTAATATAAAAAATTTAAACATTGTGGCGTTTAATATAAAACGAGCTAGAAACAATTAGATGACTTCGTAACATCACCTGATGTAAATTCACCATGATTTGTATTTAATTTTTATAACAAATAATTATTACATACAACGGTATTTCGTTTCTAAACTCCAAATAAAGCTTAACTTTAAGAATTTCTTCACTGTAATAGAATTGTAATAATACAAGTCATGAATAAAAACTTGCTAACTTTAAAATTGCATTTTTTATTAAAAAAAAAAAAGTATTGCCATATCGGATTTTTTATTATACAGAACAATATTTAGTAGTGAACCATAATATAGATATATTAATTCGATTGTGGTAAAAATGCTTTAAATACAAAACTTATTAATAAGGCTATTTATTTGGAAGAACTAATTTAAATGTCATGAGCAAAATTTCAAAATTATGGATTATCATAACGCATATGTATGTGTGCAAAATTTTGAACATCTAATACTACATTTACACCAACACAAAATCTAGTACTTACGGGATTTTGAGCGAAATCTTGTTCTGTTGTATTTTTAAAGTATTACATTTGAACTTTTCTTAATTTGTATTATATTTTATATTAGGCTATAAGTTCTATGTGATAATGACAGAATATCTAGGAAAAGTTAGTTATCCGATACTAGCTGAGTGGAATGCATTTTCGAAACCAGCTACGGTTTCATCATCAGCACTCTTTTGATCAGAACTACAAATGTTGTGTGTAAATATCAACTATTTAACTCAGTATTTTATTGAAAATTGAAACATAGAATTATTTGTTCTAATTTATTCATGTCTTTCATATAACATTGAGTTAGTACGAAATTTACCAACATCTGTTTTTCCTGTATTCTGTTTCTGCCCGATTTCCCATACAAAACGAAATCTACTTCGCCACTAGATTTTTGCAGAATCTACTTAAAATCTAGTTCTACTACGTGATGCAACTGTGGTAAAACTCACGATAAAAGTTTAGTTTTTTTGCATAGTGTAATTTAAACAAAAATTAAGTACTGGTTTTTATCTTTAACCAGTAAAAGAAACTACAAGTGTTATTATTTAATATATGAAATATTCATATATATAAAAAAAAATTTTTATTCATACTAATAAGTGCTGCTGATAGGTTATTTGGTTTCAGATTTTTACAAATCCAAACAACCTAAGTGACATGGCATAAGCTGTGTTTAGAAAAACAAAATTTTTTCAGTCGATATATATTTCAAATTTCATTCTAATTAAAATAAGTAATTTTCGTTTCAATATTGCAAATAATACCACTTTTAAAACATTTTTTCCCCTCTCCAGTAAACTATTGAAAACTGCAGATAGGTTATTTCATCTTTTAGGTGACGATATAAACATGTTTCCAGTTTCAAAAACCACGAATTAGAAGAATATAATATGTGACAGTTTTAAGTTTAATCTTTGTATTAAACTAAGTATTATTACATATACATACATAAATGTAGATATTTGTTTTATATGCCTATTATGTTTATATATTAATTTATAAAAATGTAATAAATTTATTATAAATCACTTTTATTCTAGCTCAAGTTCATTTTTATTTTACTAAACTTAATAAAAATAATTTATAAAAAATTTAAGAATAAAAAAATTTAACAAATATTAATTTATAATTAAAAATATATAATAAAAAATAATTAGAAAAAGTGTATTTGTTTTTTATTTTCTAATTTAAAATTCAGTATTTTGATTTAGTTGCATTAAGTATATATTTGAAAACAAATACAGTTTGTTTTTTAGATATCTACAGGGTGGACCAAAAGTCACGCCTGCGTGTAAAAATTGAATTACTTTTTTGTTTATTAATATTTTTTATTTTTTTTCGGATTTTATTCATCGATTCGTGTTACACCACCATGCAAAATTTAACGACTGAGCAACGAACGAAAGTGGTAGAATTTTACTTTTAATCGTTCTTCGAGGATGAAGTTGGTAATACAGTAACGGTGAATGGGGACAGATATCGCGCTATGCTTAATAATTTTGTACGCCCTGAGGCAGCCAACAAGTGGTTTCAGCAGGATGGAGCAACAGCACACACGGCCCGTGCCACAATGACGCTTTTAAATGAAATTTTTGACGACCGAATTATCTCGAAAAATTCAGAATTTATTTGGCCAGCACGTTCACCGGATTTAACTGCCCCTGATTATTTTCTATGGGGTTATATCAAAGAACGAGTGTATGTAAACAAGCCTCAAACTATAGAGCAGCTAAAGAACAACATTGAAGCTGAGATCAGGGCAATAGAGCCTGAAACCTTGCGTGCAGTTATGCAAAACGCCTGTTTAAGAGCCCAATTGTGCATCGATGAAAATGGTCATACAAAGATAATATTGTAATTAAAAAAAAAAATTAATACAAAATAATAATAAACAAAAAAGTTATTCAATTTTTACACGCTGGCGCGACTTTTGGTCCACCCTGTATAATACCAACTAAAAAAATTTACTAACACAACCGTTGTCTAATGTGCGATCAAATCTACCATGCTAAGAAACATAATTTTCAGTTATTATAAACGAATTTAAAGATTGTACGATTGTCATCGAATACGATTGCCACAATTGATCTCTTTTCTGTGTGTGCACAGAGAAAATTAATAAAGAAATTAATTTTTTTATTATTATTATTATTATTATTATTATTATTATTATTATTATTGTTATTATTATTATTATTATTATTTGAGTAATAATTTGTTTGACAGTTTTTTGTTAATTTGTATTTCCTAAGGATGCCAGCGAAATAAGGAAAGAAAAAAAAAACATTGTTAAATTTTGTTAAAAATTAAAAAAAAAAATAAAACTGTGTAATTACCTTAGGCTCCAATAATTACATATTATATAAAATTAAAAAAGAGATAAAAAATAACGGATTAATGTCGCATTTTATTAAATTAATATGAATGAATCGCCTTTAAAATACATCAATTAAATTTTCTATAATATTTTTGACAGTATTAAACAAGTAGTAGGCCAGCCAACGGACATATAAGAATAAGAGAAGGCATAAAAATTAAAATTTGCTATATTCTTCCCACCCAAAGACTAACTTTCGTGGCACTTTTGTTCAACTTAGATAGAAAAACGCCCAGAATATACAACATTAGTTTTAAGATATTGTATAAATAGCTGTTTTACCAGACTACCAAACACTACAGTCCCCATTAAAGGCCCCCAAATCAAAATCTTTAAGCCTAAAGAATTTGTATTCCCTAAATTCGACCCTAAAATAAAAGAAAATATATTCTTAATATCGAGGACTACTCAACGTACCGACATTGCTCAATCAACTTTCCAAGATAAAAGCTTTTCAAAAATGGACTCGAAAATGAATTTTGTAGATAGTACAAACTTAATGACAACGCTGCATATACCCTTAGCACTGCAGGTGAAGGTTATAAAATTATATTATTTAGGTGAAGGGTATAAGTTTTGCAACAATCAAACATCACTATAAAACTTTGCTTAAACTCTATGCTTTAACCCACCATACTAGTCCTATCTATCTATAAAATTATTGATTTACATGTTACTTTGCTTAAGTAAAGAAATATAAATTGATTTCATTCAGTCAATTTGGTAAACTCATTAACGATAAAATATTCTAGTTTATCTTTTTCCATACAAATATGATTCCATATTTGTTTTCAAACAATAGTAAACGGTTTTCCAGTCATTGCCTTCAGTGTCAACATACATAATTGTGTTCCATATCCCTTATTTTTTGTTTTTACTTTTGTGTTATGCCATAAAATTGCTTGAATATTAACATTTTGATAACAAATTTATTACTATTTCGGTCACGTCGACTACATTGACACATAACTGACAGGCAATTAGTGAAAATGATATTAAGAAAAGAATTAGTAAAGCCCGCTTCACACTATTATACTGTGTATTACGGCATGTCAAAAATCCAAAATGAAATGAGAAATTCTAACAGTGCGAAGACAATACGCAATGAATAAAAAAAGCGTCTAGAAATTTGACGGTTGTATAGCTTTCTTAGTTTTGATAAAATTGTTTAAACACTGAGGTTCTTCATTTTATGACAGTTGCCTTTTTAAAGACGTTCGCAAAATTGAAAATGGGCTAAATCGGACTATTAGGAAATGAGTTATAGCTCGTAATGCAAGAGTAGGTCGAAAAAACCGTGTCCTTCGAACATCGAATAAAATGGAATTGTGTCCAAACGCCTTAACGTAGACTCATGAAACTTCGAATATATATTTCCTGTCTAAATCTATGCATTACGAGAGGAGTTATCGATCAAAATGAACGGAAATTTATACCGCGCAGTGTATTTTTCGGTATATTTTAAATTTAAAACCTAATAAAACGGACAAAATTGGATGTCAGATAACTCTGAAATTTCGCACACTTTGCTTTTTGGCTAGAGGCTTTCCTATGACGGAAAATCAATGTGCCACGCCCACTTTTACGCCCACCTCCCATATAACGTTTTACCTAAAATTCATAAAATTTCTCTATTAATAAAGATTTTGGAATAATAAAGGGCTAAATTGAAACACCTAAGTTGCAAAAACAACTTTGACATGCCTACTATATCGCTCACTTTTCGCGTTATCTACCGTTAATGAAATTTAAAAGCTCATAAAACCGACAAAATTAGAGGTATGATGATGAAATTTGCTACATAAATATTTCCTTCTAATCAATGTAATTGTTTTTCCAAAAAGTTTAGGTGACACGCCCACTTTAACGCATACCTCCCATATAACGGTTTATCTTAAATTCATGTAATTTCTCTATTGACAAAGTTTTTGGGAAAATAAAGGACTATATTGAAATATCTAAGTTGTATTTATTAGCAGAAACTTTATTGACACGCCTACTTTAACGCCCACTTTCATTGAAAGACTACAAAAGCATTTTATAGCATATCGAAGTTATAAAGGGTGGTTAAATTTTAAGGGCCGATGTTATATTTAAATAAAAAACAAATTATTTAGAAAATTATTATTATTTCTTTTTTTAATGATAACATTTATATGGTTCAATTATGTATTTAACAAAACGTCGACCAAATCGCCCCCTCATCCTTGGCGCCACTCCTCTATCTGATGGTCCAAATTTTCAATGACAATGTTAATGCTCAATTGTTGGGCATGATGATGAGGCGAGGTTGACTGCTATTTTGCTACACTATCGCAAAAACCAGCAGTGGTTCCCATTCAACGAACTAAGAAGGCATTCACAGATTTTCTAACATTTTATACAGACCTGTTTTGCAGAAATTTAAATATTTTTTACAATTCTCCCGATTGTTGATAAATTTGAAAAATTATGTTTATCAAAAGAATTACGAAGTGCACAAATTGCATTTTGATTTGAACGCCCATTTTTATAAAAAACCTGAATAACTTTAAAGCGTTTCTCATTTGCGTATCTTTCCATGGATCAAACTGAGTAAGTTTGAGGTTGAGAAATGTTTAGTGAAATGCAGAAAACAAATTTAAAGACTAGGTGTAGTTCACCTTCAACATTGGCCCTTAAAATTTAACCACCCTCTACAAGGAAAGTAATACATATTTTATTTTAAAGAGATTATTCCATAGTGATGAACAAAATAATAAATATTGTGCTTTAAATGTACACAAAATTGGTGGTGGGTATAAAAGATTCGGCAAAGCCGAATATAGTTCTCTTACTTGTTTTTTTTTGCTTTTAGTGTGACAATACCTTTGCTATTGTTGCGACTCTGTTTGTTATGATAATGTTTTTCTAATTTTTATCGATTTCCCCAAGTTCGCTTTGTACGTTTTGATGGCGTATATAAATTTTTATCAGAAACCTAATTCTTTTCATCTTATTCTACACACTTTTAGGTACTAGAGTCCACTCTTAAGTCCAAACCTGTTTTTCGACAGAGAAGGTCACATATATTTAGATATATTGCTATAGATAAAACGTTAGTTCACGTGGTATTTTTTCAATGTATTTTATTTACTAAATTAATAATAAGATATGATGAAATGAAAGATAAAAAAAAGGAAAGTTACAAATCTAAGTTTTAAGACCATTTTGCGTTATATATAGATTTCACTTTATTGATATAAATATTGGAGCACTAATAAGTGCCCATACTTATAGTGCCTTCGGCTGACTATTCCCCACACCAGCTTCGGATGACTGTTATGAATTATAGTAAAAAACGTTAGTAGAGCTAGACCCGTAGTACGTAATCTATAGAAAATAACAGACATTTGCTCAATTCACAAGCTATCGTAGGTGTTAGACGTCATAGTAGTTGTACAAATTTTGTTGATAATTTCTACATTAATTTCTTATATTCTTATATATATAAAATTTCCTTCACTGGTACACTCAGTATATTTTTGGTGCAATTTTCACATTTTAAATCATAAATTTAAATTATTTAAATAATAAATATCGTAATAAAAAATTAAAGTGGACTTTAGCCAAAAACCAGATATTTATTTAAGAAATGTTTATATTTTTATAAAGGCATGATGTTGCATTAATTTTTAAGCACATCACTGTAATTGTAATTTACTTCGCACCACTTTAACATTTTTTTTTTGCTGGGTATGTTTACTATTATGTGTTAATTTTGAAAAAAATCAAGCGATAGGGAAGCTGAGTCGAACAATTTGAATGCTTGCAAAAACTTTATATGAATTTTTAACAGGTATGAGCACTATATTTGGCTCTGCCGAATTTTTGAGACCCACCACCAATTTGTGTAATTTTATAGTAAAAAATTTATTATTTTGTTGTTAACAGTAATCGCTATTGAATAATATTTTTATATTAAAATATTTATTATTTTCTTTGTTTAACTTCGCTTTGATATAAATTTATTTTCTTAAATTTATTCTTACCATAAAACGTTATTTATTTATACATAAGAAGTGATACTACTGACTCTTTCATACTACAATATTGTATTTTTAGGGAAGCTGAAGAGTATTATTTAGAAACCAAAGTTAGTTAGAAAACAAGTAAAAGTGCTATATTCGGCCGTGCCGAATCTTATATACCCTTTACAACGTGTAGTCATGCAATAACAATTGTTTGTATCACCATTCATCTCATACGAAATACGTACATACATATACAAAACATCCCATTACAGAATTATAAATTGAGTTTACGTATGTGTTTCCAAAAAAAAAAAAATGTACAAAAAAAATGTATTAAAAATAAAAAAAACAATAAAAAAAATTTAAAAAAAATATAAAAAAAATAGTAAAAATATAAATAATATCTAAAATATTTTTTTTTTTTTGGCTCAGCTGGGATTCGATGCCACGTTTACTCTAACAAGTATATATGTATGTTGTTGTTGTAATTGTGAAAAAAACGAGGTGGTCGTGGTTTTTTTCTCATATCTCAGAAAGTTATAAGGCGATTGTCCTGAATTTCAATAGCTATTCATTTTTGGATATTTCCAAAAGATTGATACCATATTCAGATCTGAGGAAAAGTTGATTTCAACCAACACACGGACAGACGGGCAGACGGGCAGACGGTCAGGGCTTAATCGACTACTCTATTCATACGCTTTCAGAAAATATGTACTTTATGGGGTCGAAAATTAAAATTGTAGAAATTACAAACGGAATGACAAAGCTATATATACCCTTGTGCACCACAGGTGAAGGGTATAATAATATTTTTATATAATTAATGTTTGAATTCAACTCAATCCATTACAGATATATATTTTTTTTAATTTTTGTCCATAGAGAAATTATATGAATATAAGATAAAGCGTTATATGGGGGGTGGGCGTAAAAGTCGACGTGTCAGCTTAATTATTTGAAATTATACATCTAGTTCTGTTGGTTTTATGAGCTTCTAAATATTATAAAGAGTAAAATATGTGGGAAGTAAGCGTTGAAGTAGGCATGTGAAAATAGTTTCTCGTAATAAATTCAACTTTTATATATTTCAATATGGAGTTCTTTATTCTTCTAAAATCTTTCATTAAATTTCACAGATTGACGTTCATTAGATTCTCTAGAATTTCTACATTTTTACCATTGACTGATAAATTACCCATTTCCTTGAACAATCTGCAACACCCATTTATTTGAGAGAGGAAAACTTCAGTCTTGGATATTTTCGATTGCAAATTTGTCTAAGTACCAGATGGCTTAAGAAAACATTTTTTTCCTAATCCATTTTATATTTAATTTTAAACTGTACCTTTTGTAAACTTTAAATTAAAAATAATAATATTTTGATGTTATACGTTCAAGAGTTTGTTTATTAATGCAACGAGTATAACTTGTACTTGATTATTTACATACATACATTTGTATGTATGTTTGCTATTAAAGCGACATTATAAAATTATCTACTGATTACATACATACAAGTGCTTTTATTTTTTGTATCGCAATACATTGGTATCATGGATTTTTCCACAAGTTTATTTGTTTTACTTAGTTTACGATGATTACAAATAAAAAAAATTTTGTGTATTAACCAAAATTGCACTTAAACGAAAATTCTTTGTATAGCTTTTATTACTCATTATTGTAGATATTTCTATTATCTACAACTTTCAAGTATTATTATGCACATTGTGTTTTTTATCATTTAAAATTTCAAGAAACTTATTATTGTTTTAAAACATTGCACTTGACCAATTAACGCAATAACACAGAAGTGGAAATGAGAAATGGAAATGAAAAGAATATCAGTGAGTAAAACCAAAAACATAGTCATATGGATATTTTTAATAATACATTTAATATTAGGGTAAACATGTTATTATATCACGTTAATTTTTAAAACTATCCTTTTGCCAATGTAAATTAAGAATTAAGTCTCGTCGCAGGGTATAGTCTAACAGTTTTGCATTTACCATATTATTTACATATATGTATTTGATTTCAATAGAAATATTTATGTATATATATGTACGTAAATATCTTCTCGGTTTTTATGTTTTGTCAGTTACAGCGTTTTTTTAAAGCTCTAAACACATGGACGCCAGCAGACTTCACAACTTCACGCCAACTTCAAATGCTGCTCTGAAGTCAGCTTCATAATTATTTTGAAGACAGCAACAACATAATAATCAGCTGATGTGTATTTTAGCAATACAAATTTCAGGGATGCCGCATATATATTTTATAATGAATAAAATTAAAGTTATTGATAAAAAATGTAATAATTCACGAAAAACTATAAAAACACATCAATTTATTTCTTTGTTGTATTTTTGTAATGTTCTTTTATGTTTAATATCAAAAATAAGTTTTTGTTCATTTTTTTCAATTTATTATATATAATAGCAACACTATATTTGTCTCTTGCTGCCCGTCAAAATAATAAATAGTTGGCAGCAGCAGCAAATGCTGTTGTGCAGTCGTGCTGCTGTGCTGCCGTCAAAATAATCGTTTTCATTTAAACACATGCATTTTATTTTTGACATATTGCTGCTTGCTGTCTGCTGTCGTCTATGTGTTTAGAGTATAATTCTGGCGACGATATATACTTAGCGGGAAAATTAAGTTTTGAAAGTTTAATATGAATTATATATTAGATCAAAGTTTCCATACTCCTGCATATATAGTTGCCCAGTTCCTAATTACGTATATATCGATTTGATTGTTGGTGTAGGTAAACGATATAGTAAATTTTGTGTTATATTTTCAATAATTTTCTTTAAATCAGAAACGGAGAATAGAAGCGGTTTAATCTTTTTAATATCGCGTTTAATAATTTTTCGCGTAGGACATGACATAAATATAAAAGAAATCCATAGGAACCAAAATAGCTGCTAGTTCAAAACCACTTTCACAAAAAAACTTACACAGATGTAGTTTGGACACAATTACCAGCCAGTGCTGCCAGCCTGCAAAACTTAATTCATAAAAAATCACCCTTTACATCTAAAAATGGGCATTTTAAAATATTGTTAAAAAGAGCACGCACGGTGAGCTTTTAAAGCTGTAATGTGTTTGGTTCTCCCTCTCTCAAAATCAGACTCTTATCAAAGTGTACAGATATACTTGCAAGTTGCAAATATTTTCCTCAAAATATATTTGCTATACAATTCATTTGTCATTTTCTCTTTGTATTGTTCATATTCTTATTATTTTTTAGTACATTCTATATTTAAATAGCGGAAAGTTTTTTAACTGGTCATAGACTTTATGTAATATAGATTCATATATATATAGTACTTACATACATGTAATAATATCAACGTATGTTCATACATACATACACATATTTATTTATTTACTGACTTATATATGTTTTTCTTTATTTTAGAATAACAATATGGATGCGGAGCCATTAAATAATAGAAAATTGGAAGTACCAACCGATGACTTAACAATTCCATGTACAGAGAATAAAAACCGTAAGAAATGTGCAAAGCTGGATGATGGTCTAGCCATTAAATATAACAAACTAATGTATAATTTTGATAAAATAATCAAATTTAAACATTTTCGCAATTACTGTGTATTTTTTGATATATTTTCAAAACGTCACTGCATTATTCATAATTATCGTATAGATTTACTGGAAATTCTCAATAGATATGATTTTACGCCGTATGCTTACGAAGAATGTTGCTGTCATAAACCTGTTCCTAAAACGCACATGGGCTTTTTAATTTGTTTTAAAAACACTTTCATGAAAAGGAAAAAATATAGTAATCACAAAGATGATAAAAGCGAATATATGAAGAGATTATATGAGAAGCACTCACTATTATATGAGTACAACAATTTCTATGATAATAGAATAAATTCATGTTTTCTACAGAAAATCAAACAATTTGAGGAACTACATTCACTTTTGCTGCTAAATAAAAAGACACGAAAGACTCTACACAAAAATATGTATACAAATCTAACACATGTAGGCAATTGTCCAAAGTGCAAAAAAATGTTAACCACGACCGGTTCAACTATGAAAATTATACGTTTTTCTAACCGAATAAATATGAATAACTTATGTGACTATGTTTTAAAATTCAATAATATATTCCTAATACCAAGCTATACTGAAGAAGCTGATATTGATACGAAAATTATCGTGTACAAAACATCAAAAGGCAATATCGTATTTTTATATGATAATATTTTTTATGTAATAAACTCTCAAAATGTAATTATAGTCTTTGATATAGATACATTTAAAAATGTAAATTTTTTCTGTAATTTTAACTTTTATTTTATAAAACAGTCTACAACATACTTAGATAATAATTTTATAAATATAAATCACAATTGAAACAACAAATCGACTTGTGATATACTATTTGTTTTTAAACAAGTAAGAGCGCTATATTCGGCCATGCCGAATCTTATATACCCTTCACAACGTGTAGTCATGCAATAACAGTAGTTTGTATCACCAATCCCCATATGAAATACGTACATACATATAAAAAACATACATATATAAAAACATCCCATTGTAAAATTATAAATCTACGTATGTATGTTAAAAAAATAAGAAAAATATACAAAAAAAAATATTTAAAAAAAAAGTTTTTTTTTAAAATAATTAAAATATATATAATAAATATAAAACAAAAAAAATAATAAAAAAAAAATTTAAAAAAAAATAAAAAAATTAAAAATAATAATAAAAATATAAATAATATATTAAATAAAAAATAAAAAAAAATTTTTTTTGGCTCAGCTGGGATTCGATGCCACGTTTTCTCTAACCAGTATACACGTTTGTATGTATGTTTGTTGTTGTTGTAATGTTGTTTTTGTGAAAAAAAATCGAGGTGGTCGTGGGTTTTTGCTCATATCTCAGTTGTTTATGAACCGATGTTTCTGATTTTCAACACCGATCTACTACCGAATATTTCTGATATTTTAATACCTCACCCGGGTCCATGCGATATCGGAGGGCTTCAAAAAGTTGATTTCAACATACACACGGACAGACTGACAGAGCTTAATCGACTCCCCTATTCAATAGCTTTCAGAAAATATATACTTTATGGGGTCGGAAATGAAAATTGTAGAAATTTCACACGGAATGACAAACCTATATATACCCTTTTTCCCTGTGTGAAGGGTATAAAAACTGTACAACTTTATAGCGACGGTCTCATGTAGAAAGGTCCTAAATCAAATAATTCGAGAAAATCCGCGTGAAATAACCTCACCAGATTTAAAACAATTGGAGTATATAATCCATACTTTAAATAAATTTATTATAATTTCCATTTTATTAAGTAGTATGTAGCTAAGCCTAAGTATTTTGCATCAATAAATATATGTTAAATTTGAATCGTTGTTTTAGTTCACCGTTTCGTAATTCTTTTGTCGAAAGATATAAGTATATACATCACCGCTGCTTGTTATTATATATTGTTGATATTGATCGATGGTAAATAGATTTCTAAAGAAAAACGAGTCTGATATAATACGATTATTCTCAATTTCAAATGCATGTCCTTTTAATGTTGTTGATATTTTTTATCAAAATTTTTAATCAAAGATTGATTTAAAAGATCAAGGACTTGTGTAACATCATTATTATACGTAATTGTTCATATTATAAATTTTGATGAATAGATCAGATACATACTAGGGTGAACGACTCGGTTTTACAACCGTTGGAAACCCCGATTTTTACTCATTCAGCTGGTGGTTTCTGGCAAATGGTAATTTTTCAAATGTTGAATACACCGGTTTTTTTTTACATGCCATATTTATTTCTCGAAAAATTCCAAAAATCAGAAAATTTATTAAATACTCTTCCATAATGTTGTAAGAAATTTATTTCATGTTTTAAAAACAAACGTAAAATAAAGAAAATAATAAGGGTTAAATATTTTTTATCTTAAATGGAGAACATGTATTTTATACATTGTTGCGCTTATAATTTGCTGTGGTAATCATCTATTCAGTTAAGTTTTTTTAACCAAGTTATTGTACTTTACAATCCTTTTTGATCTCATTTTCGAATTTTATAATATTTTGCGTCTACGAAATCTAGCGACTTGTACTAAAGACTACCCATTGCTTAACTAATATATCTGATACATACTTGGATATTACAACTTGCCTGTAAAGTAAATGTTAATAAAAGGTAACTTCGACTACCGTGAGCAGTAAAGTGACTTTTTTTTCATTATTACAACCTCCTTGTAACAAAGTATGTTTTTTAATATGGCAGTACCAGATCAAATACCGATTACTTTTAACAAATTAAATTAGTTCTTAAAAAATATAGTGGCAAAAATTTAAATTTATACATTTTACTTAGAGCGAGTTTACATGAAGGGACATGTCCCCTGCGACACGAGTTTGTTGGTGAGGGGTGCGGCGTTGAGAACGGGGTAGCAATTGTCGCACGTTTTGTGAATTTGAGGGGACAAATTTGACATTTCTCTTTTACATCTTTCGTTCTCTTGTATTCTTGTCATGTTATGTATGACCGGTGTTGCCAGACTGATATTTTATGAAATTTCCAAAAAAAAAATATGAAATATCCAATAAAAGCTTATTCATTCGAAATTACATAAGCCACGTAACTCTTTCTCTTACCTCCATGGTTTTACCCACTGCTTTCGTCTACTTTTATTCGGTTAACTATTTGCATTTTTATAGCATTATAGCAAATTAAAAATTATTTAGGTATTTTCAGCATCATCTAGATTTAACGCTTCAACAGCCAGTTCAGTTAGGTCAACAATTTTGATAGAAATACTTGAACGTTTTTATAGTTTCAATGTAAATTCTTATTCATAGTAGTTATTTTTTATATGTTCAATATTTTGTCTATGTGTGTCAGTTTGTGTAAAATTATCAAGACAAAACGATGTTAATATTTATAATAAATAAAATAATATCTCTATGTTTATTTTCAAATTTCTTCTTTAGAAAGATAAGCCATTATGTTTCTTGAAATTTATTTAATTTTGCTTTTTTTAAATACTTGTATTGCCAATGCTACTCTTAACCAATCATAAATTTTATATGTATGGCAGCCCTTCTTACGAATAAAAGGATAAAAAGAATTAGTTAATTTAACGTCAAAAAGTCGCTTTGTTCCAGCAACAAAATCCCTTTATTTAAACGCAAGAAGATTTTAAAAGGGACACCAAAAGAAAATACAAGCCAACGCAAGCAAAGTCGCAGGGACAGGTCCCTTCATGTAAACTAGATTTTACAAAACGAAATAACATATTTGACGATTTATAAACAGTTTTGTGTCACTAACTTTAGAAAATTAAAACTTAAAATAAAACAAATAAGAGCACTATATTCGGCTCTGCCGAATTTTTTATACCCACCACCAATTTTTCGTACTTTTATAGCAAGGGTTTTTTCCGACCCCGAACAAAACAATTAAAAATTAATTTGATTTTAATTAATAAAAAATTTTTTATTAAAAAGCATCAAATAGTTTAAAATGTTAAAGAAACACTTGAAAACTAAAAAAATTATTAAAGAAACTTAAATTTAAAATATTTAAGTAAAAATATTTTTAGTTAAAAAAAAAAAAAACTATATTCTCTAGATACGAGATCAAATATGAGCACAAAAAGAAAAATACAGGTACTTCAGCTATTAGATCAAAAATAAAATCATTAGAATTCAATTTCAAAAACATGTAAATACAATGTATAATTAATAAAATATAACGTAAAAACTTTTAACGACTTAGAAAAAAATCTTTTAATATGCTCAAAGTCTATTTTTGATTTAACTAACAAATTGCCCTGTTACAGAAAATACTGGACGAATAGATAAAAGTGCATTTAACAAATATACAATATTTTCAGTTTTTTAACTACTTCCCTCAAAAATTTAAACTTTTTCTTTATAGAAATTTTGAAGCATTGGTAACGTGGGCTCATTTTTTTTTTTTTTTTAGTTTTTAATACTTTACCTCAATAAGTATATCAAATAATTTGTAAAAATATTTTTAAATTTAAATTAAATTAAATTTAAAATTTTTTATGAAAAAGAAATGTTACAATACAAAAACATCTGCATTCGAATCATAGCCACCTTTTTCATTTCCCGGGATCCCGAAAAATAATACCGGGAAATCGGGAAGATTAAATTGCACAAATTCCCGGGAAATACCCCAATTTATAGCACAAAATATATTATTTTGTTGTTAACAGTAATCGCTATAGAATAATCTCTTTATACTAATATATGTATCACTTTCTTTGTATAACTTCGATATGCTACTAAAATGTTTTCGTAAATTTATTTTTTCAATGAAAGTAGGATTTAAAGAAGGCGTGTTAATGTAGTTTTTGCTAATAAATAAAACTGAGATATTTCGATATAGTCTTTTATTTTTTCAAAAACTTTGTCCATAAAGATATTACATGAATTTAAGATAAAGGTGGGAGGTAGGTGTTAAAGTCGACGTGTCACATTTAAATATTTTTTGTTACAATAAAGCCTTTGACCGAAAAGCAATTTCTAATATTCTGATTTATCCAAACAAAACTTGCGTATAAGAAAGATTCTGGCAAAATTTGAGTTCCCTAGCTTTTTCGGTGCTAGCTGTATCGTGCTTTCAACAGACGGACAGACATATCTAGATCGTCATAAAATCTTACCCCGGCTTAGAATATATATTTTCGTTATGAAGAATGGATATTTCGATATGTTACAAACGGAATGACAAAATGAATATACCCCCACCATTTTTTTTTCTGTGGCGGGTATAAAAAATTAAAAAGACGGAGTAGAAAAAAAATATAAATCACAATTTAGTTGCCATATATTGTTTCATGTAGAGAACCAATGGCAAAACTCGTCTATAATAATTTATATATGATGCACAAACTGGACAAAGACTTATTGATGAGAATGAAATATATGGTATATATAAATATATACGTAGTAACTCTACTATTTATCAATTCCAAGAAAATAAATATAATCCTGAGCTGGCAAGCAAGAATTCTCCGCCACCTGAAGTTGATTGAATCTATGTTATCGTAAAAAATATGTTATTTATTCTAAATAAAATGTAAATTTTAACATACAAAAAGTATAAATATGTAGTTTCTTAAATCCCTTGATAGGTTCAATAAACTGTATTATTACCTAAGGTTTGTAAATCCATAAGTAGAAACCGTATGCGACTAAACTAGTTGGTATAAGTGTTAAATTATACAAAATCAATTATGTATGTTTCTTTTAAACTTAGCCTATGTGACCTACTGCGGTGAATATAAATGGATTACAAAAAAATTTGTTGTTTTTATCGTTTTGCAAAATAAGCTTAAAATACAAGGCAGAGTTATTCAAGTCATAGAATTGGTAATTTACACTAAAGCCATGCGATAGCTAACACTTGCCAGAGACTATGTGTTATCTCTGAAATTGAAGGGTGTATCCAATCCGACACCATTTAAGTCTAACTTTATTTCAGACAACAACAAAATTACTAAACAGTCAAGGTTTTTATGAGTCGAAAATGAAAATATGTACAACAAAAACTTACAACAACTACATAATAAAATCGAAAAAAAAACAAAAAGGCAATAAAACTTTTACACAAAAAATAATTTGTTTGGGAAACTTCACATCACTGTCGTAATAAAAACTTGTGTGACAGAGAAAAGTATGTGTGAAATCTGCATGAATACCATTTGGTTTGAGGTCACTTTTTACCCTTAAAACCTAAAAAAAAGAAACACACACATTTACCCTTTATATAGCAACTGCATGTGAAATGGTGTTATAATCGTATTGGAGATTATAGTTTTTCTATTGACAAATTGATAACAATTGTTACAAATCGAAACGACATTAATTTAAAATAAAGGAAAATGGAAAAATGATTTTTTAAGAGTTCAATCCAGTAATGCCTTTAAAAAATTGCCAGAGGAAAAACAACTTAAACCTTTTTTTTTTTTGGGAGCTTGCGGTTCTGTGATATAGAATTAATAGCATTTGCATCATAGTATCAAAATGTTAGTGAAAAATAGAGATTGTCTTCAAAAATGATTTCACTTTAACAAATTGTTTTCATTTAGTTTTTACTGTTAATCTGTTTAAATAAAAAGATAACGTGACTGACTGGCTGATTCATCATCGCACCGCCCAAACGCAAAGAGCAAAGACATGCAATTTAGATAATCGGTTCCTCTTTCAATGTATTGCTCCTGTATTTTGGAAATTCGTATTTTAAGGAGATAAAAAAGAGTAAAAACGGGTAAAATCGGTTATCTTATACCTGCTAAACTAAAAATGATACAAATTAAATTGGAAAAGTATTGTAATTTGCACAAAAAATAAGCTGACAGGTGTCTGGCCTTTTCTGGAATTTTCAACCCCTAAGGGGAAAAAACGGGTAAAAACTATAATTTGGTGCTTTTTTGGTATCCTATGTAACTTCCAAACGCATAAAGCTAGGAAAAAAATTTAAACTGTACTAAGTAATCTGTGAAAAAATATTAATAAGAATTTGGGACTTTTTTCAAGTTCACATGTATAAGGGGTAAAAATTGTCCCTTTTTTTGGTACTTTATTTAAAAGAAACTTTTCTTATATTATTCAATGGGACAAAATTTTAAAATTATTATTTCCTAATAGAATATAGACAACTATTTAGTTGAAATTTTTGGAAACTTTTTTGGGGACAAAAAAGGTACCAAAAAGGGGAAAATTCCGGAATATGTATGTAATTCCTAATTAGACGGCCGATTTTCACAAAATTTTTAATTGGGATTTCGCCGGACATAAAAAATTATGTAATTTAGTAAAAATTTAAGCACATTCCTAACAGGGTAGAAAAGGGAAAAATCGGGAAGAGTTTGGTACTTTTTAGAACATAATTACTTTTATGCAAAAAAGTGTAGATTTACTGACTTAAAATCATGTCTCTTAAAACATTTTGTTACATAGATACTTGAACATTAAAAACTTGGAAATTGGAACTTGGACCAAAAAGGTACTTTTTTGAATTTTTGTGGTACTTTTGGTATTTTATACGTTTATGAAGGTAGGATTGTACAATCTACGACTATTGATTTCAGGTGAGACTAAAAATGTTATTGGCGACCAAAAAAGTACTTTTTTTAATTTTAATGGTACTTTTTATATTTTCAACGAAGCTTGAATTTTAAAAATTTGTCGCTATTGATACAAGGTGAGACTAAAAATGTTTTGGGCGACCAAAAAGGTACTTTTTTTAATTTTTATGGTACTTTTTTGATTTTATACGTTAATGAAGATAGGATTATACAATTAAGGACTATTGATTCCAGGTAAGACTACAAATGTTATGGGCGACAAAAAAGATACTTTTTTGAATTTTTATGGTACTTTTTGTATAATCTACGTTTATGAATTTAGGATTGTACAACTAAGGACTTATGATTCCAGCTGAGGCTGAATATGTTATGGTCGACCAAATAGGTACTTTTTGAATTTTTATGGTACTTATTGTATTTTAAACGTTTGCGAAGCTAGAATTTTGAAATTAGTGACTATTGATACAAGGTGGGACGAAAAATGTTATGGGCGACAAAGAAGGTGTTTTTCTGTATTTTCTACGTTTATAAAGTTAAAATTATAAAATAAAGGATCATTGATTCAAGTTTAGAATTAAAATGATATTGAAGATACAAAAAAAGCCTTCTAGCATTTTTATTGTACTCTTTATATATTTACGTTTGAAACGTGGAAAAATTACTTTTTCTGTTTTTTTTTATTGAAATGACCATAACTAGCAATTAAATTTAAAAAAAATTTTCGCCATCTTTGCGCATAATTAACCCATTCAAGCAATATTTTCTATAAAAATTATTTTACATACGTCACAAACGTTGAGGTTTCATGAGAGCTACGAAATCTGGAGCCAAATTATGGTATTCGATCACGATCGAAATTTTACTTAAACGATCAAGTAAGCTGTGCTTTAGGTTTAGAGATAAGAATTTCTAAATTTCGATCACGTTCGAATGGCGTAATTTACATCCTGACTTTGTATTCTTTTGTTCATCTTTCAGTTTTGATTACTTTCACGTAATTGACTTTTAAAAGATAAACTTTGTAAAGCATATATCATAAATTGATATTATGTAAGAGTTCGAAAATTACGTCAGGGCTTCAGAAAGTTGATTTCAACATACACGCAGAAAGAGAGCCAGATGAACTTATCTTAATCAATTCCTTTATCTATAAGCATACAGAATATGTATACTTTTTAGCACTTAAATAACTAAAGGGTCCGCCAAATAACTTCTTTTTTTTAAACAGGGCGCAAAACATCGAGTATAGCTTCGGCTGTTTGACACGTAGCGCCGTCCTGTTGAATCCAAAAGTTGCCAGTATCCTCCTCTTAAATTTTTGTGAAATTCAACATGGCCCGATAATGATCGTCATTGACCACAACCACTTCTTGCTCATTTTCGAAAAAAATGGCCCAATTATGCCTCTGGACCAAAATCCGCACCAAACAGTGACTCGTTTTGGGTGTATCGGCTCTTCAATGTATGCGTGCGGGTCTTCTGTGCCCTAAATGCAACAATTTTGCTTGTTTACATACTCTCCAAAATAAAAATGAGCTTCATCTGAAAAGATGATTTTTTGACCAAAGTAATGTCGCCATATTTCCCAGCGTTGTTCAAGCGTATACACAACCATATTCGTTCAGCGGAGGGATAAAACTAATTGTCTGTCAAATCAGGCATGAGCTAAGTAATACCATTCACAAAATAAGCACTAGTTGAAAAAAACTAAAAAAACTAAACTAAAAAATGGAATGACAAACTTATATATATATATGATAACCAGCTGAAAATTAAGATTGCTCGATGAATAATTTTGTCTTGGTTTCGAGAAAACAAGATATGCATTTTGCGGCAATAATTGCTCAAGCAATCAGCAAAGTAATGATTGCTCCATAAGATGCTATATATAGCACTTTGCGGTCTACACGTCGCAATCTCTATGGACGCAATCAAATTTGACTATTGCAGTAATAAATATTGAAACGTGGAGACCCCGAGTAATAGACTTCTTGTGTTATTTAAATAGAGTGCACTTAAGTAAGCCGAGAACAACTCAAGAGCTAAATAATGAGAATATTCGGCACATTAACGATATTGATCCTCAATTATGTTTCAGTGTCATTCAAAATATGAACAATCGGATAAAAGTATGTGACCAAAGTTTTACTTAAAAATGTCCAAATCCTTCTATTTATCATAATAAAAAATATACAGAAAACTTTTTGTTCTATTTACAAATAATGTCGTACATTTTTGTTAGACCACCCAGTATGAGAAAATTAATTATAGTTAAAGAAAAATTAAACAAACACGCTCTAACAGCAAATTGAAATAAACTAAAAATACAAATTTAATTTATATGATTACAAAATAATGATTACAGTTATTGAAAAAATCAACGAATTTTAATTTATTTAGTTTACAAAATTGTTGTTAGGTAACAAATATTAGAAAATATAGAACATTAGAACAAATTACAGCTGTTTTAAAGAGTAATAATACTAAATACAAAACCAAAATATAAATAAAAATAATTATATAACTGCAACGCGTATTTATTTAAACAACACAAACCAACTCCTTGATGGATAAATATATTTAAATTCCAAATGATAAAGAAATACAAACAGCAAAATAAATTTACGAAATTTTAATTACATGACTTACTTTCTCTTCTCTTGATGCGGACATATATCTGTCATATCAATTATGACAAAGGCACGTGTCACCACAACATGTCTCAGCAATTACGTGAGCTAATTGACAAATTTTAGATAAGATTAAATTACCCTGTATTAGGTTTATTACGCTGCAATATATTGACCTTAAATAGCAGCTTTTATAAATCTTTTTCTTTAAAATTATTGCTTATGTTTAAACAAATCTGCACGTTTAATAAGATTGTGAAAAATGTGTCTTTAGACACAAGTAAGAGTGCTATATTTGGCCGTGCCGAATCTGATAGCTCTCTAACATAATGTAGATAGATATAATGACCAATTTTCGCCTGTAATTTTTTTGGTGATTGATTTATCTGGAATTCTTTACAAATCTCAGGCACATCATATTATAAATGGTAACAAACGTTTGAATAATTTTGCTCTTATCTCAGAAAGTCGTTTAGCGCTGAGTTTCAATAGCAATTCTTTGTCAAATATTTCTAAAAGATAAGTACAACACGCAGATCATGTAGGGACTCCGTAAAGTTTATTCTAACCAAAAAGATCGATAGATGGATATAGCGGACATTGCTCAATGGAATTCTCTAGTAATTTCATAAGCCCACCAAGACCACACACATATTTGGATAATTTGGATTTATTGTTTAGTATATTTTTAAAGTCAGCAGAATAAATGGTTTTTATTTATTAAAAAAATTTATTTTCAAAATAAAGGCCTACCAATATTGAGCTCTACAGATTAAGTATAAACAATTTCTTTAAGATGAATAAAAATAAAATAAACGAGCTAATTGATGTTCTAAATTAACCTTTATCGTAATTGACTTCATTCTTTAAAGTCAATTCAGCTCAGCCAATTGCTCAAAATCTGTCACATCCACGCTATAGAGTCATTGCTAGCCAGACACTTGAGTTTAGAGCTTGAAAAATTAGAGCTTAATGCATACATTTTGAAAACAACTAATTAAAAGTCCTTTACTTCAGCTTATATCTTCTTATATCATTCAAATATTCAAGGAATTTTATATTTTATTTATTTTGGGCAAGAATATGAATTTGTCAAACTTATTGCCTGACGAGCACATGAAACCGATTGGATTGGACAAAATAAAGGAGAAGCATAATTAAGTTAATCGCAATCAAAAACACAAAATGAATTTTTTATATTTTTTTAGCTTTTTAGCTTAACGTCAATGATTAAGTATCGTATTTAAAAAAAATATTAGAAGAAAGGATATCGATACAAGAGCACCCGAATTAAAAATGGCCAATATTTTGTTATTTCGAATTTTAAGATGATTTTTTTTGGTATCACTTATAGGCCATACAAATTAAGAATATGGCGAAATATTCAATCGAACAACGCTAAGTTATTATTATAAAAAATTTAAGTTAAAAATGCGCCACATTGATTAGAAAATAATCTTTTTTAAAAACTCTGCATTTTCTCTATTTAATCAATTGCAGGGAGCAAAATATGGCATTTAAACGCAATCGAAATTTTAGAATTCTCATTAGAATCTCTATACCACAAGCACAGAAAATTATAATGTTGAATTTCGATTCTATGCCGTGATTTCTCCCAGATCTTTTTCATTGCATAGCGCAAATGAAAATATTTAATGCCAAACGGAGCGTCCTGGATTTTCTGATTAACTTTTGCTTACTGCTGAAATATTTTTAAGTTACTGAGAAGGGGGGTGCCCCTCTATTCAGTAGTGTGTCGGTCTTCTAGTTTGAGGGTTGCGGGTTCGATTCCTGGACTCTGGACTTGTCTGCTTCTCTCTTTTCTATTTTATTCTTACTTTTCTATTCGGGTATCACAAAGGGATCAATATAATGGATCCAAGTGAGCTGCAACACAGCTGCCTGTTCTCACCTAACCACCTACTGGGAAGAACGAAAATAAATCTTAACGCTGGTATCGAATTTACTAACTCAAAGTCTTACTGTAAAATCATTTGATATATCATTGCGACCGAAAACTTGACGTAATTGATTAGCTGTTTTAGCAAAACTTTCACCATTTTTTTTTTTTTTTTTGCAACAATTAAACGTTGTGTGTTCGAATACTCATCCATATTTTAATCTTATGGGATGTGTACGTGACAACTATTCAAAAAAATATAAAATCACCGCCAAATTTGTATAAACAAAATAAAAGAACATTTAAATCCTGCGCTCTTGTTGGGTTACCCAATATACCAAATAACACGTTTCTTTTAAACATACTATTTAAAGTCCTAAAAACACATTATGCCACAAATAACTAATGCATAGTATTTACAAAAATACTTTTACAAAAATATATATTATTTCTGTTCTGTAAAATAAAATATGATTTAAAAAAAATTAATTGCCACAGCTATGTATGTAGAAAGCCATTCTTTTTAACTTCTTATATATTAACTTATGTATGTTATTTGGTCATAGCCATATGAAAGGAAGTCAAAATAAAATATAATTACTAAATGAAAATTATAAGTTGTAAGTTCACATTTGTTTACATACGGGCATATGTAAAAAACTTTTGTATGAATATGTTAACAGTTGTGCCAAGGATGGTCTATAAGTATGTATGAATATAAATAATTAACAAGTAGTTTATGTGTACAGAAGATAATATAAACATAGTAATATAATTTCGTAATTTTTGGCAAGTATGTGAATAAAATTGATATAAAAAAAAAATTATATATATTTGACTGTAAAGATTCGTAAAAGCCTTCCAGTATAAACTAAAAATAATGCAAAAAAATTATTTAGGAAACTGTTAATAAACAGCTAATCAGACAACTCTGTAAAACTTTCTTGAAAAGCAGAATATATATTTTTATAAAAATCTCTATAAATAGTTAAAGATTATCTGTCTGTATAGTCACATTTTTGCAAACTAAAATAAAGGAATTTTCCATAAATAAAATTAAACTAAAAATTAATTAATAAAGAATTTTTTCAAAAAAAACATTCATACATTTCATTAAAATTAATATTCCGATCCTTTCATGCTTTAAGTTTGAAATAAGTCTGATATGAAATTTAAAACGTTTACAACAATTGCACTTAAATACATACAAATTTGACTTAACATTCTGTTCCGTGGCGATACCGCTTTTATAAAACTTGTTTAATTTTTCTACTCCGCATTTTGTTAATTATACTCCTACAAATCTGTGGCTTGGAGCTAAAATGCCAATGTCACTTATTTCCTCTTTTGAGTTAATTATTGCATTTGATTTGTTATCTATTTCATTATGGTAAAACAGCCAAAGTTATACTTGACCCAGAACTGCTTCATAAATAAAATGCTGGCCAATGTCACTGTGAAAGCATCTATAAAAGTTAAAGTTCAATTCCAATTTTCTCAAAGGTAAATATTTTGACATTGGCCCTTTTAGCTCCAAGCGACAGCAATAATGCCACACATTTACTATTTCATATTGTACAAATATTACTGTGAATAATCATATGTCATGCGTAATTTTACATATAAAAACTTGTTTTGAAACGCAGAAATTCATTTAAAAAACAAGTAAGAGCGCTATATTCGGCCGTGCCGAATCTTATATACCCTTCACAACGTGTAGTCATGCAATAACAGTAGTTTGTGTCACCATTCATTCCATATGAAATACGTACATACATATAAAAACATACATATATTAAAACATACATATATAAAAACAAAAAAAAAATATATAAAAAAAAAATTTAAAAAAAATTAAAAAAAAATAATAATAATATAAATAATATATTAAATAAAAAATAAAAAATAAAAAATAAAAAAATTTTTTGTGGCTCAGCTGGGATTCGATGCCACGTTTTCTCTAACCAGTATACACGTTTGTATGTATGTATGTATGTTGTTGTTGTAATGTTTTTGTGAAAAAAAATCGAGGTGGTCGTGGGTTTTTGCTCATATCTCAGTTGTTTATGTACCGATGTTTCTGATTTTCAATACCGATCTACTCCCGAATATTTCTGATATTTGAATACCTTACCCGGGTCCAACCTATGTCGGGGGGCTTCAAAAAGTTGATTTCAACATACACATGGACAGACGGACAGACTGACAGAGCTTAATCGACTCCCCTATTCATAAGCTTTCAGAAAATATATACTTTATGGGGTCGGAAATGAAAACTGTAGAAATTTCACACGGAATGACAAACCTATATATACCCTTTTTCACTGTGTGAAGGGTATAATAATTTATATACATTGCCTTTGAGAAGAGGAGACCATTTTTGATTTAATGAGACAGGCGCTCAGGGTAACCGAAAAATGGAATTATAAGCAGAGAGTTACCATTAATTATATCATAACAAATGTTATGCTCTTCACGCGGTAAAAGAGTGATAAAGGTTAGGTTAGGTTGAAAAGGAGGGGAACAAAAAGCCAAAACCCACTACAGGTATACACTTATGCCCAATTGGCATGTTGTGGGCTCCATATGAAAAACGGAATTCCCAAACAGAAACCATAATCATAAATTCCCATAAGTATCGGACTAGTCCAAGAACACAGTCCCTTCAATGTAATTCGTTATGGATCTCCAGTTCGAGTTCCCCAGGTATTGCAAGTTTGGCATAGTATCCAACGTAAAATTTTCTCGTCTAATGTGCTCAAATGCAGGACAATGACAGAGGTAGTGTACCAAAGTCTCATCCTCTTCCTCGCATGCTCTAGATATAGTTTCCTAGCTAGTAAGTCTCCTAAGTGTTGGTCAACTCAGTCACAGAATCTCCTTTGGTTTCCCAAGATTTGGGTCACCCCATATTATGTTTGTTACTTTACCGACATCAGTGCTTTATCATTTTCAGACATGTTCTTTTATCGCCCAACTATTAAGTTCGTCCTTGAATCGTTAAAAGGGTTTAGCATTTTCCAAAATTATTGTACTCAAAAGATCTCCCATTTTGGATAATATGTTGTCTTTCTCGTTTCCGATCAGCCCGTGATGGCTTGGTATCCATGTTATCTTCAGATATTCGGAATTTGCATGTGAGTTTATCTCGCCCTTGCATTGCAGAACGGTCCGAAATTAAACTCTCCCTTTTCATAATGTCCTAATCACTGACCGGCTATCCGTAAAGATACGAATCCGAGCTTCGTTATTCGTTTCCTTTATCAAATAAATTCCTTTTGTAAACGCCATGATCTCAGCCTGGAAGGTACTTAGTATTATGATCTGCTAGATGGAAGAATTTTCTTTTGCTTCGGCTTATGTCGTATAAGCCCATTCGAGTTTGTACACTACACTTTGAACCATCCGTATAAAGATCGATTCCATGGGTGCTTCTTGTCCTAGTAACTTCATCCCATTCTCCCTCTTCCGGTATTATGGTGGTGCTGTTAATACTTTCATATCCCATTGAGATTTTATCACATGTTACTTTCACAATATTTCCCATCAGTATGATATCTGTTATTCTCTGGTATCTCCTCTTATGCTCTTTTACCAGCCATTCATCTATTGCCTTTAATTTATAAATGATCAAAAAAATGTGATTATTTAGGAAAAATAACAAAAACTTCAAATTTTTTGCATAAGAGTGTTTAACTAAATGAGAATTTAAAAAAAATTTTCGAAGAAAATTCTTAAGACCAGTGGAGATATAATAGAAAATATTAAAACTCGAATTTCAACCATTTTTAAATTATTGAATTCAATATATGTTATGATTTGTTTTAATCTCATTCCTTATGTAGCTAATTCAACTCAGAGCGTTAAAAAATCGAGAATATATATAGCAATTGTTTAAGTCGTCGATATAGTTTTTAGTGTTACTCAATCTAAATAATAATTGCTAAATTTACGGCCTGTCCCATGTGCGGTAATATTAATTTAGTGTACAAATATTGCAAAATAATGCTCATTTTTTAAACCAACCTGTAAATGTCGTTATTTATTATGAATTGTGTGGTGTTAAGTAATGCAATTTCCATAATTACTATAAAATACTTTATGCAATTGTACTGGACGTACATACATGCATTTTACAAAATTATAACTTTAAGTGGATCAATTAAAACTAAAGTATACGGAACAAATTCTAAAGAAAGACAGAACAAAATTTATATGGAGGAAAATATGAAAGAATTACGTAAAAAAGGCACTAAAAAATCCTCCAGTTTTTATTAAAAAAAAAATTCTAAATACAAACGAGTAAAATAACTTACTATACAAATATATAAACTTTAGCCAAGATAGTTAGTAAAGTTAAAAAAAAAAAACTAAAAATTAAAACTTAAATTGACTTGATACAAAAACTGCTCTTTCTACTATTGCTTACACCACGTTTACCTCACCGCTTGCCTCTGTTGAGTAAAAATTAACAAAATAAGGACTGCAAAATGACGTAACTGCATGTATTTATTTACTTAAAAAACAAGTGAGAGTGCTATATTCGGCCATTACGAATCTGATAAAGCCCTTCTTCAAAGGTACGTAGCCTAGATTTCATATTTAATATTATACATCATAATAGAGCAATATTTCTAATGCTATATTTGAATTTAAATTTTTAAATTTTTTCTTTAATACTTATGTCAGTTATTACGAACCCATAGTAATATTATGAACTAAGGTTATGCATGTACTTATTAATAATTAAAAGAAAAAAAATTTTTGTTTGGATTCGAAACAGCTTCTTTCGGTTCTTTCGTTCAGTGAGATATCTACCAGACTCAACATTACTTTATGTTTCGTATTTGTTAAAGAAAATTTAAGAAATGCATTTTAATGAAAAAAATAAAAAATTGTATCTGCATATTGCATTGCACTTTATTATCTTATTAATATAAAATACGGGACTGAGCGATGCACAGTGGGCCAAATGTCCATTTTTCGGGGATCAATTTATATCTCAATAACTGCATTAGTTAGGCATATCAAAGTTAATGTGGGTAACTTTTAGAATAAAAGGCATCAATGCGCAGCCTACATATTTCAAAAAAACGCTGATTCGTTTAACTTTTAAAATTAATTTAAAATCTCTGCTTAATTGAGCTCAATTAATAACTTTATACCCCGTTAAACTCAAAAAATCGAATTTTTTAATTTCCAATATAAACATTAAAAACAAAACTACTTCCAAAAATAGTTTAAGCTTAATGGCGGCATGGTTAGATTTATTTTATTTTTATACCCGCCACCAAAAAAATGGTGGGGGTATATTCATTTTGTCATTTCGTTTGTAACACATCGAAATATCCATTTAAGACCCCATAAAGTATATATATTCTAAATCGTGGTTTGATTTTATGACGATCTAGCTATGTCCGTCCGTCTGTCCGTCTGTTGAAAGCACGATAGAGGTCGCACCGAAAAAGCTAAAGGGCTCAAATTTTGCCAGAATCTTTCTTATAGACATGGTTTGTTTCGTATTGAAAATGGGCTAAATCGGAATATTAGGAAGAGAGTTATAGCTCGAAAAGCAAGAGTAGGTCGAAAAAACCGTGTCCTTCGAACATCAAATAAAATGGAATTGTGTCCAAAAGCCTCAACGTAGACTCATGAAACTTCGAATATATATTTCCTGGGTAAAGGCAATATTTTTCCCCGAAAATTGTCTAAATCTATGCATTAGAAGAGGAGTTATCGATCAAAATGTACGAAAATTTATACCCCACAGTGTATATTTCTGTATATTTAAAAACAAAACTGTCATAAAAGCAACAAACTTGGATGTACGACTCTGAAATTTTGCACGCTTTGCTTTTTGGTGACACGCTTTCTTGTAACGGCAAATCAATGTGCCACGCCCACTTTTACGCCCACCTCCCATATAACGATTTAATAAAATTCATATAATTTCTCTATTAATAAAGATTTTGGAATAATAAAGGCCTATCTTGAAACACCTAAGTTGTACTCATTCGCAAAAACATTTTTGACACGCCTACTATAACGCCCACTTTTCACGTTATCTACCGTTAATGAAATTTAAAAGCTCATAAAACCGTTAAAATTAGAGGTATAATGATAAATTTTGCTACGTCTATCCCCCTAGGCAATTTCATTACTATGCCAAAAAATTAAGGTGCCACGCCCACTTTTACGCCCACCTCCCATATAACGTTTTACCTAAAATTCATATAATTTCTCTATTAATAAAGATTTTGGAATAATAAAGGACTATATTAAAACACCTAAGTTGTACTCATTAGCAAAAACAACTTTGACACGCCTACTATAACGCCCACTTTCACTTCTGAATTGTGTCCAGACGCATAAACGTAGTCATGAAACTTCGAATATATATTTATCGAGTCAAAAGAATATTTTTCCCTGAAAATCGCTTAAATCTATGAATTAGGAAAAGAGTTATAGATAAAAATGTACGAAAATATATACCGTACAGTGTATATATGTACGATTCTGAAATTTTGCAAACATGGCTTTTTGGTCAAAGTCTTCGTTATAACGGAAAATAGATGTGCCACGCACACTTTTTTCCTTAAATTTTTATAAAAATATATTAGTCATATATATTAGCATTTATTCATCTTACACTGCGCCATTTATTGTACTGTAGCTAAATATAAGATAAAGATGATAAGATAGATGACTCTACTAGCAACTACTAGATGGCATGCTAACAACTTATGCTTATGTTCTCCTGAAGTTATGCTCTACTAAAAATGGGAATTTAGGAAAATTTTGACCTAAGTCAAAAAAAATTATCTCTAAACATTATAAACAATTTATTTTCATGTACTAATGGCTAACAAATTTTAAAATTATACAAAACTTATTTCGTTTGAAAATCTTTTAAAAGCAAAATGTTATAGAAGTTTAAAAATCAAAATCTTACTAATAAATTTTCAGTTTTAGAAAAATGCAGAGAATGTATATTTTAAATCACCCTGTGGCCCTTAAAATTTAACCTTAAATTCACTTTCTTCCTCTTAAATTCATGTAAATTCTCTATGAATAAAGATTTTGGAATACTAAAGGACTATATTGAAATATCTAAGTTATGTTTATTAGCAGAAACTTTATTGACACGCGTATTTTACCGGCCACTTTCATTGAAAGACTAAATTTACGAAAACATTTTACTAGCATACCGAAGTTATAATGGGTGGTTTAATTTTAATTTTTTTTATAATGATAATATTTGTATGCTTCAATTATGTATGGAACAAAATATCGGCCAAATGGCCCCCCAACCTAGGCGGCACACCACGATTCGATAGTTCAAATTTTCAATGACACTGTTGATGCTCGATTGTTGGGCACGATGATGAGTCGAGGTTGCTTGCTCTTTTGCCACGTTATCGTGAAAAACAGCAATGTTTTCCATTCAACGAATTAAGATGGCATTCACAGATGTTTTCACATTTCATACAGACCTGCTTTGCAGACATTTAAATATTTTTTACAATTCTCACGATTGTGGACGAATTCGAACGATTATGTTGACCAAAAGAATCACGAAGTGCATAAAATGCATTTTGATTTGAACGCCCATTTTTACAAAAATCTTTAATATTTAAAAGCGTTGCTCGATTGCGTATCTTTCCACGGTTCAAATTGAGTTAGTCTGCGATTGAGAAATGTCAAATGAAATACAAGAAAAAAGTTGAAGTTTAGATGTGGTTCACCTTAAACATGGGCCCTTAAAATTTAACCACCTTCTACAAAAAAAGTGATACATATTTTATTATAAAGAGATTTTTCCATAGCGATTAACAAAATAATAAATAATGTGCTTTAAATGTACACAAAATTGGTGGTGGGTATAAAAGATTCGGCACAGCCGAATATAGTGCTCTTACTTGTTGAATTTAAATTTTTACATTTTTTCCTTAATACTATGAACTAAGGTTATGCATGTACTTATTAATAATTAAGAGAAAAAAAATGTTTGTTTGGATTTGAAACAGCTTCTTTCGGTTCTTTCGTTCAGTGAGATATCTACCAGACTCAACATTACTTTATGTTTCGTATTTGTTAAAGAAAATTTAAGAAATGCATTTTAATGAAAAAAATAAAAAATTGTATCTGCATATTGCATTACACTTTATTATCTTATTAATATAAAATACGGGACTGAGCGATGCACAGTGGGCCAAATGTCCATTTTTCGGGGATCAATTTATTTCTCAATAACTGCATTAGTTAGGCATATCAAAGTTAATGTGGGTAACTCTTAGAATAAAAAGCATCAATGCGCAGCCTACATATTTCAAAAAAACGCTGATTCGTTTAACTTTTAAAATTAATTTAAAATCTCTGCTTAATTGAGCTCAATTAATAACTTTATACCCCGTTAAACTCAAAAAATCGACTTTTTTAATTTCCAATATAAACATTAAAAACAAAACTACTTCCAAAAATAGTTTAAGCTTAATGGCGGCATGGTTAGATTTATTTTATTTTTTAAAATTACTTAAGGTAACCTAGATTTAATTACACAAAATTTGTAGATATTTTATTTATATTTTTTTTCAGTCTTTTCACACAATTTTTTAATTCAGCGCGTCTCTACAAAAGTACCGTTACTTTTTTCACATTTATTTTTTGCCAAGTGATGCAGAATTTTATGCACTTTAACGAGTACTTTTAGTTTTCACGGTACTTGAAATTTTTTTTTAATTAATCCGCTAAATGACTGCACTAGGCCACTGTGTGCGGGAGGCTACAGAAAATTGTTGTGCGCTCCATGTGGAAACCGGAATTCCCAAATAAAAACCATAAACGTAATTTCGCATGAATAACGGACTAGTCTAAGAGCCCAGTCCCCTCAATGTAACTTCTTATAGATCTCCAGTTCGAGTTTGACCTGTAATTACACTGGTTAGTTTCCTAAGTGAAGGTCTACTTAGTCTCAGAATCTCTTTTGATTTCCCAATATTTGGGTCACCCCATTGTGTTCTTATCACCTTACCGACATCAGTGCTTTTCAATTTTCTGACAACGTTTAAGTTCATCCTTAAATCGTTTAAGGGGTTTAGCGTTCTCCAAAGTTATAGTACTCAGAAGAGCTCCCATTCTGGATAATTTGTCGGCTCTCTCGTTTCCGATCAGCCCGTGATGGCTTGGTATCCATATTATGTTCAGATGTTAACAATTTGCATATGAGTTTATCTCACTCTTGCATTGCAAAACGTTCCGGGATTCAATACTTCTATACTTATAAATATATTGTAAGAAAAAATTGTGTGCATACATAAAAGGTTTTTTGAAAATTTTGATGGTGCTTTATAGAATTACCAATCTAGGATACAAGTCATCCCAAGCTGCCTGACTTTCTGTATATCTTCCCAAACTCATTTGGCTCGAAGACAACATGTATCGTTACCTAGACACCTGGGTTAACATAAAGGGTACTTTTTATTAACATATAATGTCTTATTTCTAAAGAAAATATAAAAATATGAAAAAGAGTGGTATTTAAAATGGTTAGTAAGAAATAAATATATATATATGAGCATACGACTGAAATTGGAATCTTCAGGACATTACAGTAACAACATCAACTATGACCTTAAACTAATAACGATATCATAATTTATTTTTAAATGAACATAATACAAAAATGCTCTTAGAAACACCAAAGAACAGCGGGTTAAACTCGTTTTTTAATATGTTCAATATTTATAAGCTATTGTGAATACTTGACACCAAGAAGCATTAACAAACAAGTATGCATACATAGCTGAATATCGCTTACAATGGTTGCGTGCCAAAAGCAATTTTTCCACTGCGGTAATTTTGCATTAATTTTTCCAACTTAAAAGTCATTACTAAAATGTCAAATATTGTGTAGAAAATAATTTTTAACAAACTACAGTGTCTTGCAAAAATACGTGGTTGGAAAGAAAAATAAAAATATGTTTAGTAATTGTCCGACTATCGGCAAATTAAAACAAAGTGCGCCACTTTAACAAAAAAAAATATCAAATTTTTAAAAATTAAAAGTTTTAAGTGTAGAAAGTGTCGTAGTTCCAAAAAACTCACATTCGCTGATCGTTTTTTGTTGTGCGTATGTTATCATAGATATTGGTTAAGCTATGGGTAGTCTTTAGTAAAAGTCGCTAGATTTCGTAGAAGCAAAATATTATGAAATTCGAATATAAGATCAAAAGGTATTGCAAAGTACAATAACTTGGTAAAAAACTTAACTAAACAGCTGATTATCACAGCAAATTATAAGCGCAACAATGTATAAAATAGCTGTTCTCCATTTAAGATAAGTAATATTTAACCCTTATTATTTTCTTTATTTTACGTTTGTTTTTAAAACATGAAATAAATTTCTTACAACATTATGGAAGAGTATTTAATAAATTTTCTAATATTTTGAGTAATAACTATAGCATGGTAAGAGATATGAACATAAAACTTAAAATGAAAAAAACCGGTTTCCGTGAGTAAAAAAACCGGCGTATTCGACATTCGATAAATTAACATTTGAAAAAAACCGCCAGCTGAAACAGGAAAAAACCGGGTTTTCCACCGGTTGTAAAACCGAATCGATCACCATAATATAGATGTTACTTATGAATTTGCCCCGGTTCCAAATGCCTTGTTTTTTATTACATAGTTATTAATTTTCATTTATTTATTTATTTCATTTAATTTTTGACATAAACATAAACTCAATTTTCTAAAATATCACTTGGAAAATATTAAAATTTTGTAAAACTGTTTGAAAGAAAAAAATTTAAACTTTTTTGTAACCACCTTCATTAAACCCTATTCTACAGTTTACGTTGCTGTTTTAAATTTGCAACAACAAGAAAATGGGCTGTAATAAAATTACAATAAGACTTAAATGTTTAAATTTCTTTATGACCGTTAATATTTAAAATATATTTTTTTTTTAATTTTAGTTGCCCTAATAAAATTTAGAATTAGAAGGTGAGCAAGCAAATATTGTTGAGGTTTATGACCGAAACAGGCACTTAAATATTACGTACGTAACTGCGAATAGAAATGATTCCTTATTTCGTTGCATAAAAACCACAGACACGTATATGTATATGTATGATCCAAGCACATATACATTTACAACTTTTGGTAATACTTCCGGTGAACGACGTTTTATTGAAATGTGTTGACGGAAATTCATGGCTGTGACAGGAAAGAGTAATGGTGTCAATAAAAGCAAACTCAGTGTATGTTGGAGGATTTCGGGTAGTGGTAAATGATAAATGGTTATTTTTGCAGCACGTTCTTTATGTAATAAAACTTAAATTAAGTATGTTATAAAACGTATATAAGATGTATAATTTTAAGTATTCAAAACGATATTTAATTTGAGAAAATCTTAATGAAACTTATAAAAATATGTTTTTATTAGAGTACTCAACACAAACGTGAGCTTTTTCTTAAGTCAATCTTAAAGTCAACACAATAATGTAGGATGAACTTTTATTTTTATTTTATTTTTTGTTTTTTTATACCCGCCACCAAAAAAATGGTGGGGGTATATTCATTTTGTCATTCCGTTTGTAACACATCGAAATATCCATTTTAGACCCCATAAAGTATATGTATTCTGAATCAGGGTTTGAGTTGATGACGATCTAGCTATGTCCGTCCGTCTGTCCGTCTGTTGAAAGCACGATAGAGGTCGCACCGAAAAAGCTAGGAGGCTCAAATTTTGCCAGAATCTTTCTTATAGACAAGGTTTGTTTTGTATTGAAAATGGGCTAAATCGAAATATTAGGAAGAGAGTTATAGCTCGTAAAGCAAGAGTAGGTCGAAAAAACCGTGTCCCTTGAACATCGAATAAAATGGAATTGTGTCCAAACGCCTTAACGTAGACTCATGAAACTTCGAATATATATTTCCTAGGTAAAGAAAATATTTCTCCCCGAAAATTGTCTAAATCTATGCATTAGGAGAGCAGTTATCGATCAAAATGTACGAAAATTTATACCGCACAGTGTATTTTTCGGTATATATAAAAACAAAAACGTCATAAAAGCAACAAAATTGAATGTACGACTCTGAAATTTTGCACACTTTGCTTTTTGGTGACACGCTTTCTTGTAACGGCAAATCAATGTGCCACGCCTACTTTTACGCCCACCTCCCATATAACGTTTTAACTAAAATTCATATAATTTCTCTATTAATAAAGATTTTGGAATAATAAAGGCCTATCTTGAAACACCTCAGTTGTACTCATTCGCAAAAATAACTTAGACACGCCTACTATAACGCCCACTTTTCACGTTATCTACCGTTAATGAAATTTAAATGCTCATAAAACCGCTAACATTAGAGGTATGATGATAAATTTTGCTACGTCTATCCCCCTAGGCAATTTCATTACTCTGCCAAAAAATTAAGGTGCCACGCCCACTTTTACGCGCACCTCCCATATAACGTTTTACCTAAAATTCATATAATTTCTCTATTAATAAAGATTTTGGAATAATAAAGGACTATATTGAAACACCTAAGTTGTACTCTTTAGCAAAAACAACTTTGACACGCCTACTATAACGCCCACTTTCACTTTTGAATTGTGTCCAGACGCATAAACGTAGTCATGAAACTTCGATATATATTTATCGAGTCAAAAGAATATTTTTCCCTGAAAATCGCTTAAATCTATGAATTAGGAAAAGAGTTATAGATAAAAATGTACGAAAATTTATACCGCACAGTGTATATTTTAAATTTAAAACGTAATAAAACTGACAAATCTATATGTACGATTCTGAAATTTTGCAAACATGGCTTCTTGGTCAAAGTCTTCGTTATAACGGAAAATAGATGTGCCACGCACACTTTTTTTCTTAAATTTTTATAAAAATATATTAGTCATATATATTAGCATTTATTCATCTTACACTGCACCATTTATTGTACTGTAGCTAAATATAAGATAAAGATGATATGATAGATGACTCTACTAGCAACTACTAGATGGCATGCTAACAACTTATGCTTAAGTTCTCCTGAAGTTATGCTCTATTAAAAATGGGAATTTAGGAAAATTTTGACCTAAGTAAAAAAAAATTATCTCTAAACATTATAAACAATTTATTTTCATGTACTAATGGCTAACAAATTTTAAAATTATACAAAATTTATTTCGTTTGCAAATCTTTTAAAAGCAAAATGCTATAGAAGTTTAAAAATCAAAATTTTACTAATAAATTTCCCGTTTTAGAAAAATGCAGAGAATGTATATTTTAAATCACCCTGTGGCCCTTAAAATTTAACCTTAAATTCACCTTCTTCCTCTTAAATTCATGTAAATTCTCTATAAATAAAGATTTTGGAATACTAAAGGACTATATTGAAATATCTAAGTTATGTTTATTAGCAGAAACTTTATTGACACGCGTATTTTAACGGCCACTTTCATTGAAAGACTAAATTTACGAAAACATTTTACTAGCATACCGAATTTATAATGGGTGGTTTTATTTTAAGGGACTATGTTGATTTTGAATAAAATTATTATGAAATTATTATCATTTATTTTTATAATGATAATATTTGTATTCTGCAATTATGTATGGAACAAAATATCGGCCAAATGGCCCCACAACCTAGGCGGCACACCACGATCCGATAGTTCAAATTTTCAATGACACTGTTGATGCTCGATTGTTGGGCACGATGATGAGGTTGCTTGCTCTTTTGCCACGTTATCGTGAAAAACAGCAATGTTTCCCATTCAACGAACTAAGATGGCATTCACAGATGTTTTCACGTTTCATACAGACCTGCTTTGCAGACATTTATATATTTTTTACAATTCTCCCGATTGTGGACGAATTCGAACGATTATGTTGACCAAAAGAATCACGAAGTGCACAAAATGCATTTTGATTTGAACGCCCATTTTTATAAAAATCTTTAATATTGAAAAGCGTTGCTCGATTGCGTATCTTTCCACGGTTCCAATTGAGTTAGTCTGAGATTGAGAAATGTCAAATGAAATACAAGAAAAAAGTTGAAGTTTAGATGTGGTTCACCTTAAACATGGGCCCTTAAAATTTAACCACCCTCTACAAAGAAAGTGATACATATTTTATTATAAAGAGATTATTCTATATCGATTAACAAAATAATAAATATTGTGCTTTAAATATACACAAAATTGGTGGTGGGTATAAAAGATTCGGCACAGCCGAATATAGTGCTCTTACTTGTTTTTTTTTTGTTAACTTTAAGTTACATATTATTCACATCCATGAATATGTGAGTTTGAGTTAGATACTTCATTATATTATAACGAAAAGAAATTTAGCAGAAGTATTTATTCTTAAAAGCAAATATATCTGCAGGGTACTACATAAAACAAAACACGTAATATACTGGAATTTAAGAAAGCAAACATGCACACATGATTATATTTTGTAAAAATATTAAATTTTGGAAAACATGTGATCGTATTCATGGAATGAATTTAGCAACAATGTCGTTAATAAAGATTTTCGCCTTGAAATCTTGTGCCGTTTATTAGCGTAGCAACTTCTTCCATTTGGCGGATTTTGGTATTGACCTTTCAAAACAATCATCAGTCATCATTTAAAGACGCACCACCTTCTTGGAGTTATACAATTTCTGACTTCGCTTTGTTCTTAAAGTGTACTTTTAGAAAAAAAAAATAAGAAATGACAGCATAGAAATTTATTTCCCAATTATTCGCTAAACATCCTTAAGAATGATAACAATATTAGCTGTAAAATTTAACCTTAATATCAATGTCATAATGACATTCTTGTAAAGAGAAATACAGAGGAATATATTTATTCTTCAACCAAAGAGAGTATAATGTTGAAATTCAAACATGGTTATAAAGCTTAACAACCCAGCAAAATCTTTACTTACCTAGTAAGTTAGCAAGTAATATTGGAGATACACATAAACTAAACTTATTAAACTTATTTTTGTTTGAGTTGTCCCAGAAATCATGACCCTCGCTTACAAATGAACTTACAAAAAGCAATAAAATAAGCATTTACCAATTAAGCTGAATATTTTTATTCTGTTGCAATACAAAAAACTATAAAAATTATAAAATTGGGCATATTATATTATATATGAAGTTAATTTAAAGTTCACTGTTTAAAAAATATATAAAAAGTATTTTCGAAGATCATAACCAATAGGCCATTACTCTGTACTTTAAAATAATGATGTTGTTAGCGACCCCTCATTACTATGTAATATATGAAGTAATGACAAACTATTACACAATTTCAAAAAGATTTTGCTGGGATGGCACTGTACGTATCTAAGTAAACTATTTTATTCTTAAGCAATTAACAAAATTAAATTTTGTAGAATATTTGATATAAGAAATCTATAATAGATTCATGTGTGTAGTACACCAATATGAAATCCAACCAAACGTATTTTGCAATATGTTGATGATGTTGAGAATATGTTGATATTAATTAATAATAATTTATTATAACGTGAAGTCGTCAAAATGAGGCTATAAAAAAGATAACATACCAAGTTGCTTGGATAAGCCTAAAAGTGTTTAAATATTATAATGATACTTTGTAAAAATTAATTGATGTTGACTTTTTGATATTTACGTTTACACATTGTCTAAATATGAAACTATTTTACTGACATCGTATTGAGATACCAAATAAACAACATTGAATTTTATTTTTCAATAATTTTTATCTAGCTTTAGAATACAAAGGTAATTTTCGTAGGAAAATTAAGCAGCTAAATAATACTATATTCACCTGTTAAATGTTTAACTTGTTTACACCTGTTTACTCAATACTTTACTATATAAGTACATATACCAGTTAAATACCACATTAAATGTAACAAAATTATATTATAAAAAATGTCATGTCTTTATAATCAAGTATATTTAATATTAAAAACTTACTTGCATAATAATAATAATATGAGATAAGACCACCTTAAAAATAAAACCTCATAAGAACTATTATTAATGGTCTGTATGTGCCAGAACCTAGTGTACACAAATAACTGGTAATTAAACAAAATTATACCTTAATTTAAGCCAAAACCACAAATAAGGTCACAACTCAAAATTATATGTGTAAAAAATCTATTAGTTTTTTTTAACAGAAAACTTTTTAAGAAATATTTTACTACAGGGTGATCCAACTATAATGCAAGACATTAATTGTCAAGTTTTTTTCTCAACTGAATTTCGAATTTCTTTGTTTAAATGTCTGAAAAATATAACAATGCATAGTTATACAATTGAGCAGCACGTTAAAAAGCATTTAAAGACGAAAACGTGCCCTAAAATCAAAATGCATTTTATGAATTTCGTATTTTTTTATCAGTATAATCGACCAATGTATTTAAAATAGGAATAATTTTTCACAGGTCTGCTGGAAATGTTAAAATTACTATTAATGCTTGTACAGTTTGTTCTGCAGAAAACATTGCTGTTATACACGATAGTGTGGCAGAAGAGCCATCAAGCACGACTCGTCGTCGTGTCCAACAATTGCACATCTCATAAACATCACTGAGTAAAAATTTTAATTAACAAGCTAACAAGATTTAATTGGCTTCATACCTAAAGCCTACTGACCATTTCAAGCGTTGTCAATACGTCGAATAGTTGGTCGAACAGAGAGAGGTGAATGGTGATTTACAAAGAAAATCATCTTCAGCGACGAGTTCGTTAACAAACAGAAATCCGTATTTGATCAAATGAGAATCCATAACATATTTTTTAAAATCTGATGCGTACAAAAATAGTGACTGCTTAGTGCCGTTTATGATGTAGCGGGGTCATGTGGCCGTAATTCTACGAAAATGATATCTGCCATTGTGTGATTTAACACAGTCGGATTTCTTTCTTTAGGAATATTTAAAAGTTAAAAGTTAACAAAATAAGTGTTTACCTCTGTTAGAGTTGATGGTGATTATTGTCCAAAAACCACGAACGAGAAAATTGTCTGGGTTAAGTGCCGATGTCGTGTTTCCACAAAAAAAAATCTTCCTTTGTCTTTCTTCCTGCTTTCTCTAATACTGTATACCCCTTGCTTCTATATTTCAGTTAAACTTCACCTTTGTTCTGTTTTTACTTTTCTTTATTTCAAATTTTCTTTTAATTTTTAATTTTTTATCTAAAACCAATATAAAGTGCTAAAAGCGTCTATACTCTGCCAAAATTTACGAAGAAGTAAAATCTAAGTTGGTTGGCTCTTTTGACGGCGTTCTCTCAGCGCCGACTCACCGCACTACCACGAGCCACTTTATTCAAAAATTGTTTACACCAAGCAGACGCAAACAATAAGAATGATAATTTCACCGAAGCCATACCAAGCATTTCGTCGATATTTTGTCACAAAAAAGAACTTATGAAGTCAATTCTCTGACAAGTTTTTTTTTTGTTTTAAATTAACATCGCGCGTTTTGATTGGACCACCCTGTGTAATCTATTTAAAATTGTATATGTTTAATGAGTTCAGACTTTAAACAACTTCAAAAATGAAAATACAGTTTTTGGTCACATAAAATTTACTAAGAACATATTTTGAAATAATTAATGAAAACAATGTCCTTAAATCAATGGTTTAAGAAAATTAAAAACTTAATCAATTTTTTATTTTTTATTTCTTTTTTTTCTTTTTAGATCATAAAATATAAAAAATGAATTTTTTTTTACACTAAGTATGGAAAATCACATCAGATAAATATTATGGCTTTCGTATTTCTGCAACAATAATGACGACGAATTCAGTGATTATTTCAGGCTTGTTCACATATAATCACTCCCTCGAATAACGCCAAAGAAAATAGTGTGATGCGGATACATCTGACAAGTAAGCTGGCCAAGTGATTTCCAAGTTTCTGACAATGATACTCTGTCTAAATTTGTTTTGTTTTCAAGAGCAGGATGAACTTTCATCTGCTCTTGAATCTTCCATCTTAATTTTTGAATAATTAAGGTCCAATAATATTTTCAAATTTATTACTACCCCATATATAGTGGTTCTTTTAATAAGCAAAGCCTATGAAATAAAAATGAGCTTTATAACTCTTAATCAGATTTTAAATTAAGTTCATTTCGTTGCTAGCCAGGTGTTGGCCTACCGGTTCGAGTAAAATCTCTCACGGCATCATGTTGGTGGGACAATGAACTAAGCAACCAACTAATGCTTCAGAGGTAAAAATTCTGACGTCAAGATGTCGTGGATAGCTTAGGATTTTGCTTTAAACAAATTTTATCATTCTGGTTTTTGTTCAATTTTGAACATCTTTATTAATTATTTTCCAGGTGTTATTTATATAATTGGAAGAAACTAATGGTAAAAGATGTTCAAATTTGTTAAAACGATATAATATTTGAAATAGAACTTCCAATAAGTGACATTAAATAAATAAAAGAGTTGTAGTCAACCGTATTATCTCCTATAAACCAACATAAGTTATAAAAAAACAAATAATTTTTAAATAGTAATATTTAAATTTAAAACTCAATTAGGGAGTATATCGTGCAAGTCTTCTCAACAGAAGTTAAATGATATCATGAACTGAGTTTAAGCGATTTATCTATAAAAGTTAAATATGGGAACCTCTGCTTAAATATTTTAAAAATCTTAATTTATATTTTGATTCCGAGGTTTGTTTTAAAACAAGGATTATACAAAATAAAAAAGATAAAAATAACTATCAAGTCTTTAATGGGAATGATTTAATTTTGTATCTACCTTACTCCAGTGGGAGTTAGAGGAACATATATATATATATATTACAAATCTTAACAGAAACCCATATAACACTTTCCAACTATAATTGTGTAGTTTATAAATAAGATTGTGAAATTAATCAATTTTTGTGAAAAAAGTAAAGCCAATTCGGATTGACAAAGAAAGCAAGAACTTAACATTTTAGTTCGTTACAAGCAGACCCATGAAGTTTGTAATTATACGGGCTGTTTGAATCATTTTAATTCATTACCGTAAAATCTAATGAATTGGAAAAGTCGTATAATACACAAAAATTAAATATAATGATAAAAATAATTAAAATCTGTATATTCATATATGTATATTTCTTTAGAATTGAAAATTACTTCAAAAGATTTCAGTAATTTATCAAAAAGAGACATTAAAGAATTTACAACTTATGCTCTGTTTACAAAGATGGCTGCAGACTACCGACGACACGACTACAAATACCATTGACTTAAGTCGTCGCCTTGTAGCCAGCTATTCAGTATTTTGTAAACAAAAGCAACATATAAGAAGCTAATACTAAAGCTGTTTATTACAATTAATAAAAAAAAATATAACAACTGTTTAACACATCTTGATTGTCTATAAATTTAAAGTTTGTAATAAAAAAAAAATTTTTTTTTAAGCTTCCATTTATTTAACATTTCTTAACATATTGACAGCACTGGATGTATTTGCTATCGCCAACGAAAATAAAACTTAGTCTTAGTTGAACAACAGTGGTCGTTTAGCCGTGTAGCTTTGTTGGTATAAAAATAATCATCTTCATATAAACGTGTGTATTTTTGATCTGACTGGTTGTAGTGGGCAGCCTGCTGCTATCTTTTTGTTTAGTGTATTGAGATTATTATACCCTTCACACAGTAAAAAAGGGTTTGCCATTCCGTGTGAAATTTTCATTTCCGACCCCATAAAGTATATATTTTCTGAAAGCTTATGAATAGGGGAAGCGATTAAGCTCTGTCAGTCTGGCCGTCTGTCCGTCTGAACATCTGTCCGTATGTATGTTGAAATCAACTTTTTGAAGCCCCCCACGACATCGCCTGAACCCAAGTAAGGTATTAAAATATCAGAAATATTCGGGAGTAGATCGGTATTGAAAATCAGAAACATCGGTACATATATAACTGAGATATGAGCAAAAACCCATGGCCACCTTTTTTTTACACTAAAACAACATACAACAGCAACATACATACATGCAAACGTGGTATATAGGTCAGAGTACGCGTGGCATCAAACCCTAGCTGTGTCCAAAAATTTTTTTTTTTATTTTTATTTTTTATTTTATATATTATTTATATTTTTATTATTTTTTTTAATTTTTTTTAAAGTTTTTTTAATTTTTTTCTTATATTTTTTTAAATTTTTTTTTTTTTTTTTTTAAATTTTTTTTTTTGATTTTTTTTTATTTTTTTCTTATTTTTTTGTATTTTTTCTTATTTTTATTTTATATTTATTATTTATATTTTTATTACTTTTTTTATTTTTTTTTATCTTTAATTTTTTTTTAACACATACGTTAATTTATAATTTTATAATATATGTACATACGTATTTCATATGAGATGAACGGTGATACAAACTATTGTTATTGCGTGACTACACGTTGTGAAGGGTATTTAAGATTAGGCATGTCCGAATTACGATTACGACAGACCTTTGTTGAATATGTCTTTATACAGTCAATTACTATTTAATGATACACATTCTTGTATTGCTAAAACATTGACAATAACATAGCTTTAAATGAAAATATTTTCAATATAGTAGTTTCTTAATTGTAAAATTAATCTTAGATTTAGACAATTATCACAGGCATGACTACATTTGAAGGCAGTTGTAGCACGCCGTTGTGAGGTAAATAGTATCCAAATTTTAAATGTTAATGAGCAATGGAAATCGCTACAGGGAGATGATCCGAATATTTTGTGATTTCAACAGGATGGTGTCACTTAACAAACATCAAGAGAAAAAATGGATCTTTTGGAAAAAATTTGAAAATCACATTAAAGGACAAGTTTATTGACCACCTAAACCATTCAATTTGACTGCTTAATATTATTTTTTTGGTAGGCCTTTTTGAAATCAAAAGTGTACAATAATAATCCTACAACAGTTCAATAACATTATTGAGCAGATATCAGTCATTGACAATAGTTTATTGAAAATATATATTAACAAGCTTGTTAAAAAATTGCGAGCCTGTAAGTAGCGGGCGTCACTTGGCCAACATTCTGTTAAACCAAAACTTATTTCTTATAAACTGAAATACAAATTTTTTGATATCTCAAAATAACTCCTTTTTTTAATAAAATAAAAATTAAGCCTGAAATTTGCACCACTTTTTAGTTAAAATTTTAGTTAGATAAATTTTTTTAAATTTTTAATGTGAACCATTTTTTATTTTCTTTAATTTAATTTTATAATTAAAAGCTAATTAAATTGTAACCATTTTTAGGAATATTCTTTCTAATATTATTTCCGATATTAGCCGAGTGGAATGCATTTTCGAAATCAGCTACGATTTCATCATCAGCACTCTTTATCGGTATACTACTATGTTACTTAAAATTCCTATTTATGTTACAATTCAATAAAATTTGAATTAGTGAATCTTAGTATTAATTATCAAATTTGTTGAATTTTTATTTCACCTATCAAATGACAATTCGTAATTCAACATGTTCTTATTCTTTTATATTCGTAATAAATTTTTTTATTTTACTAATAAATATTTATAATCAGTCAGTGAACGTGTTACGTATTTGTAAATTTTAATCGAAAACAAAACATTTGTCACACAAAAATATTTTTTGCTTGCACTCAAAATTCATATCTGTACGTTATGCAAATATTAAATTATAAGAGTATTACATATTCATTCATGTATTCAATTGAAAGTATTGTATTGAAAACAAAACTCTTGATAACAAAAGTACTTCACATATTTTGATTATTGACTTGTTTAAAGTAAATAATGATAAAAAATGCAACAAATGTGAAAAGAACAAATATGCCCACGACTTATCACACACTTAGTACAATAACGTCACAGCTCAAAGCTCTCCAACTTCTTCAAACATTTCTTGCTTATCACATTTTTGGACTGGAAAATAACGTTATGCCTGTTTTTTGTTAATCGTATTGCTCTGCACGATCAACTAAAGAAACCTATTTGAAGTTGCATCAATATTCTCAAAAACAGCAAATTATTTTTGTTTTTTATAAAATTAGTTATTTTAAGTTTTGCAACAATTATTGTAAAAAGTAATCGATTTGTTAGTCTATTATTTTGAATTGAGTTTTATTAATTGAAAAAGATGTATTCAGTTGACAGTAGTATTTTGAATGTCAAATAGGAAACTTAAAAAATTTAAACATATTATCAGTTAAGGAGGCAAAATATAAAATAAAATATAACTAATCTATACAAAAATTCAGTTAAATGGTCATAAATTAAAATTTTATTTGGCTTCATAATAGAGTTTCTTTATAATGGAACTAAATTATTTTTAAATATTTTCATTTCTTTATTATTTTTATTCTGGCTGAAGTTCATTTTAATACAAAATTTCTCATTTTTTCATATGAATAAATAAATTTTTAATTGTGATAATGAAAGAATATACTGGCAAGTAAGTTTTTATCCCGACACCAGCCGAATTGAATGTATTTTCGAAACGAGCTACGGTTTCATCATTAGCATTCTTTGATCGGCATGTCTTAGTGTTGGATGTAAATATCATCTATTAAACTCACAAGTTTATATGAAAATTGATTTTGTAAATTAAACTTCACATACAAATTCATATTTTTGCTGTAGTGAGTTAGACCGAAATTTAGCAAACTTAAGCTTCTCCCCTTTTGTTATTTTTCTTTAAATTATTTTTATTTCTTTAAATATATTTTCATTTCTGTTACATACAGAGTTTTTTGCCTTTGCTGAAAATTTTAAATTTTGAGTTGTGACGTTATTAAATTTAGTGTGCAATATGTTTATCGTATGGAAAAAATAAAAGTAAGTGGGAGTGCTGTATTTTATTTGAATTTCCACGAGTACTTTTGTCTTCATCAACAGAATTTCCATTTGAATACATATATTAATATCAAAGTGACGAAGTGACTCTAAGTTTTATTTCGTTACTTTTTGTATTATTTCATAACCCACAATATGTTAAATATCTCACGCAAAATTTAAATACACCTTAAGAGTCTGGTAAACAAAATGTATTTGTTAAGTATTATTACCCATAATACCAGCAACATTATGGAAAGGGAATGACAAAAAGCAAAAGACTATATTTAAATAACCATAAAAAAAACCTAAGTCCCTTTACTCTATGCCATATGGTTACACATATACCGTTTGATTTTGTGTGTTTTGTGTGCGCATATTTGTATGTGTGTATATCTACACACAAAAGGGGTTATAAGTATTCTATTAAAAAGTTTTAGTCACACATTCATATTTACAGTGAACACACATCTTAAAATAATACTTAAGTCATTTTCTTATTTCGGCTTTTCTTGTTTATTTGTATAAAATATTTTGTTACATTATAATACCAATATGTTCTTCAATGTGGGTATTTAAGTTCAAAAACAAATTAGAGGGTTGAACCTCTATTAACATGCTTCAAAAGGGAAAATATTACGAATGAAGGGTGCTGCCAAATAAAAGAAAATAACAGATTACATTTAGGATTTCGACAAAAAGCAATATCTTAAAATAAAAATAAAAAATTATGGCTAAAATTATTTTAATATCTCAATGAAATTTTTCAAAATAAAATGTTTTTGTGCAGCAACTATTTTTCTGATATGCGATAACATACATAACACCATCCATTGTACTATATGCAATAAGAAAATACACTTAGAAAAATATTAACATAATTGTAATATAAATTGATATATTTTTTTTAATTCGTTCAATCATGTCACAAGGTGACAAAGTAGGTCAATACTTCAAACATCTACGTTAACTAAAACATGCGTCACTCAGAGTAACGTGGAATGGTTGGCTTAAACTTATGCCGCATATAAATACATGGGCATTCCCATTAACACGTCAACCACGACTGTAAATATAAAACTCTTGAAAGTTTTTTAACATAAGTTTATTGTTAAAAAAAGCACTCAAATTTTACTGTGCGCAGGTATAAACAGCTTATTAAATTATTTTAAGAGCAATAATAAGAGCTTAGTCTGATTATCTCTTTGACTTATTTTAAGAATTGCAATCAACTATTTTTTTTTAAGCGACTAAATTGTAAAATTGACTTGTTATTTTAAATATGTTTTAAAATTAAGGCAACAACAACAATTAACAAGATCCATAAGAAAAAACAAAATATAGAGTCCAATTAGGGGTTTTTGTTTTTATTTCCTTTGGATGTTATTTTAATGTCACGTACGTAGTGCGAAAACATTATTTGTCTCCGTGATTCGTATTTGAACAGTCGCAAGAGCAATTTAGAACTTGACTTTTTTTCTTAACATAATAAAAATTTTATTACCTAAGAATACTATTAGAGAAAAATGTGTCACGTACGATATGTCACGAACGATATTAAATTAAATTTATTATAAAATCATTTAAAGATTGTTTTTAATTAAGAATGATGGATTTTAAATGAAAAATATTTGGTTTAGTGTAAGAAATTAAAGGAAGAAAAAATACCTCCCAAGATTCGCAGATTTTTTCGCATTCCATATATACCACAAAATCACTTCTTTTTTGTGTCACGTACGATATATTCTTATTTTTCTGGATATTTGAGACAACAATGATTCGAATATAATTATTTTTTTTTAATAAAGTACCCTTTGAATGGAACATAAAGATCTTATTTTTTTCAGTTATTCTTACGTTTGCAAAAATTACTCCACTTTATAGGGGTACAAATGTCACGTAAGATGACATGGAAATGCCCATATGTGATATTTATTTATTGTTTTTATCTCGCGTAGTCCAAAAGTGTGTAGACAGCAATTTTTTAATACTTTTAAAAGGGTTTACTGTAATTTGTGTGCAAGTATATATATAAATAATTTTTCGAACTATACACTGAACTGTTTTTTACATATCACACATATGTTGCAAAACATTTTTAAATTATTGTTTAACATGGGTTTTTTGTCTTAGTTTTAAAATATTTTTACTTAATTTTTTTTCTTTTTTTATTATAAAATTTTTATTTATTTAATTTTTTTTCTACTGTTTGTTATGTTTCGTATTAATTATGTTTATAAATAAATTTCTGGTAAGGTTATACGTTCCTGTATTATAATTATTAAATATATATATAAGTCTTGTTGTTCACGAAATGAAAATAAAGAAAAAAAATAAAAAAATAAAAAAAATAAATAAAAACATAAATAACTAATATTTCGTTTTAGTGGGTTTCTTGAGTCAATTCTCTGACAAATTCAAAAATTCTCTTAAAGTCAATTCTATGACCCAGATAATCAGATGAACTAAGTCCTGATTGCTCCTAACGTGTTATTAGTAAAGGAGTTATATACTGCTTAAATTTAAAGTATTGACTAGAATTTTTTTTTCAGCAAATATTTTTCTGAAAGGATAGCTGTGCACGTAGTCTTAGCTAAACTGGCAGATCAAAAATTAACATAGAAATTGGGGCTGATTTATTCTGTCATGATTGAATCTCTTATTAAGTCTATATTTATGCAGTAAATATAGTTGCGAATTATATTTATAAATCAGTTCTAGCAACGAAGGTCAAAAGAATATTTTCTCTGCCAATGTTAGCTTAAAAACGTGTCAAATTAGTTTAAAGAACAGAGAATTTAAGCATGATTCGCATCAAAGCAGCTGAAAAATGAGTGAGAATTTCCGTACGAAAATACGAAATGAGTGTTTGAAACAATTTTGCCCAAATGGATATTTATTGCTACTATTAAACACCTTAATCCGTTTTTATCACATATAAATTAACTAAAACGAAAATTCTACTTTAATAAAAAAACGAAATATGAATTTGTGAAAGTAGTGTTAACCGAATAGGCTGTAACAAAGCGAATATTATCACATATTAAACTTCCACTAAACAATTTATCCCTATATGACTCTTGTTTCAACTCCAAAAGAACTTACATGAACAAATTTAACCCAACGTTATAAACTGTCAATTTCGATTAATCCTCTAGACAGCAGCTCACACGAACATCACATATATTTTACGGAGTGACAATGTGGTAATAACACCATAATAACAGCATTTTGTAGACACAACAACTTCTCAATTTCCAAATGTATTAAATCTGGTCATTGATTTTTAATTTGATGTGATATTTTGATCTTGTATCCTTTTTAAAAAACCTTCAGTTCTTCTAGGATACAAACTAAAATGAATGTTTTTTTAATGTAAGTAAGTTTATACTATTTGAAATCAATATGAGTAGCATATGGAAGAAAATAGTTTAGAATAAAAAATATATTTTTTAGTTCGTGAGGACAAACAAGTAAGAGCACTATATTCGGCTATGCTGTGTTCTTTTACAGCACAAAATTTATAATATTCTTATTAAAGTAATCGTTATGGTATAATTTATTTATACTAAATTATGCATCGCTTTGTGTAACTTCGATTTGCTTTTAATTGATTTCCTTAAATTTATTTTTACACTAAAAACTAAAGTTTCTCTACATTGGAAATGATACTACTCATTTTTTGATACTTAAATATTGTGTTTTGACGAAACAAAAGAGTATAATTTAGTACCCAGAGGTAGTTAAGAATAATATTAGCTTTGTGTGGGCATGTCACCTCCTACTTTTAAAATTATATAATTAATATTTGAATTGAGTTCAGATAATCTATTACATTTGAATTTAAGATGAAGTACTATATAAGAGGTAGGCATTAAACAAAACCTGTATATAAAAAATATTCTGGCGAAATATTATACCCCTGACTTTTTCGGTTCGAGTTATATCGTGATTTCAACAGACGGACAGACGGATGGACATATCTAGATCATCCTAAAAAGAAAGCAGGATTTAGAAGATATATACTTTATGGGGCCTTATTAGATATTTCGATATCTTACAAACTTACAAATGACAAAATGTATATACCCCCGCCCCCCAACACTTCGAAAAATATTTACTTTTTTATACACATCTCAATTTTAACCGTAAGCAAAAGGACATACCAACATATCATTATTAGCATCTGAAATATTTTATTAATACTGTTAAGGATGTGGAATAATTTTTTTGTTTCTTTTGGTGAATTAGAAATTATTGTTTTATTCATTCTTCATATGAGACCTATTACATTGGTATAAAATACTTTATATTTATATAAAAAAAATTTTGCGAGTTTTGCATCCTTTACAAAAGAAATAAATAACTGAAAAAACTGTCCCTAAAAATGTATTTTATGTTTTTATCTCTATTTAATCGAGACTGCGTAAACTGTCTCTTAAAAACTTATTTTATGTTCATGGCACAGTGTTTTCGTTTTACAGAAACACCTGAGAGGCAAGGTTCATTATTAAAGGTTACTAATTTCTTTGTTGTTTCTAAAAAACTTTACCTAAAAATAAATAAAATAAAAAAAATAAAATAAAAATATCAAAATCAAAATCAAGAAAATCCGTATTTCATTTGTCAAGAAAAGGGCAAAGATTATTTTGTTTTGCGCTTTATACACTAAAACATAGTCTGACGCATACAGAAAATGTACAAAAGGTTTATAGATCGTCTATTTAACTAACAAACCTTCGATAATTTTTATGCATACAACAGCATATACATTTAAATTACTTAATATATATTTGACACAGCATAGAACTCTGCTTTATTTTATTGAATATAAAGGAATAGCAGGTGAAAGCAAATTATAATTAAAATGAACTGCTTTGTAATTATATTATTATTTTATCTTATATTTAATGTTTATTTGTAATTAAAAAAGCTTTTTAACTACTTTTTTTATAAAAATTTTGTATGTCATAAGGACAACCGTATCCAAGTTGTAAAATTAACCTTCAATAATAAAATGGTTTTTTTTTTCTCTGCGTGCATTAAATCTTATTTTCTATGTGTAACAGTACAGAAAAATAGTCTTAATTCTTGGTTAAACAAAATGGGGTTTTTGTTTTGGCATAGCGGTTTTATAGCTCTCAATACTGCGCCCTCATCACAATTGTTCCCCTTTATTTTGTGAAATTGTTCCATGTGTTAATTTTTGTACTTATTATTATACTCTTAAAGTCAAAAGTAAGTAATTTTCTTTGTGCTTTTTTCCATAAACCGCTTATATATGTGAGAGTAAGTGTAAATAAAGTTTTGAAATGAATAGACGTGTGTATTTCAAAATAAAATCATAATTGTAAAGAAATTGGGGAGGAAAATTTAAAAGCACTTATATGTTGCATTAAATATTTATAACAATTTAGAAATAGTGCTACATCCCTCTAGCTTAATATTTGACTAGTAATATTTGAACCAGTCATATAACTAGTTGTATCGATCAATTAACATTGAAAAAAAAAAAAAATAAATAAACAAACTCACCATCGCAATATTTTTCTTTTTCTTTTTATGAATTTTTTATATATATTTTTTTTTTTCAATAATTATTTTATTTCTTACACATTTAACTTTAAGATCAAGTATAAAAATACATATCGTCGATATAATTTATTTGATCTATTAGATATTATTGCGCATTTCCCGTTTTAATTTTTTTTATATAAATAAGTGTATTAAACTTTAGTCTTTATTTTATAGTATTAAGCCATTACGTGTTTAAAGCATATAAGGATTGAAATACTTAGATTTTTAAATTTGATTCACTAATTACTTTGTGCTTATGTTTGATGTTTGGAAAATAGGACGACATACGCTCAAACAAAATTATGAATTATTAAAAACTTACTTCCGAAATAGTGAATCTTTAAAATAAACTGTAAGAAATTTACGTGGAACATTTTTGAATAGAGATCGGCCTTCAATTCAGTTTTTTCGTCAATTTGTAAGGCAAGGTGATGAAATACTATTGAACAAAAAATCCGTTTACTTTTTAGCCCAGTGCCTTCAATTTAAAATAGTGCTGCTGTGGATGAGAATGTATAAGATCGTCTATCAACATCAACTCGACATCGATGTCTGGAACTGAACATTTCTCTGTCTCGAATTATACATTAAGTCCTTGTTATGAAGGCTCGCACAGTTAAATCGGTCTAACAACTGAATCTTCATGTCCATTCCGATGCGTGATCGCTTTTACCAATGGGCTGTGTTTGGCAGAAAACAGAGAATTCTACAGAAAAAAAATGATGCTTAGTTTTATATCGGTGGATATGTCAGTGAGCAAAATTGCCGCATGTGGGATTCAGATAACCCACATGTTGAACGAATCATTTTTGTGAATTTTGATCTGTCGGCATTATTGGCCATTTCTCTTCGAAAATGGGCATTGAGAAAATTGAGTTTGTAACGCATCGACATATGAGACCGCATAAAGTATATATTTTTTGAGTCCTGGTTTCATTTTAGGACGACCTAACTATATCCGTCCGTCTGTCCGTCTGTTGAAAGCACGATAGAGCTCGAACAGAAAAGCTAGGAGAATCGAATTTCGCCAGATTATTTATAATTCTTATTCATAGTTTGTCTGCCATTTCAAATGGACTAAATCAGTACATTATGAAGAGATTTTTTGCTTGTAATTTAAAAGTAAGTCAAAAAAAATTATGTCCTTCCTACATCGAATAAACTGCGATTGTTTCTAAACGCATTGACGTGGAGCAAAAAAGTGTATATCCTGCAGAAAAAATATCTTGTCCTAAACATTTCTCGAATCTATACATTACGAACGGAGTTAGAGATCAAAATGTATATAATTTTATACTGCACAGTGTCTTAATACCGCATATATAAACTTTAAAACGTAAAAAACTGATAAAATTAGATGTGTATTCTGAAATTTTACAAAAATTGTTTATTTATAATATAACGATTTATATAAATTTTATACTGTATAGACAAAGATTTTTTAAAGAATGAAGGACTCTATGTTAAAATATCTAAGTTGCATTTATCAGCAGAAACTACTTCGAGACGCATTCTTTAACACCCACTTCTTACGTAATCTACTTTTAATGAAATTTTAAAAGTCGTAAAATCGACGGAATTAGATGTATGATGAGGAAATTTTGCACACAAGTCGTCAATATACGTTTAATTAAGGCGACATGCCTACAACATTGTAGAATAAAAATGGAGAAAACTTAAGGCTTCATTGTAAAAATAAATTTAAAAAAGTAAATTAATAGTAGATCGAAGTTACACAAAGAAAGTTAAACATAACGATTATTGTTAGTAACAAAAATAAAAATGTTATGCTATGAAAGTGCTTTTATTAAAGAGCTGCACAAAATGTTTTAAAAAAAATTATGTGTTCTGTTTCACACAATTTTTGTTCTATTTAAACCTAGCTTTGTTAGTGCTTGTATTTTGAGATTATCAAAACAAAGCGATAATAATTCAAACAAGCTAAAACGGTAAAACACAGCAAAAGTATCGATACAATTAAACGCGTACACATGACTTAAAAAATATTATTTATTAGTTTTTTCAAATCATTACGCTAAGGTCAATTTAAAAGGAAACACTTTCAAGTAAGCGAAAACAAGTGCAAAATTTTTTTTTATATACCAACACATTAGTGAAGTGTATATTTAATTCATTATGTCTTACTTTCTTGTGTTTTTTTATTAAAGTTAAGCTCAATATTGAAATTAAAAATATTATTTAATTATATATATATTTACAATAGAAGTAACAAAGCTTTTATATTTTCTAATAACCGGAATTATATCAATTAGCAGGTTTTCTAGAAATACTTATCAAATTGGTTACGCTAAATATGCTTAAACAATCAGCAGCGTAGTTCTTTCACCCATTGGTGTTAGTTGTTACTAAAATTTAGTTCTTGTGTTCATTGAATACGTAGATGCCATATTAACCAAACAAAATTTCTTTTTAAACCCCATCTCATTTGTTTTCTTTCATTTAGTCGTTCATGATCAGCGTGCCCACATTTAAAAAATTTTTGCGGCTAAAGATTGTTTCAAATAATGTTAAAATCAAAAACAACTTATCTTCCTTACTATATGAGTTTCAGGAATTCGTTTGTTATGGTATCGTTATAAATAAATAACTTTACTTGAATAAAACAAAATTGTTTAAAAGCAACAACAACAATAAAATTTTATTCAACATAAAAATCTTACAGCCATAAAACAAACAAAAATTTCAGTCTTTACGTACACAGAAAAAATTATAGTTAAAATTTTTTTTAAATTAATTGACTAATTGATTTAAACTTAAACTTTAATTATACTTTTAATTAATTTAAATAATTTTTTAACTGACATTAAATTGCTTCAGAAAACTTAGAGATTTCTTTCAGTTGAAAAAAAGTATATTAAAAAATAAAATGGATTTTTTTGGTCAAAAATTCATTTTGAAGGAAAGGTTTAATAAAATTTTGATTAATCATGCGAAAAAGGGCGGTTAATATTTAAAAAAAAATCATCAATTAACAGATTAAAATTCTAGTAAGTGCATACTTATTTACATATCTGTGGTCGCAAGGAAAAACAAGGTAACTCTATTTTTTTAAAACACGAGAAAAACGCATTTAAAGATTTCGACATATTTTACTAGTTTTTTTTTTGAATTCATATTCTAATGGGTGCGCATCAAAAAAAAACATAATTTTACATCCTGTTGAACATTTTGGGTTGCAGTAAAAAGCTTTTTACCCGTCAGAAGCGAAAATCAAGGTCAGCTACCTGATTTTTACCTAATAATGGAGTTACCTGGTTTTTCCTAAAAATTTCATTGTTTGAATTTATTCTTATATTTTATGGAGTTAAGGCAATTTAACTTATGCAAAAAAAATTATTTAAAAGTTATAAATAAAAAAATAAATATATATATATATTTTTTTAAAATTAATTTTTATGTTTTGTCATAAAACCAAAGGGTGAAAAATATATAAGAAACAAAGAAAATTTTCAATTTTTTAGTTTTTGTTTGCTGTTAAAAATAAAGGAATTCAGTTGATTTTGTTGTATGTTAATGATACAATTCTAGTTTCAATTATTGTTTACATCAACGATCAATATCGTAGTGTTTTTCTTTAAGATATTATGGAGTTACCTGATTTTTCCTTAAAACACATTGAGTTACCTTTTTTTTCCTAAAAATTGGTATTTAAGCGATTTTTATTTTGTAGATTACTCTTAAATGTGATACTTTTTCAAAATTTTGATCTGACAGAGTGATGGTAAATCCAAAATCCATCCAATTTCTGGTGTTTTTTCAACTTTTTGGAAAAATGAAGTTACCTTGTTTTTCCTTGCGACCACAGATATGTAGCTAAAAATACCTTATTTTCCTAATATTATAAATAAATAAAAAAAAAATAATAAATCTATAGACTTCATTGCAGACGGGACTAAAATCAGCCCGATATATTCTGATGGATTCTAACTTTAATATGTTAGTAATTATTTGCATTTTTCTCTTCGTTTGATAAAAATTGTTAAAGCGTAAAATTTTTTTGTGCCTAGATCTAGGATGCACCCTAGGAAACATAACGTTTGTGTATGCCACCAGTTCCTAAATGTGTAATATTGTATGTATTTTTATGATTTGTTTTTTTGGTATAAAAATTTTTGTAGTTTTTGTAAATAAAAAAAGAATATATAAAAAATTTTTCTATTTTCTTTTCTGGTTCTTTTATTTAAAATATGTTCAATAATTTATAAAATAAATACTTTATTTAAATTATTCTTAGATTTCAATTATAGGCATGATTAATTTTAATAAATTTATTTTTAAAAATTCTTGGAATCTTAATTAGCTTTTTAGTACTGTTTCAATTGATATTTTTCGCAATATATTTTCCATTTTAAAAATATTAGTTTTCATTTAATTTAAATAATTTAATTAATTCATATGGCCCAACATATATATTTTATGCTAAATAAATCGATAAATTCATTAAAAAAATTTCAATAACACTAAATGTCTACTCTCTAAGTGGTTTTAAATTAAATGTTGTTGACTCGTTTTTGTATCTTAGAATTCTCTTTGATGTAAAAATTAATTTCAACTCACATGAAATAATAACAGTAAATAAAGCTAATGGGGTATTAAGTTTCATAAAGCGTTGGGCTTAGGAATTTAGTGATCCTTATGTGACAAAAATGTATTTACGTCATTGGTAAGACCCTTACTGGAATATGGATAAGTAATTTGGGATTCCCAATAAAATGTGTATATTCAAAAACTTGAATCTGTCCAAAAACAATTTTTTCTGTTCTACTTTCGTAACTTGCGTCGGAATTCTGGTATAAACTATCCAAGGCGTTAACTACTCATTGCGTTCCCAAAGTTACAAAGCCGAAGAATTGTTTCCAATATTGCATTTGTTCTGAATTTAATTGAAGGTAAAATTGATTCTACATATCTTCAAAGTTAAATATGCATCCATTGCCTTACAGGCAGCTCAGATCTTATGAACCGTTATATATAAAACTTCACCGACCAAACTACATAAACTTTGATCCATTTAGAAGAATTTGTGCTGAGGTAAATAAGTTCTTTGCATACATCGGCTTTTCCGATAATGTTGCTGTAACTAGAGAAAAACTGATAAGGTTTCTCAATTCAAATGCTTTTATCTAATACTGTTTCTGACTTTCTGTCTTTAATTCCTTATTGTTTTCTTTGAAAAAAACTGTTGATTTAATATTTAAGTAAAAATATAAATAAGCTTCAGTTACGGAATTATATTAATTAATATTTTCATTACTAAATAATAAAGAGTAGTGCAAACATTTGCTTAAAAATTATTTAATTATATATTATTGTTTAAAATAAGTTATAAATTACAAACACGGTCAAATTAGTATTCTACCTCATCTACGAATGAGTCGTTCGAATTGTAATAATTTATGTTTTTATACCCGCCACCAAAAGAATGGTGGGGGTATATTCATTTTGTCAATGCGTTTGTAACACATCGAAATATCCATTTTAGACCCCATAAAGTATATATATTCTGAATCAGGGTTTGATTTGATGACGATCTAGCTATGTCCATCCGTCTGTCCGTCTGTTGAAAGCACGATAGAGGTCGCACCGAAAAAGCTAGGGGGCTCAAATTTTGCCAGAATCATTTTTATAGACAAGGTTTGTTTGGTATTGAAAATGAGCTAAATCCGAATATTAGGAAGAGAGTTATAGCTCGAAAAGCAAGAGTAGGTCGAAAAAACTGTGTCCTTCGCACATCGAATAAAATGGAATTGTGCCCAGACTAAAAAACGTAGGGTAATGAAACTTCGAATATATATTTATCGAGTCAAAAGAATATTTTTCTCTGAAAATCTTCGCTTAAATCTATGCATTAGGAGAGGAGTTATCGATCAAAATGTACGAAAATTTATACCGCACAGTGTATTTTTCGGTATATTTAAAAACAAAAACCTCATAAAAGCAACAAAATTTGATGTACGACTCTGAAATTTTCCACACTTTGCTTTTTGGTGAGACGCTTTTTTGTAACTGAAAATCAATGTGCCACGCCCACTCTTACGCCCACCTCCCATATAATGTTTTACCTAAAATTCATATAATTTCTCTATTAATAAAGAATTTGGAATATTAAATGGCTATATTGAAACACTTAAGTTGAACTCATTCGCAAAAACAACTTTGACATGCCTACTATAACGCCCACTTTTCACGTTATCTGCCGTTAATGAAATTTAAAAGCTTATAAAACCGACAAAATTAGAGGTATGATGATGAAATTTGCCCCATATATCCTTGTAATCAATGTTATTGTTATGCCAAAAAATTTAGGTGACACGCCGACTTTAACGCCTACCTTCCATATAACGGTTTATCTTAAATTCATGTAATTTCTCTATTGACAAAGTTTTTGGGAAAATAAATGACTATATTGAAATATCTAAGTGGTATTGATTAGCAGAAACTTTATTGACATGCCTACTTTAACGCCCACTTTCACTAAAAGACTAAATTTACGAAAACATTTTACTATCATATCGAAGTTATTAACGGTGGTTAAATTTTAAGGGCCGATGTTGATTTCAAATACAACACAAATTATTATTATGGTTCAATTATGTATATAACAAAATATCGGCCAAATGCACCCCCCCCCCCATCCTTGGCGACACTCGTCTATCTGATGGTCCAAATTTTCAATGACAATGCTTATTTTAAATTGTTGGGCACGATGATGAGTCGAGGTTGACTGCTCTTTTGCCACACTATCGCAAACAACAGCAATGGTTCCCACTCAACGAACTAAGAAGGCATTCACAGATCTTCTAACATTTTATGCAGACCTGTTTTGCAGAAATTAAAATATTTTTTACAATTCTCCCGATTGTGGACGAATTTGAACGCTTATGTTGATCAAAAGAATTACAAAATGCACAAAATGCATTTTGATTTGAACGCCTATTTTTACAAAAAAAACCTGAATAACTTTAAAGCGTTGCTCATTTGCCTATCTTTCCACGGATCAAATTGAGTAAGTTTGAGATTGAAAAATGTCAAGTGAAACGCAAAAACAAATTTAAAGACTAGGTGTAGTTCACCTTCAACATGGGCCCTTAAAATTTAACCACCCTCTACAAAGAAAATGATGCATATTTTATTATAAAAAGATTATTCCATAGCGATTAACAAAATAATAAATATTGTGCTTTAAATGTACACAAAATTGGTGGTGGGTATAAAAGATTCGGCACAGCCGAATAAAGTGCTCTTGTTTTAACTGTATAAGTTTTTTCAAACTTTTGCTAGATGACATGACTCAACACTCAGAAAAAAGATTGGTTGGAAAACGTTTAAAACAATAAAAGTAGTATTGCAAATATTAAATTCTTTGTAAAGAGAACAGATATTATATATTTGTAAACGAAACAATACAACAGTATTAGAAATTTATTGCTCAGGACAAATAATCAATTAGCCTTATTACTTAGATTTGTTTACAATTCACTTATACCACAACCGAATTTAATTGTCTGTATTAGGGTCCACAACTAAATTTTAATTCATGCAATAAAAAATCTTATATTCCAATGTCTTATTTTAAATAAAAATGAAATTTTAGTTATTGCAAATAATTATTGGTTACTTGTATTTTTACGATTCGATTACATTTAAAAAATGCTTTGGTGTTTACAAACGAAAATTGTTACATATAATAATTATTTGTTACAAACAATTAATACAAATATTATCTTCCAAACAAAATTAATTTTTCTGTCATTTTTGAAAAATTTACATTAGTCAAAATCAAAATTTTTTATATATTATTGAATGCGGAAATTTGCAAGTACATACTAACTTCATTGATGGTGCTGTACTGGGGATGCAATATAGTTTGAAGTCACTCAAAACAAAAACATATGGACATGTATTAAGTTTTAGCAAGTTTATGTCGCTATAGTATCTTCGAACCACATCTAATCGATGATACTTAGCTTTGCTTACTTTTTTGCAGCGTTTGCATCGCCGCGTAATGCCCGAGTTAGATAAGGCGAGTATAACTTTAAAGACTAAAAAGAAAATCAAGAGTTTGTCGTAATAATATTTGCAATTTCTAGTTTTATTTTAGTATTTAAATGTATATGTAAGTAGATATTTATTTTATAGGTATATAATGTCAATATTAATAAATTAAAAATATAAACAAATAATTGAAAAATGTGTTCTCGTTCAATTGAAGAATTTATAATAATAATTGATTATTCTTTTGGTAACACCAATTCAATATTTTATTTTAATTACATCAATCATTTATTTGGAATCAGGTACAGTTTGTTTTTTAAATATCAGTAATACTAACTAATAAAATCTACTAACACAACCGTTTGGATACTAAAATCTACTGCTGCTAATAAATCTACCATGCGAAGAAACAAATTTTTTAGTTATTACAAACGAATTAAGAGATAAATAGTACGTGGAACTAAAGAAATTCGATTGGCAACAAATTCGGTTGCCACAATGAATCTCTTTTCTGTGTGTACACATTTGCAACAATATCAAAAAAATAAGTAATTGCAAAATGCTTAAATAAATACCAAATGAAAATTTTACTGCTAAATCGAAATAAAAAATGCCAAGTTAGCAGCAAAAATTATAAACCGGTCACACTGTCAATGAGACAGTGACGGACGGTTCGTCGATCCCATAGAACGAATGAACAAAGATAAAAGGAGTGGTCCCAGAGTTTTGAAATTTGATCCACTACTATAAAATAATTTAATTAAGAAATTTAAAATTTTGGCTACATAACTGCACAGAAAATTGCCAGAATCCGAAAATCATTTACTTTCCCTACTTGGGAGATATTTTTATTGTGATATTAGCTCTTGTCATATATCCTTTTTCGTTAAAAAGCTATAACTCTTACAAACAGTTATACGATTCTAAATTTGGTATGGTTTTTATTATATATATTATTATTTCTGTTTAAATGTATTATATACAAGAAAAAAAATTTAAAACTAACTTTAATAATTTTTTTACCTCAAGCTTTTTATATTAGGAATTGCAAAAATATTTTATTATGAAACTTATTCTATTTCACCGAGTAAAAAAGTAGGCAATTTAGTACTTAATATATTATTATTAATTTCTTGTATTAAAATTTTTAATGAAATCTTTATGCTTGACCATTTTTTTGTCCAACTAAAAAAATAGAAAAATCAGAGTGAACCGAATTATTATAAATTTTTTACGACCAAATTTTAATAAACATCTGTGGTTTCCCTTTTTGGAGACACTATATGAAAAATGCAAAACAATCTTGGATTTTATATTACAACTAAAGAAAATACAAAAGTTCTAGAAATATGCTGATTCTGTTCTTCAGTTCTGAGCTCACTAATTTATATTTATGTAGTCTGTTTAAATTTTCTCTCTTTTCAGAGTCAATAAAAAATTCTTTGACTTACATATTTCAATTTATTTTAAAATATTTTTTTTGGAATAGCCAAAAATTATCTGATATAAATATACTGTTTCATTATAAGTAAGACAAATACTTTTTTTCCATTTTTAATACGTTTTATTATTTCATTATAAAGGCTATCAAGGACACTACTAATTGAATTTGCATGTAAATTTTATAGGTTATTAAGCCAACAGCAATTAATTACATGCATATTTTTTTAATCTTCAATTAGGAATATTTTTATACTTTAAAAAATATACTAAAAACCTTTAATCGAAAATAAACGTATAAATACTAAAATACTCTACAAAATAATAATCTGTTTTTTTCACAACAAAAAAATTATAAAAATGTAATTGATAGCTATTCATGTCAAATAAGTTTCACACCATAAATTCCTTAAATATATAAAATCTACAGAGGGATAACTTTACATAATTCTGAATTAATTATAAATTTTAAGCTTCACACAAATTTAAAAAAATCCGTAAAAGTCCTTCTAATTCACAAAGGATCATTAATTATTTAAAAGTGGAAACAAAAAACAAAAAATGTATGTAAATTTTAAACCATTATATACACATTCGTACTTTCATAAATTTGATATTTTTTCTCTATAATTTTTAGCTTGTTTTCAAAAGTAAATATAAAACCAATGCTAGTATTTCAGTTTTTTTACCCTTTTATTTTCATACTCTTAGTGAGAAATGCAAATAATAGAGTAAAGAAAACATGTTTAATGCAGATATTTTTACACACGATGTAGTTTTATTAAAAAAAAAATAATAGAAAAATTTAAGCATTTTCTGATGATGAAGTCACAGCTGTCAAATGCGTCTCCAATGTATACAAGCAATGAGCTCAGTAGGGGATGTATGAAATTTTGTTCTTGTTACATCTGGTTCTTCAACAAAATTTACAGAAAGAATAGAAAAATTTAAAAAAAATTTTAATTTTTTGCAAATACACAATGAATTTCAAATACCTTTTTGCAGTTTTATCCGCTTGTATAAGCGGTAACAGTGACAGTTGCTTGAAAGGAGTATAACAAGATAGTAAATTAGTATGTCTGAAATCATCGCATTTCTTCTAAATCTACATATATAACATTCTTTCGATATTGACTTCTCAGGTTTTATATGTATAAAATAATATTTTCAACCCAATTGTATTCTCATCTTGAAAACTTTGTATGAAAAACATCAAAGCCGTTTCAAAAATCTCGTTAGCGCTCGTTTATTTATTTAAAGTTGGAATAGTTTTAGTCCTATCTAACATTTTTTATGTGTTACAGGCCAATACGAGCATTTTTGGTGCGGCATTAGTTGTCAAAGTAAGTTACATTAGTAAATCCTTCTTTGCCTGAAGTCATATTAAGAGATGGTTGTGTCGTCAAAAAAAATAAATAAATACCACATTAGCTATAACTAACATCCAATTTCTCTAACAAATTACATCGAAATTATTTAAAAACACTTTTGAATAGGCCACAAACAAATGGAACACGATTCACTCCAATCGCTGATAAAAAATTATAATAAAAATAAAGGACTTTGCTTAAACAAGTTTTTTGCAGTTAGTAGAAACCGCCAGAGGTCATCCGTCCCCTTACAAGTTTCACTTTACAGTAAAAAAAACTTTCAAAAATCTGGCCTGAAACTAATACATATGACCCGCAAGTGATTGACAGAAAGTGTTTGCGTTATATGAAAATGGCACGTTCTAAATATTGGATTTTTAAGATTTATTGTTTTTGTTTTCCCATAAAAAAAATGTGTTGATCTCAACATACTTTGAGGTCTTGAAAATCGGGAACAGCCATAAAAATATATAATGTCATGCTTAATTAAAGGCTTTCAGGTTACCTTTGATTTGAAAAACATTACGAGTTTTTTCTCGGAAAGGTCAAAGAAAATTTCTCATGACCTTTAAATAGGGAAATCAAAAATATAAAAATCAAAATATATGTTAAAGAATGTTTGCTTCTCTATAGTTGACTTATTTCAAAGTGACACGATTTATGAATCCATAAACTAAAATGATACGCATATATGTTTTAGACTTATTTAATAGGGTCTAATGATCAGCATGTATAAGAATTATGAGCGCGTTGCAAATTAGTATTTAAATGAACTAGATATTGAAGATTGAAAACAAACATTGATTTGTCCTTAGTTGCCTACTGATCTTGTGACCTCCTATAGGGATTTTAAATAGGCTTTTTAATATTGTAAATCCTTCCAGATATAAGAATCTATATGAACGATTCTAAGCTGGACTGTGTAGTTGAATGTGGTGTTTCTCTGGCGAACTAGGGATAGAGCCAACTTTACGGAGCCATTTTTGTAACCAATAGGAGAATGAACTGTCCAGAAGCAGATCTGTTTTTGGTTTGGCTGTAACGCAAATGTAGTCGTAATTCCTTCGGAGTCTATAAAATAATCTTTGTCATAACCAACTGGACTTGGACCAAGTTTCCTCCCTAACTGCCAAAACATACAGAAAGCTAGACAAATATATATTGAATAACCACACTGATATACCATAAATCAAAATAAACGATTTCCTAGATACATCACAGTTTTGGGATGGATCTAGCAATCCCATCTACCTTTTCGACTTATTATGACAAACACTATAACCGACTAGAGAAGTGATATGGTATTCTGATTATCGGCCATTAAATAATTTATAAGAATTTTAAAAAATGTGTACAAAATTAAGGTGTATACATATATCTATAGAGATATATAATAGATTAATAACATTTTATAATAAAAATATTTAAAAAATTTATTATTTTTTGTTTTTGTGTTAAATATTTCCTAAAAATCCTTTGATTGATAAAGACAATTAGCTTCTTCTGTGGGATCGCTAATTCTATATTTTATTTCATTCACACCAACAATAAATTTGGAATCACAAATAGTTTGTTTTTTAATATTCATTGAACCAATTGAAAATATATATTACGATATCTGCTGGCTAAAAATCATATCAAGAAAAAAATTTCTCTGACGGTAAACGAATTGAGAGAAAGTACGTGAAACTGAAGGAATTCGATTGAAACATATTCGGTTATTATAACAAATCGGTTTTCTTTGCACTCAGAAAACCAAAAATCACATTCAAGGTCAATCGAATGGTTTAATTCCTGCAATCGTACTTTGCATTTGTGATTATACAATTTATATTACAAAAATCATAATTTATTAGTACTGATAACATATTTATATTCCGAAATGAAATTCTGTAGATATGTATAACTGTAAAATACTATCACAACTATGTAATTGGCAACAATTGCGGTACTCACAACCGATACTGTTTTCTCTCTGTGTGTGTAGACATGCTTGTATGACTGTCGCGAGTTTTGGCTCTTAGTGACCCTCTTTTTCAATATAACTTATCTATTACAAATATTCACTAACACCTTAAACACACTTAGTACTACCTTAAAGTATTCATAGAAATAACATAAACTTTGTCTCTAGATTATTTTTTAACTGACTATACGACTTTATATTTTTTGTAAGTAAACAAACGAATCATAATAATTTAAATTTTAAATACTAAGCTGAAATTCGATTAAAATTTTCTTCCTCTCCTATGAATGTAGAAGTCACAGAAAACGAATAAGACTTCATCCCCATGAGTACTTCATGTTAGTTGCAGTTTAAAAGTACTTCCTTTACTAAATAATTTTTTCTTTATTTTTGATTATATTTTTTCTTGCGTTGCTGTTGTTGTTTTTGAAATGTTTTAAGAAAACTTAAAGTTTTAATTACTTTTAAAACCAGATAATAAAAATTAACTACATTTTCCCACTTTAAATAGGGTTTCTATTTAAATAAAAGACTGCTAATTGTATTTTTAAATTAACTGCTAGAACACAAAAGCAAATACTATTACTATTTTATTTAATTAAGTTCTCTGATTAATAGGAATAAAAGAGAAATTTCTTAACTAATAGATTTTTTTCAACGCTAGAACAAAATGCGGTTTAAGCAACAAGTGTTTTATACCTCAGCCATAGTAAAAGTTAAATCAATAAAAGTTTTCAATTAATTATTAAGATGGGAAGTAGATTACAACGAAATATTTATATTTGTACAGCTATTTCATATTAAGCTGCTAACTGCCAACAAATAAAATCTGATAAAAATTAGCTATGAACTATTTGTAAAATTGTTATTTCATAAATATTTTTTATTTTATATTACTTTTGTTAAACAATTATATAAAGATTTAAAAATATTTTTTACATGCAAATAGAAAATATTTTTCTTGCCAGATTCACATGTCGTATGTGTGTTATTATTTTATTTTCTCTCCATCACTCATACGCACCGCTGGCTTCATAAATAATTTTATGAGAAATGCATGATATATTATGCAAATATAAAATGTTTTCAATAAAATCAAACTATAATACAATAAATAACATAATACTTTGTATTATATCATTCTTAAATACAATAAAATCTTGGCGAGTTATTCCATTTATGTCTTTCTTCATGCAGGTATTCAAATAGCAACAAATAAAAATAAAAAAATAAATAAATAAAAAAAAATCTACAATAACTGCATTATAAACAAGTCAAAGAAATGTTATACTAAAAATACTTTAATGCAAGTTTTACAATTTTTATATCCACCAAAGCATGTAAAGACTATCTTTTTGTCATTTCATTTGTAACACATCGAAATATTAATTTAAGGCGCTTTAAAAGGGATATAACGAAAGAACACTTTTTCCACAATGCTAATAACCTTTGGCGCCAACTTCCCTCTAATATGCAAACGATTAGTAATGCAATGCATTTTACAACTGCACTATTTACTCACTTGAGTTAATGATAATTTTATTTTGTTAATGCAAACTCATTCTTAGTTTCCCCCTTAATATCGTATACCATTAAACAATGCATTTGATTACAACTTACTTTTTGTTAACTTAATTTTTTAATATTCTAATTTAAATTTTTGTCATACTTCTAGTTGCAATTTATTTTTAACTGATTTAATTTTATTTATTATCAATTAAGTTTTATTGTGCTACTATCTACCTTGTACTATTAGATAAGGCTTGTTCTTGTTGTGCTGTATTGATTAAGTAAATAAATATATAAATAAATAAGGTATACGTTTTTGGAATCATGGCATGACTTGAATATGATTTAAGGAAATCATTTAAGTGCCTACCAGTCTTTTAAATGCACACTAAGTGATCCATTACAAAAAAGGTGAAAAAAAATATTTTCAACTTAAATGTTTAATACACAAGACAATTATTAGGTATTGAAAATGAGCGAAATCGGATCATTACAAAGAAGAGTTCTTCATTGCAATCCCAAAACGTAAAAATCTGGACATTGCTTAAAAAAATTAAGAAGACCATAATCCAAAAGAGATTTAAATATTTTTCAAAGAAGTCATACCCAATTAAATTAGTAAATAAAAATTTTTACAAGGCATGATAATAAGGTAACTAAATTTTTTTTAAATTTAAAATTATGCAAAAGCTGCAACTACAGATTGTAGTATGAATATAATTTTAAGATATATATTTCATGAATCAGGGTCAATGCTAACTTACTTCTTAAACATTTTGATTTATTAAGCATGTTTTTGAAAATTTTATTGTTCTTCGTCTCAGTTCAACATCAAACAAAATCCTAATACCCCCTTTGAAAAAAGTTGCCCTAAAAAAATCGTGTAACAGCTTATAGTATATATCTGTGGTAAGGAGGAATAACTGCTTAAGTCAACATAAGCTACCATTGAGATTATTGCACTATTGCAAATCTACAATTTAAAACTACCTTCAAGCAAATTCAATTATTTTAGAAAAGTTATAGCGTAAAAACTTTTGTCTATTTTCTTTAGTGTATAGTTTAATTTGAAATAACAACTGACATTTCTATATAATTTTACTAAATATATGAAAACCAGTTTGATCTTTAATTACTACAGCGCACAACGCATATAAAATTATTTACTTTTAAAGGAATTAGTTTATGAAACTTAACTCAGAAATTTAAAACTGCTTTTCTAAAAAAATATACTACTAATTACCACAAAGATATCAATCGTTACATGTAAAAAGGCCCTAACTCGTATTTTTACGAAATTAAGTTTTTCAATTACATCAAACACCTAAAACACATAAAACAAAAACAGTTTTACAAGAAATTTTACTAAAGAAGTTCCATTATGACAAAACAGTTTCTACTTCAACTTTATCTTCTCTTGTAAGTTTAAAATTATTTGGAGTAAGAACCTTTCTATTTGCAACCGAACATGAATAGAGAAATTGATTGAAACTTATTTGTCTGTCCGTGTGTGTATTTAAATCAACTTAAAAAAGCCCCCTGGATACGCGTGAGATATTAAAGTATCAGAAATATTTGGAAGCAGGTCAATATTCAAAATCAGAAACATCGGTGCATAAACAACTGAGATAAGAGTAAAAAACCACGATCACCTCATATTTTTTTCACAACAACATCATACATACATGTAAGTCATATATGACTCTGAGATGCCCATCTCAGAAGAGACCGCCAATAATGTAAACATTTGGCCGTCTACTTAAAGTTCTGCTTGCATTGCTATTTATGCCCACACAGCGACATTCGTTGTTTGGCGGAGAATTAAAGGGGAAATCACTCTTCGTTGCGAACAGATCATGCAAATATTGCAGATCTGGTAAGTCTAGTATATATATTCTTAAGTTTGCAACAACACAAAAATAATATACACTAAAATTACATTTCCCACACAAGCACTTATTTCCAATACTAAAAACAGTTGGAAATTTTCAAAAGTAACGCTGGCAATAGAATATATAAAAGACTTGCAAGATCTGCAACATTTGTATGATCTGCTTGCAACGAAGGATGATTTCCGCTAAAGTTTATCAAAGGAATTGAACGATTGAAATAATTTCAATGTGTAACTGATACCGTTTTTCAGAGATTCATCATAAATGAATCTCTACATGAAGTACTTGAACGCATGCATCATTTGCATCATCGTTTATTTACATGTACTTACATACTCTATGTTTAGCATTAAGATAATGAAAGAATAAATAATAGATTTGTTAAAAACTCAAAACCACTTGCATGCATGCATCAACGGAATAAATATTTTTTTGTTTAAACAGAATAAAAAAACTTAAATTGAACTTAAATATTTGATTGTAAGAAAAATAAAATAAATTAAAATTAAATATTTTATTGTTTAAATAAAATAAAAAACAAAACTTGCAAACGTGGTATACTGGTTACAGTAAATGTTAGACGTGGTTAGAGCATCGAATCCCAGCTGTGGGCAAAAAAAAACAATTTTTTTATTTTTTTTATTTATTTAATTTTTTTTATTTTTTTTAAGGATACATAAGTAAACTCCATTTATAATTTTACAATGGGATGTTTTGATACAAGTATGTTTTTTATATGATCGTATTTCATATGAGATGAATGGTGATACAAACACTTGTTCTTGCATGACGTTGTGAAGGGTATATAACATTCCGCACGACCGAACATAGCTCTCTTTCTTGTTTTTTTTACTGTTACAACTCAATTTTTGGTTTTAGAATATAATAAAGTTTATGTATATACTAAAATAAATAGATATGTTTGTGTATATGTATAAACTAAAAAAAAAATGAATTATGTATTACTTACCTCTTTTCATAAATAATTAAGTTGGTAATGTACAAAACACACTGGGTAAGAAAATTCATTATTTTTAAACCAACCAGAAATTCTTATTTAATGCATTAAGTATTAATAAGATACACGCCTTCTTTAATTTAATTTTCAACACTAATAAAATAAGATATTATTTGGTTGAATAAAAATAGTGAATTAGAAAAAACCAATACTCGATTTTATGTCAATAAAACTTAAACAGATCTCAAAAATACGTAAATATATTCAAATATTAAATAAATATATTATGTTAAACTTTTCCACAGGCCGAATCTCTAGACTATTGGACAGATTTGCCACCAGTAGTACAAACCTTACACTACAGTTTGAATGCCACTCACTACCCTTTTTTTCCATAGGGCTATAATGCTAATAAGAATTTAGAAATTTAAAAGCACTCTGTTGTGTTAGATAAGGGTAGACCCGCCATGATATAAGTTAACACCATCACAAATAAAATCAGTTATTATTTGGTTGAATAAAAATAGTGAATCAGAAAAAACCAATACTCCATTTTATGTCAATAGAACTTAAACTGACTGCATATTTGCAGCGGGAATAAACATAGTTCCCATCAAAAGTGATAACGCAACAAAAAGAACATCTGCAGTTTTCTCAGCTACATCAGTTTCATCAGAATTAGATAATAATAAAAATAATAATAATAATAATAATAATGTAGGAATATCTTAAGATTTAGATTTTAAGTTCAGTGTCAATTTAGCACAGAAACAATAATATTTTTTTTTTAAATAAAAAACTTGATTTATTTTAATTTATATATTTTGGTGTTAATGGTGCTTAAGGTCACACTTTTTTTTTTTTGCCACACCAGAAACTTCTTGGAGAATTTTGATTTTTTTTCTGGCGTTACTTTTGAACATTATCTCGTCCATCAACCAAATAAAAATCTGGACCCAGAAATTGTAAAAGATAGAACACAAGTTTCTCCTCACCGAAACATGTGTATTTTTAATAAAATTTTACTTATTTTTTTTACGATTTGGAACTTACTGTACTTCACACGACTTCAACGCAGCATTTACAATAGCTCTGTCAAAAAAAATTTTTTTGCGCGTTTACCAGTACAAGCTGCTCTTTGGAAAGAAGTACTCACAGTGCTCTTCGATAAAGCTGTTTGACTTCTTTTGCCTTATCAATATCTGTTGTAAACTGTTTTCTTCCTGATCCAGGTTTTCTTTTAATATCTACATTATACTTGTAAGGTTTAATGGCTTTTAAATTAGTCTTAGGTGTGTTTTTTATTAAAGGTATCTACAATTTTGTATATTTTCAATATAAACTGTTCTTTATAATAATGGTAATGGGTGTGAAAAATTCGGTGTAGTTGCATGTATCAAAATCACATTTATTTAAGTATTTGCCATCAAAAAAGTTAAACAAAATTGTTTGTCTACCTTAGTGCAGTTTTTTCTTTAGTACTCTTTTTGTATTAGCTCAAACCCTTAGCCGAATAGCAGAAACAATTTAATTTCGAATTAATGTTATCGTTACCCTCAAATGTTAAACAATTTGCAAATGTCTTTATCTTTAGTTTAGGACACAACAATAGAAGAAATTTTAAGTGAAATGTTTTCACTTTATTACTAAACATTGTATTCGTAACAAATTCATTTTACAAACTTTTAATAATTTAAAAAATGCATTGCAAATATGTCTATAGCTGCATTGTTTTTAAAACCTACTTTTACAATTTATTTTTTTGTCACTGAAAAACTTACAGTTTTTACACAAAAATTAATTAAGTGGCAGTTAAATTTACCCTTTAATGTACTTATGGTATTTTGAATGCTTTTATTTTTTTTCTTAAGCAAAATAAATAATTTTACCTCCAAGGGCATGTTACCTCGGCGAAGTGCCCAAGCCTTAGTGCTACAACTAGTCTGGAGTATAGACGCATTACCAACACCTCTGATTAGGGCATAGGAAAATCCTGTAACTTGTAAAAACAGGTTAACGAGACTCAAATTTCACTATACCAAAGATCACAGATAGACACAGATCAAGTGTGAATAATATGGGGGACCTTAGTCTAACGAAGACGCTATCGATGGCAAAGGACTCTGCGATTAGAATTGTCGGCAATTTGAAATTGTTTTAAGAAAATGACTGTAGAAGCGCGGTTCTTTCGCATCTTAATTAAATAATTTATAAATCAAATACTTCTTTAGTTGTTGACAACAGTTTGATTTAGGACCAACATATACAAATAAAACTAATTTAAAAATAAATTCAATTTAAGTTTATAAAATGTTGTGAAAAATTAGTATTTGGGAAAAAGAAAACTTTTTGACAAACAGCAATAGCAACAACATTTTTTATAATTGATTTATGTGATTTTTAAACAATTTCTTAAACAACAACGCACAACCAGAAAAGCTACTTTCCACATGAGAGCAAATGTTTCTTAAATATTTCTATAAATGTAAAATGTTTTTATATTTCTTAAACAAAGAAATTTATTTCCAAACTGTCACAACAAATCACTAAACCAAAATGTAAAATGAATTATTTTTATTTAATTAAATATATTTGGATTTACACAAATACAAATACTTTGGCTTTTAGTATTGTAAAGTGAACAAAAAATTTATAAAAAAAAACAACACAAATATCAATCCAGCTACTCAACAAAAATTATAATTTAAAATATCAAAAACATTTAGAAATCAATTTTTATATTTTCTGACAAACTTTTACCATTTCACCTGTCTGGTGTTTGAGTATGAGTATATATTTGACTCCTGTTACCTGCTGTTCATTTATGGTTTATTCTTGCATACATAAGCTTGTGTGTATGTGTGTAATTTTTGTAAATGGTTTTGTTCTTTTTGTAAAATTTTCAGGTGAAACATTGCGGCTTTATACTACATCTACATTGAGGTTTAAAACGTTGGTAGTGTTGGTTTTAGCCGTACACATCCAGTTAAACCAGCAACAGATTGATTTCATTAGTAAAGCATTTCCTACTTTATTAGTTTACAAAATAAGTTTTCAATTTTTATTTATTGTAGTTACTTACATTTTCGAAATCTAGGTCATTTAATAAAATGCGCAATATCCAGTAATTTTATTGATTGTGTGGTCTCTTTAAGCATGTGGGGAAATTCGGTCATCTGTTCAGTCAACGTATTGTGTCAAAGTGTTTAGTCAGCCTGCTATTACATCTATTTGGAATTTTTTTTTTTTAAATAAAATTTCACGAACTTTTAACATTACGACAATCGTTAAATTTGTCTACACTTAATATTGTTTGTACTAACGAGTATGCGTTTCACTAAATAATTTTTAACGATACTCGACAACTACTACATTAAAGTGGCATCTTTGTCATAAAAAATTTACAAATAGATTATCCATTAACATTACTCCCACAAGCAGTCGCGCCAGATCCGAGACTTAAACAAGAGTCGGTTATCAAGTCTAACTTTTTGTCTATAAAATAAACAACAAAATTATTGTCATTTGAATACTATTAACAACTGTCGTTAAAATATACTACTGAATACTGAAATCTTTAAAATTGTTATTTACTTTTTTTCAACAATAAGATTTTCATAGTGAATCGCACTACTGATCTTAAATTTAAATTTATATTGATGAAACAACATCATATATCAAATTTAATAGATTTCTTATAGACATGTCATGACAGATAGACATGTGTATGACATGATCAGATTATCAGTTGTTAAGGTTTCAAATATGACAGAAAGATAAGCTCTTAAATATAACGTGTTCACCTTGGAGTTCATTTACTCGTATTTTCTATTATTTTAACTAGTTCTCCTTACGATGGAAACATACATTGTCAAATTTTACTTAGGTATGTCAGAGGTGTATATTCGAAAACAATTTTTGTTAACTACATTTTTTTTTTTATAAATAAGAAAAATAAAAACAGTTGAGTGGGCTTTCTCCTCTGTTTTCCAACCGATTTAAGTAAAAAAAAATATACCGTTTCAAACATATTTAATTAAATCAGTGCAGACTATGCCATCCTAAGCATAAAATTTAATACTAAAATTTTTACGGATCATGAACTGTAGCGTCATGAATTATAAAAGTAAAATGAAAGAATAAAGGCTGATTAGCCGACTGTTGATGGAAAGAAACCACACCGTTTACTTAACGTACGCAGTTATAGAAACTTGCAATGGTGTTGTCAACGCGTTGCTTCCGAATTTATGGAAATGTTTTACAGCCGTTTTTGTTGTACGATGAATGCTAGTTTTAACATCAGTTGTAATATTTAAGTAGATGTGTATGCATGTTTTAATTTTTTTGTGTCACGCCTGATCGTGATTAGATAAAAAATTAATTAAGCATGAGTAATATTATGAGCGATTTAAAAATCTTGCAAAAATTTTAGAAAGATGTGCTTCAAACCAAATGAAATTGGGTGTTTTTGTTTATATACGTCATAATCAAATAAGTTCAGGTATATTGAAATTTTTTATGAGCGCTCGAGATAATAAATAATGAGAGAATGTGCGTGATTGAAAAATTTTCTACATGAGCATGCGTGATTATAAGAAATTGAAAATTACCCCGTGCGTTACCGTTTATTATTATATATTTTGTTTGAACTGTAAAGGGTCCGCCATCTAACTTTTTTTTCCACTAGTGCTTATTTCGTTAATGGTAATACTTAGCTCATATCTGATTCGATAGGTAATTAGTTTTATCCTTCCGCTGAACGAATATGATTGTGTTTACGCTTTAGCAACGCTGAGAAATATTGCGACATTACTTTGGCCGATTTTGCCAAAAAAAATCATTTTTTCAGATGAAGCTCATTTTGATCTTGGCGGGTATGTAAACAAGCAAAATTGTCGCATTTGGGGCACAGAAAACCCGCACGCATACCCAAAACGAATCACTGTTTGGTGCGGATTTTTTGTCCAGAAGCATAATTGGTCCATTTTGCTTAGAAAATGAGCAAGAAGTGGCCGTTATAGTCAATGGCGATCGTTATCGGGCCATGTTGAACACATTTTTGTCCACAAAAATTGAAAAGAAGGATATTGGCAACATTTAGTTTGAACAGGACGGCGTTACGTGCAACACAGCCGAAGCTACACTTTTTTTTATAGTACTTTCAAAAAAAAGTTTATTTGGCGGAGCTTTTATATGAAGAACGTAAGTAAAAATTATTGTAATTATATTTATAATGCATTTTTGCGATTTGTTGTACAATATCGACAAGTTATACAACTAATAACGTTTAGGGGTTAATTATATAAGCCCGTGTTATAGCAATTTGATTTATGTAAATATAAGAAAAAAATATATAAAAATTTAATAATAAATCTAAAGAATTTTTTCTTGATTAAACAAGTAAATATAGAAAATCTTAAATAAATTATTTTAAACACATGTAAAGTAAATATAAAATCCTTTAAATAAACAACTTTTTTGTGTTCCATTACAGCAACGGCACATTACAGTCGGCTAACGAAGCCTTAATAGAAATGAAGCATAATGATTGGCGACTGGGGGACAAACTCGTTCATCTAATGGGCAATTATGCGCATGCCATAATCACTTTTTTCTTTCAATCTAGGTTGTAGGTACAAATTGTTTTTGTAAAGTAATTGTATTATTATTTTGACTAAGTGAGAATTAAGGAGTTAAAAGAGATTTATTTGTTTCAAAATGATTTGTTGTTCTTTATAAGCAAATATAACTTTTAATTTTTTTTTTTGATTTTTCCGAACAAGCTTATGATGCCTAAATGGCATGGAATAAAATTTTTCATCTTTTATGTCTGCATAAAATTTTTCAATTTAACCTTAACATAACCAAGGTTCAAATCAGAGAACAGAATGAAACCATTCGCGTTTGATGCCTATTCACAAACTCATTGTTTTTGTATTGCCTTTGATTAATAACAAAAAAAATGTAAATTGGCATTTGCACATTCATTTCTTTTTCTGCTTGCACTTTTAACAATCTCTTTTTGTGACAATGTCATACGAAAGAACTGAAAACATTCCCACCATTCGTTCAGCATTCGTTGACATTTGTGTGTAAGGTTTGTAAACAACTAGTTTTGTTTATATACATGTTATATGCATATGTCTATACATAAATATTCTATGTGCTGCTTTATGGGTTTAACTTTGCCTTTTAAATTAAATTTCGGCCGCGTAAATATTGAATTTTCAGTTATGTGCAGCGTTTTTTAAATAAAAAATCTTAAAATATTACTTAAAATACACAATGCTAAACACAATAAACTGATAAGTTTATTTAAAATTTACTTGTATTTATTACACAAATGGAAAACTTACATAATCCAAATATATGTGGTATTAAACATAAAGTCAAAGAAACACAAATATATTTGGCAAATTAAATAATTTCTCAAAATATTTATAAGTATATCTGTACTAATTGACGTAAGAAGTTAAACGATTTGGTAATTTCATTTTTTTTTTTCAACACTAGAAATATATTAAGTTCAACTGTTGTATAATGCTACAAGTTACATTTACAGAATTTTTTTCAACGAGCATTAAAATCATTCATACAATTTGCTCAGTATTCGTTGCTCTTGCGACTGTTAGTTTACTTTTGTAAAAGACAAGCAATGCAGGATTCGTTATTCGTTATACTCTCTTATTGTGAATCATGCCATGCATTGCTTTACTTAATTGATGTATATTGTCAACAAAAGACTCTCTATTTGAGATTGTATTCAAAGACATAAAATAGGCCAATCAAACCGTTCTCTGGTTCAAACTACTCACAGATGTTTAAAAACTGCTTGTTTTCTGCCATCGGCATTGTGTTGGAAGGTAATAAATTATGATTTTGTTGTATTTTATTTTTTATTTTTTTTGCCTGCATCAAAACAAACTAGTTAAAAACTAAACAAAGACTTTGATCCGAACCACAACACAAAGCAGTATTAAACATTGCTAGGTATTTGCGTGTACGTATGTGTATGAGGCTTCCTGTTATTACTTATAAAAACAAATTTACTACATGTCTAAACAAACGTTCATATATACACGGTATATTGGTTGTTCGACATACGATTTAAAAATTATCTGCAAAATTTGTTCTTTATTTGCAGACTACAAACATATTGTTTTTGGTGAATAAAACCTAAATGATTTTATTAGATAAATTACCCTTTATTAATATATTAAACTTTTTTTTTTTTAAATTGTTCTTATATTTTCCAGTTGTATATAAAATACAACTTTTCGAACACCCTTACAAACATTGGCATAACTAGACCATTCTGTGAGGTGTAATGCCATCCTCCAAAAATTTATTTGGAAAGTTTTAAGAAAATCAACTGTTTAAATTTCATAAACATTAAAACTTAATTTAGTTTAATATTTTTACCAACAATATCTTCACACCCCAATTTAAAAAAAATATTTTAGGTTTTTGCTGCCCCTAGAAAAAATGTGTAGCGCCGTCAGTGCTTACAAAGAACTTAAAAGCTTTATTTGACCAACAACTGTTACAACAACTTCAAGTTTACAGTTTACTTAAAGGCCCAACATTAAAAATCAAAAGCAAAATCGATCACAAATGATTTTTAGCCTTGACATGAAACACAAATATTTTTTTTAGGGTAAAAATTACCAACACATGTACACATGCAGTTTTTGATTTATAGCCATTTGTTGTGGCTGTCAGGTTTGTTGTGTGGCAAGAATTTCATTGAAAATATTCCCTTAGATGTTTTGATTAAAACAAATCTTTCAAATATAGAAAAATTTTAAAGTTTACATTTTATTGAACATTAATGTGCAGAGAAAACTTAGCAACTATGAGTGTTGCATGTGTTTTGGAAATTGTTAATATTTATGGTTTTACTTCTCTTTTTGAAATAAACTTAAATGTAAATGTTTCATTAAGTATTGAGGGAGTTATAAAACTATAAACCTGATGAAATCTGAGAGAGTTAACTGTATCACTATAATATCAAAGGTGGGAGAATGCTGAAGTCATTAAATTAAGAAATAGGAACTAAAATGGGTTTTTATAACAAACAGAGGTAAAAATTGCCAGCTAATTCACCAAAATGTCGTTCGCTAGGCTTATACTATTGCAATTGCGGAAGATATTCGATTAATAAAGGAAATTGATAACAAAACTCTGATTTTAAACATTACATACTGTAAATCAATTATCAAGAGTTGTATGTTTGCGAGCCCTGCATAATTTGAACATCTAGGAATAAAATGGAGACCAGGCCATTACGGCATTATCGGAAACAAAATAACCGAAAAGTTATACAAAATTTTATTATTTTTTTATAAATCCTATTGAAGATTTAAAAATAACTTAAATGGAAAAATATTCTGCAAATGAGTTGGCAAGTACTTAGAAAATTATCTAGAGTAGCAACAGGTCACAGGAAGCTGAGAATTCATCATTGAGCAGTAGGATGACTCAACATTTAAAGCATGCTTAAAAAAGTATGAGACTTTAGAACACTACCCTTGTAAATGTATGAGACGCAAGAACTTTAACGTGGAAATCTCTACGAATTTTGAATGGCCAATAAAATAAAATCCTTAAGGATTGCATTCAAGGGACTGGATGTTGAACCCAGCTAAAATATTAAATTAATTTGAGATCATGATTCCAATAGATGAATTATTTTCCTAATAGCGAACTCTTGAATACATAAAATGAACTTTAGACTTTAATATCCCTCTTTACTAACGTAACCCAACTTAACACAAATATAAAACAGTGAAAGCAAAACAGTTACAAAGAAGATGCTTTTTATTTTAAAAAAATAGTAAATTTCCTTATATCAATCTATTTCTCTTATTGTTTTGAAATTTTTCATAAACCAGCTTTTAAAATATTAACTAAAGAACATATTCTGATTATTGGTTTAATTGATATTTTTTTCCTACATTGTTAGGGATATTATTTTTTTCATATTCATAATTTTTTGTTAAAATACATTATTCTTACAGTTAAACCACAGTTTTTAAATACAACACATATGATTTCATAACTGTACTTGAAAGAAGAGTTGTACAATTAGAACTGAATAGTTGACCAGTTAGAACTTTAGAACACATTAGTAATGTATTTAATAAACTTTGATAAGGTCTTTCCTTTTAATTTCACTCATTGTGCTCAGATTATATAAAACAAGTAAGAGCACTATATTCGGCTGTGCCGAATCTTTTATACCCACCACCAATTTTGTGTACATTTAAAGCACAATATTTATTATTTTGTTAATCACTATAGAATAATCTCTTTATAATAAAATATGTATCACTTTCTTTGTAGAGGGTGGTTAAATTTTAAAGGCCCATGTTTAAGGTGAACCACATCTAAACTTCAACTTTTTTCTTGTATTTCATTTGACATTTCTCAATCTCAGACTAACTCAATTTGAACCGTGGAAAGATACGCAATCGAGCAACGCTTTTAAATATTAAAGATTTTTATAAAAATGGGCGTTCAAATCAAAATGCATTTTGTGCACTTCGTGGTTCTTTTGGTCAACATAATCGTTCGAATTCGTCCACAATCGGGAGAATTGTAAAAAATATTTAAATGTCTGCAAAGCAGGTTTGTATGAAATGTGAAAACATCTGTGAATGCCGTCTTAGTTCGTTGAATGGGAAACATTGCTGTTTTTCACGATAACGTGGCAAAAGAGCAAGCAACCTCGACTCATCATCGTGCCCAACAATCGAGCATCAACAGTGTCATTGAAAATTTGGACTATCGGATCGTGGTGTGCCGCCTAGGTTGGGGGGCCATTTGGCCGATATTTTGTTCCATACATAATTGAAGCATACAAATATTATCATTATAAAAATAAATGATAATAATTTCATAATAATTTTATTCAAAATCAACATATTCCCTTAAAATAAAACCACCCATTATAACTTCGGTATGCTAGTAAAATGTTTTCGTAAATTTAGTCTTTCAACGAAAGTGGCCGTTAAAGTACGCGTGTCAATAAAGTTTCTGCTAATAAACATAACTTCATATTTCAATATAGTCCTTTAGTATTCCAAAATCTTTATTCATAGAGAATTTAAATGAATTTAAGAGGAAGAAAGTGAATTTAAGGTTAAATTTTAAGGGCCACAATGTGATTTAAAATATACATTCTCTGCACTTTTCTAAAACGGGAAATTTATTAGTAAGATTTTGATTTTTAAACTTCTATAACATTTTGCTTTTAAAAGATTTTCAAACGAAATAAGTTTTGTATAATAAATTGTTTATAATGTTTAGAGATAACTATTTTTGACTTAGGTCAAAATTTTCCTAAATTCCCATTTTTAATAGAGCATAATTTCAGGAGAACATAAGCATAAGTTGTTAGCATGCCATCTAGTAGCTGCTAGTAGAGTCATATATCTTATCATCTTTATCTTATATTTATCTACAGTACGATAAATGACGCAGTGTAAGATGAATAAATGCTAATATATATGACTAAAATATTTTTATACAAATTTAAGGAAAAAAGTGTGCGTGGCACATCTATTTTCCGTTATAACGAAGACTTTGACCAAAAAGCCATGTCTGCAAAATTTCAGAATCGTACATATAGTTTTGTCAGTTTTATTACGTTTTAAATTTGAAATATACACTGTGCGGTATACATTTTCGTACATTTTTATCTGTAACTCTTTTCCTAGTTCATAGATTTAAGCCATTTTCAGGGAAAAATATTCTTTTGACTCGATAAATATATATTCGAAGTTTCATGACTACGTTTATGCGTCTGAACACAATTCAAAAGTGAAAGTGGGCGTTATAGTAGGCGTGTCAAAGTTGTTTTGTTGCTTTTATGACGTTTTTGTTTTTATATATACCGAAAAATACACTGTGCGGTATAAATTTTCGTACATTTTGATCGATAACTCCTCTCCTAATGCATAGATTTAGACAATTTTCGGGGGAAAATATTGTCTTAACCCAGGAAATATATATTCGTTTCATGAGTCTACGTTAAGGCGTTTGGACACAATTCCATTTTATTCGATGTTCGAAGGACACGGTTTTTTCGACCTACTCTTGCCTTTCGAGCTATAACTCTCTTCCTAATATTCCGATTTAGCCCATTTTCAATACCAAACAAAGCTTGTCTATAAGAAAGATTCTGGCAAAATATGAGCCCCCTAGCTTTTTCGGTGCGACCTCTATCGTGCTTTCAACAGACGGACAGACGGACGGACATAGCTAGATCGTCATAAAATCAAACCACGATTTAGAATATATATACTTTATGAGTTCTAAAATGGATATTTCGATGTGTTACAAACGGAATGACAAAATGAATATACCCCCACCATTTTTTTGGTGGCGGGTATAAAAATAGACACGTTTGTGAAAATTTGTTGCAAATTCCAAATAAGTCCTTCTGTTACAGTTGCTATGGCGAAACAATATGTCGTCATGCAATTTTTCAAATTAACACATACATATTTATATTTTACATAATTAAATTCATTTTAGATAAATTGTGGCTCCTATGGTCAACCACAAACATGTTCGAAATAAAATGCAATATTTTTATTGTTGTTTACATTTTTATACCCTTCACCTGTGGTGACTAGGGCATATACAGCTGCATCATTTAGTTTGTAATTTTTGAAAACTTCATTTACGATGCCATAAATAATATGTTTTCTTAAAGCTTATAAAACAAGCAATAGATTGAGCTATGTTCATTTGTCCGTTTTTTTTAATCTAGATTTTAGAAAACCCCACATATTTCACGGACCTGTATATTATATCAATCGTATGCAATTATTGGGAAACAAATCGCTATTGAAACCCAGCACAGTCACCATATAACTTTCTCAGATATGAGTAGACAAGCACAACTACTTCAGTTGTTTCCCATATTTTTACAACAAACATTTAAAATTTTTTAGCTACGGGATTTACAGACACACGAAAGACACTAGATTTCTAGCCGTAATATTAAAAAAAATAATTTTTACGAAAACTAACAGATTGACCTAAAACTAATTTAATTATTAAAACATAAATTTGATATTTTTCATATAACTTAGAAACAAAAATCAAAAACCTTCTAGACATTCAAGAGTGTCGACTGTGGTATTAAATGAGGGACTTAGAGCACAAAGGGTACAAGAGCCTTTTTGTTAAATTGAGTTAACATATGGAATTAGTAGGTGATGTTCGGAGAAGTTTAAGGCATAAAAGGGGAATGTGGAATTCTTATCCGAAAGTGAAATATAACGACTAGTTCTAAGACTTGTCATTCAAAATACCTAATTGAAACACAAGGTATAAGAGCACCTAGCTCCCTTGTGCTCAAAAATTTAAATTTATTTTTCACGTTGGCTGAGTAGGTGAAACTCATAGAAATTTTTCTAGTGACTCGTTGTAGTACTTGTCATTAAATTACTTTGGATTTCACTTGCTTTATTTGTAGATTGTATCCAAAACATGGGAATTTTAAAAACTATAACAAAAAGATTTGTGAAACTTATGTATCTGAAGATTGGGAGAAGCTTGTGGTAAATTCAAAAATCATAAATATTCAATAGTTACACTTTTATAAGGATGAGCCTTAAATTAATACTACTACTCTAATTCATATAAATAAACAAGAAAACTTCACCAGAGTAAATAAAAAAGCTCACAAAATTGGCCAAGCCGTTCTGTTGCTCCCGCAACTTTCATAAAAAACAGCGTCAAAACCAAGGTTAGGTTAGGTTAGATCCGGCAGCCACCCGAAGGCATAGCTCACTTGGGTCCTCCGAGGGTCCCGTTGTGATACCGTCAAATCCAAAAAAACTTAAGAAATTCAAGAACATACAGAATTTTCTTTGTTTTATACCATCAATCTATCACGAATTGCTCCAGAGCAATACCTAACGATAGAAAAAAAGAATTTTGGAAAATAATTTAGAGCTAAGATGAGGATGAGTACCATGGTGTCAAGAAATCTTATTGTGCCACCTTAAAAAATGTAACAAAGAACCACAGAAGCTTTTCTTTAAAAAATGTTATTTAAAAAAATAGTGTTTACAGTTTTATACCCACCACCAAAAAAAAATGGCGTGGGGTATACTTATTTTGTATTTATTTTCAGAGTCCTGGTATCATTTTAAGACGAACTAACAATGTCTGTTCGTTTGTCAAAAACACAATAGATCTCGATCAGAAGAAGTTAAGGAGCTCAAATATAGCAACAATATTTCATGTATAACAGAAATATTTTGTGTTCAAAATGGGCTTATACGCTATTTTAGGAAGAGAGTTATAGCTAATATAGTTACAAAGGGAAGAGAGTTATAGCTTTAGAATAGATTTAAAAATAAAATTCTTTCTGACATCGTATAAAATGCGATTGCGTTTAAACGCAACAACGTAGAGCAATCAAATTTTACAAGTTTAATTCTTGAGATTATTATATTACGAAACAATTATATTAATCACTAGTTCGACCAATTCTAGATTAAGGATCAATTACACGTAAAGAAAAAATATGGTTGTGGTAACCATAATCGAAGAGCAACATACTATGATTGAATTGTATGATTGTGGTTAAAACATATAATGGTTAGCAGTTATCATTATTATGTTTAATTAAAGTATCATTCAATAATCATTTATATGACTACAATTGAAATCGAAAATCTTTGCTTTTTTATGGCAAATTATTGTCTTTTGCTGTAACATACACATATTGATTGTACCTACTAATTTAATTGCAATTTTTCTATCAATATTTTTTACATTTTCTCGTTTATTTTTGAATTTTATTTAATTTTTCAACATTTTTGTTCATTTTTTTACATCTCAAACTTTTAAAATAATAAAAATTTATTCAGCAAAAAGAAGAACCGTTGAAATCAAATTATTATTAAAAACAAATCATACCTTGATTGCTTTCTAACCATACTGTTGTCTCATCTATTATTTAGTGATTATATGTAATTTGTAATGCTTTTGAATATAATGTTATTGTTGTAGAATTATTTTTTTTAAATCATACTATTTTTAAATGATTACCATTTTGAAACTTTTACGAATAGTAAACATTAAATGATACAATTCAAGCAAATGCTTGATTATCGTGACAAAATATATGGTGAAACGAAACAAAAATAATTATTACTGTTTTCGATAACCAAATATTGTTATAGAAACTATAATATGACCGTCGTGATCATGTCGTAACCACGGTTTTTCTTTGCGTGTATAACATTCATATTGATAGTATTGATTTTAATATTTTGTCTACGTGGCCTTAGATGGAATTCGTTTTACTACTACAGGCTCTGTCTTATAAAAATATCTACTTTAAAAATTCTTCGTTTAACTCTAGGTTTTTTATTTGTGCTGGGTCTAATTCAAGGCGATGTCGATTCTGAATTCCTGATAAGTAAAATATCTTTTAATGTTCCAACCAGACCAACTCGAAACTTCTGTCTTATGAACTAAAAATATTATAGATCCAACTAAGTTAATAATGATCCTCTTATCACCTGATTCGCCTTAATAAAATTAAAGAAATTGTAAAAGGAAATATTATTTTATATTTTAATCGTTGAATTGAATAGAATATTATTTTATATTTAACCTAAATTTTGTTTTGTTATTTTACATACATGAGTCTGTAAGGATATATAATCTATAGACAAAAAACAAATAAATAAATAAAAAAACATGATTCTGAAATCTAGACTCAGCTATAATGCGATCATTATTATACACATGTTCATAATGGTGTGGTATATTGTGAGATTCGGCACCGCCAAATACGGCACTTCTGCTTGTTTGTTTTGGTTTAACAATTTTGGTTTTTGTAATAATATCCATAGTTTTTGCTACCTCATAATTTATTGCAAACTAAATATTAAAATTATTTTTATTTAAAAATATATGCATTTAATAAACAAGAATACTAAACGCGCAACGTAATTTACATGGTGATTAGTCAACGTTTAAGTGATTGTTTAAAATTCTTCCATCATATATTTATTAACATTTCTTTTAAAGCTTTAATTTTCTACTTCCTTTACACCACAGTTATTTGGTTAAATTGTGACCTTTTTAACAATACGTTTTCAACTTTTAGCATGTTCATCCACTCATTATATACAATTTAATTAACTTAACTAATTTCGCAAACTATTTCAATATTAAACATTTCTTTGTGAAATTAATCAACAAAATTGAATTGTTTATTTGACATTATCTTTGCTTTTATCTTCAGATTTATGAATAATGGTTGTAGTATAAGCTTATCCTGTTTCATGGTTAACAAACTCCTGCTGCTTACAAACTTATGATTGATTACATAAATAAAAGCCAAAAGTTATCTTTCCATTGTTATAGTTGTTGTGTGTCTTTGTTAATATTATTTTTTACTATTATGTCTGCATTAATTAGCTTTGAGAAAACAGCATGGAATTCACGTATTTATATTAATGATATTGATTTGACAAATTTATATAAAAACTACCTGACATACAAACAAATACTTGCAAACGTCAATACATAAACAATAATATAAATATCTATGTGTATGCGTATGTTTGCTCAGTTTATTTGTACAAACAACAGCGTTGAATATAAAAATAAATAATAGACCACGTTCTTTGTCACTGCTACAACCACTAACGCCACCAACATCACCTTCATCGCCGTCAGCGTCAATGTGAAAACAACAATTTTGTCGATAATCACAACTTAATAAATGAGCAAATAGTTGTAAATAATGGTTAACCATACCCTCTTAATATTATGTGGCAGTCTTACTACCCCCAGCAATATGAACAAAAATGAGAGGGAGGACAAATTAGGAAGGCGAATGCAGAACTTGGACAATATGCGGGACTTAAAATACCCTATCTGTTAAGGAGTTTTAATTTAATCGTAAGGACATAGTTAAATTACAAATTTTAAAGTTTGTTTTGTTTTCAAAGCATATTTTGCCAATAATTGTTAGCTGTAATAAAAAAGAACCTAATCAAAAATCTATTTTATTAAAAAAAAAACCTAATATTCGATGAGATTTTTTTTTTTTTTTTGGGAGAATTTCTAGTCTCTTCAAAAGTTTTCATAAACATCATTACTTGATGACTACTTACTATTTTTTCCATTTCCTATTTAGAAGGTATTTTAATTGGCGTATGTTGTAAAATTAAAAAAACCTTGGCAACTTTAAAAAAATAGAAACAAAGGAGCGTAAGAATTGTATTAGAACATAGAAAAAACAAAAGGAGGGCAAAATAACATTAAGAAAATTTCCGAATCCAAATCGTGTTATCACCACATATCCACCTTGCATTAGCAGTAGACGTCATAACAATGCTAAAGCCTGGAAAATCTGCTGGCCTTGATAGTATCCTCACAGAATAATTTAAAGTAGATCCTGTTGCTTGCAGTAGATCCTGCTAAATTCATAAAGAAAACATACCTAATGATTCGAAGTCAATAATTATTAAGATATGAAAATGGGAAGCATCAACTGGCATGATATTTTATTAGTTTCATCCTGCATTAAAGTCTACGACAACATTATTTTAAACAAAAATATTGAGAAACTGTATTCCGTCACACATCCACATAATGAGGATACTATGTGAAAAGTAAGTTATAATTATTGCTCCACCCTACATGACATTTATTGTCTTTAAAAAGGCTTTTATTATCGTTTTTAATTTTACTGCAATATGACTGAAAAGGTATATGCATCGCGCCACTACACACAATAACGACAGAATACCGGCATTTCCATGTTTCTTTAATTTAATTTAATTTTGTTTTTTATTTCAAAATAAAAACTTTCAATTCCCGGTTTTGTTTTCTGTCTCAAACCAACTGCAACTGCGTATTATTTGTTGACAATAATTTAAAAAATAAAGTGACAGTTTAAAAAGTCTAATCGACTGATCAATCAACGGATGTGTAGAAAACTTTTAGCATCACAGAAATCCCAACAAAAAAACAAAAAAATATAAAAAAATACATTGAGCAAATCATTCGAAGATGCTAGTAATCGTGTGCTGCACGAAAGACTGCTTAAGCAGCTAATACTTGATATATTTTTTTACATTTGACTTGACAAATATGTGACTCCTATGTAATTCTGCATGTCTGTCAAAATTGTTATTAAAAGTTGACCACTCGCAGAGATTTCTGCCAACAGCTTATGTCAGGTGGATTGTCAGAACAAAACAGAGCAAGTTCTAAGTAATTAAAATTTGTCTTAAAGCTGTTACTAAACGTTTCATTTATATATTTCTAATTTTCCGATTGATATTTACTTGATACTGTTTATTATTTCGTTCCCAAATCAAAAACGTTACATTGAAAATTTTAATAAGAAAATTATTGCATTATTTCTTACAAAAACGTGAGAAGATTTAGTTCAGGATAAATAAATGGTTTCTTAGTTGTATCTTGTGAAGTATCGGTAGGACATACAGAATTCATGTTAGTTGAAAAAGATTTGACAAGATCATTTTGTGCAAAAAACTCGGTAACTCTCCTGGCAACCGTATATCACTTCCGCTGGTGAAGCATATAAATCAGTTCTAAACGTTGTTCGCAAACCCAAGAGAGCCAATGGTAGTACAGTAGTTCTATTTTCCGTATTAAAATATATTCAATAATTTTAACACTTTTATGTCATCGCTCGACAATTTCATTTACCTGCGGTTCGCCTTCAAACGAGTAAACCATGACTCGATGTTATTTGAAGAATATCCCTGAAGTTGTATTTAAATTTTCGATGAGTACGGAAGAGTTACTGGCAAAAGATATCCAACATTGATATATTGAGATTTTTCGACAAAATCATCGTCGTCAACATTATTCCCATTTTCAATACGAAATTTTCAATACGAAATGCTTGAGTAGCCGTTAAACTATTGTTCTGCACATCGGTGTCACCAATTTATAATAATTAAAATTCGTGTTAATTTTTTTAATTTCTAATAACCAGTAATTCTTTTTTTTCTGTTCTGATTTACTAAATTCATAATAAAATAAAAAACTATTTAGATTTAATAAAATATCTATGTACAGGGTGTCCACTGAGAAGGTATAACACTTTGTTTGTATAAAATTTTTGATTAAATGAAAGAGAATGGATCTTATATTAATAAATGTTTTATCGCTTCCCATTGACAGTTACCGTTACGTCGTTTTCAGTTTCAAAGAAGTAAGGTCCAATGATTCCTCCTGACCAAATTGCACACAAGGCTGTCACTTTTAATGGATGCAAAGGTGACATATGAATAATTGCAGGGTTTTTCATTGCCCAGAACTGACTATCCTGCTTGTTCACATATCCATTTAAATGAAAATGTGTCTCGTCACTGATAATGATTTTTTCATAAAAATCGGTGTAATCCTGGGCGAGCTGTAACATCCTATTGGTATATGTACGGTGGCGTAAATGGTCTTCTGGAAAAAGCTCTTGTACTAACTGAATCTGAAATGAAAACAAATGCAAATCTTTGTGCAAAATTATCGAAGTAAGATTAATGGATTGTTTTGAATACTTTCTTCATCATCAGTAAGTTTTTCATCCGATCTTGCAGTACGTTGTAATCCATTCTTGGACTTATCAGCTACAGTCTCTCTTTTGTCGCAATCATTTTCTACACGATAAATAGTGCGTCTTGTTGGCACGTTTTTTTTTCTCCTCAAAATTTTACGTAACTTTCTCATCGCCACAGTACTCGATGATTGATTTCGATAAAATGTTTTAACAATTAAATACGTTGGTTTACCGAATATTTTTCCATAAAAAATTTGTCAAGTCTCTACTTTACAATTGCCAAAACACTGTCAAGACTAATGTTTACCAAAATAGTGCTAAAACAAAGTAGTATAACTTCCTGTCGGACACCCTGTATAAACAAAGTGTCACTACTTTGAAGTTTTTTCTGATGATTTTGATTTTCGCACAAGCAGAGTTATAACGGGTCCACACGATATGTTTGTATTCATTAGTGGGAAACTTTTAAAAGTCAGACGCCATGTAAACACCTAGAAACTTTGTTTATGTAAAATACGTATGAAAAAGTCATATGACAAATTTGCAATAAGAGCGTGTTCTATATAGATCAGATATAGCATTTTATACTAACAGTTTTTGAAAAAAAAAAACTTCGTTGTACGGCAAAACACCGATCCAAAAAAGGAAAAAAAATAATTTAACAAAAAAATTAGAATTTGGTATTTTTAAATTTGATTGTTAAATAAGAAAACAGAAAATTAGTTTTTATCAAAACATATTTATAAGCAGGAAAGAATTTTTGTATATTTATTATGTGTGAAGTTTGACATTTTAAATAAATAAGAGAAGAGACCGAAATTTATTTTGTTTAGAGATTTTAACTACTGAAGTTAAAAATTAGTACAAAAAAAATAATAACCAGCTAACGAATCAAGAATATTTTATGAATAAGTTTGCCTTGGTTTTTATAGAGGTTAAACAATTTGTTTAGATAATATTATGATAAAATTTTATGAAACAAAAATCGTGTACAAAATAGTTTCTTGAAATTTTATAAAACAAAATTCCCGCACCAAATCAGTTATTGTAAATTAAAAGTGCTTAGATTATACCATCCGAACAATGACAATTTTGGCAATTACACAAAGGATCACAAAAGTTACATGTCTTATTAAAAATACATTTCGTTTAAAAGCAGCTACAGCGATCTGAGTTCTATCTTTGATGCTTGAACCTATAACATTTCGGTTTCACATAAAACCTTAATGAATATTTTCTCTCGCATTAATAACTAACCGAAATAGCGTAATGCAGAAGGAGACAAAGCTAATTTATTTTGAAAAGAAAAGTTTAAATGGAGACAACCAAATCATTTAATGAATTAAGACGGCTAGCAAAAATAAAAGATGTATGTTGCTTGAACTATTTGTGAACAGACTATGCCCTTAAAACAATATTTATGAGCATGTCAATAAATAAATTAATTATAATATCATTAACCATGAAAACTAAAGACCACCTTCATCCATCGTGCTATAACAAGGCCAAGTCTCTGACAGGCACTGAACACACAATCATATTTAGCACTGACTGAATCACAAGTACACGCAAACAATTAAGGCAGACAAACACTATATTATTGAATTGAAATATGTAAAAGATTACAAGTGAGGTCATAATTTTCAAAAGATTTGAAAATTTTTAAAACTTTTATCATTAAAACCGAACGATTTGTCACCTGATAAGACCAATTTTATCGTATTGCACGCCCATCTGTGTACAATATTTTAAGCCCGCTTTCTGTGTTCATGTACTTATATACTCCGAGTTTAATACAAATCGAATTAGCATTGTAGGGTGAATGCGAAAGGACAACCTGAAGCGACCAAACCTTTTTTTTAATCCAATAGAAGACAGCAACACTAAAAATACATATTCATGTCTAAACATATTGATGATATCACGTTATAGACATTAATTTTATTTTATATGTTAGCAAACAGACTTCCTATCAAAATGAGTCGAGTGGTTCGTTTAACTTCTAAATGTACGTGTTTATGTGCGTGCGAATCAATTATCATCATTAGCTCTAATGAATATTTTTAGGAAAAAAAAACGTAAACGGGCCATACTTAAAAATAAAAGAACATCAAAGTTTATTTACCACAAAAAAAATATAAAAAATATGGGTGGCGTTAAAACATAAGTTGTGTAGACACATAAATATATTTATGCCTGCACACATACAAACATATTCACAACGATCCATACATATATAAAAGTAAACGATTTAAATGTCAACAATTTAGTATGAAGCCATAATATTAGGCGACCTTAGAATTACTACATGCAAAACTATACACATACATACATACATATATACTCATACTATAACTAACTTACACTTCCCCACCCAATCATATCTATGTCAAATACTTTAGGTTTAACATAACAATAGTATTTTTTATGGCTTTTGACAAAAGCCACATAGAAAACAAAATTTACGTCCTCATAGTCACACTATTCCGACTGTAAAATACTCTACATGAAATACAATACAATTCGTAATGTTATAATATCAAAAAAAAATTTCAATTTTATTCAAAGTTTTGTTTTTTTTATTAAAGGATATATTTAACAAGGCAATGGCGAATTCGACTGAGTTCTCCTCTTTCCCAAATGTTAAATTTTATACATTAAAATATTTATTTGCTTTAAAATATTTTTTATATGAAGTTTGACAGCTTCGTATATATTGTTATGTGTAGCCAGGTTTATTGTAATTTTATAAAAAAATTTATATTAAAAAAATTTTTACTTAATGATATTAACCCTAACCATACTGATAACATTTATATACGAAGACGCCTGACAAGGGTACCCGGGTACCCGTATGCATTTACATATACATTTTTTCGGTGAAGGTTAAACGTCGTGCACTTGGGTATTCGAACCATCCGCCAGCCCTTAAATAAGGCTCATACCTAAACAAGAGGGTTGAGCGTCAAGCGTTGCAATTTTGCATGTATTTTGTTATTGTAACAAAAACAAAACACATGTTAAACTCCAACGCTTGACGCTCAACGCTCTTGTTTAGGTATGGGGGTAAGGGAAAACATATCATGGGAGTCTTTATTATTCGATATATTTTTATCAGAAAATATAAAAATTTAAATCATGAGACATAGCAACAAAAAAGGCAATAAAATAGCATTAGATTTCAATCTGCAGATATTTAAGACTTAGAATTTAAACCTCGCTAGTTTCGTTAATTTCAATGGAAATAATAGATGCTTTTATTGGAATTATATTTATGGTGTCAGCGATGATCCTTGGGGAAAATTATAATCACCTTTTACACAAAGCATCATTTAGACGCGTAATACGCTTCGACAATGTAATTACAAGATTGTCACGCACTGAAATAGAAAAGCTGCTGATATCTGAGATATTTGGAATATACTGACACAAAATCTACGCATAAACTATTTTCCAGATGAAAATGTGACAGTAGACGAACCTTTATTTCCATTTAGAGGCAGAAATATATTAACACAATATATTCCCTCAAAACCAGCTAAATATAGAATTTAGAAATTTTGTAATGTTACACAGCCAATATTTATTCTTAGAATAGAAATATTTACACAGACATGCCTGGTGGTCAGTGGCAGGCAAGCATAGGAGAAATGATCGTTATAGGTCTGGTTGATTTTTATACTGTACATCACTCCCTTTGGTCATTTGGCTACAATGAGTGGAATAAGACTCATCGGTATTCTTCCACAAAACAAAGCCTACATTACAACATGACTATGTCCAAACCCAACCGGCGATATTGGTTGAACTTATTGTCAGTTGTGACCAATAATATGAATAGCGTTTTCTTTCCTTCAACATTGTATTATACTCGAGGGGAGCCAGCTTTAAATGGAATATAGGAAATAATTGACTTCTACAACAAAGCAAAAGGCGGATTTGATGTTTGATGGTATACAAATATAGCCACCAAAGAAAAAACGAATAGATGGCTACTGGCCGTTTTCTTTTTTGAAATGATTGACTTGGCTGCGTTAGGTGCATTTTGTGTATTATCTAGTTTTGATCCAAACGTCAAAAAATCGAAGCTCTCGCCGGGGATTTTTTACTTCACTTGACGTGGAGTTAGTAACTATAAATATGAACAAAGGAGCCAATGATAATCGAATAACACGATACGCTAACGTCCGGGCAGCTATCGAGCTTATAACAAATAAATCCATACCCATAGAAGTCTACAAGCATGCTGCACCACCGGATACAAATAAGCGATATAAAACGGGACTGTTGCAACTAAAGCGTCGCTGCTACATTTGCGTGACTTCTGATCCAAAATCTGATCGCAAAATATGCATTGGTTATAAATGTCCAATGTCCAAATGTCCAATATGCATAGCAAAATTATCGATAATTAATTAATCGAAATAATTATTTTTCTGAATAACCAATAAAACATATGAAAATTCTAAGTTTTTAATTTCTTAATACAAAATGTAAATAGATGTTTAGGGGTACCCGGGTACCCTTATCAGGAGGGAAAGGACTACTTGACTTTGGGTGGCTCCAGAGCCAACCCAAAAAAGCTAAGAGTAATTTAGATGGGAAAGAACTATATAAAATCTTTATCTAAAAGAACTTGCTTAACCTAAAATTTGTATTTAATTTTTTTTAAGTAAAATTTAACTTTAAAGTACGTTCGGGTACTGGGGTACCCGTCTCAGGAGGGTTAGGGTTAAGTAAAAATAATTAACTTAATGAAAAATATTATTTCTTTTACATCAAAAAATTTTTTTCTAGCAATTAAATGACATCCAGGAAAGGCTTTTTATGAAATTTTTTTCTCTGACCCGATCGTTACAAAACTTAGTGCTGTAGTTATACCTGCTTAAGAGTCAAATTTAAAAAACGTGGTTTTTGAGAGACATAAAAACTTTTATATGCAAATTAAACTTTAGAGTTCTTAAAATCATGAATTCCTGGAAAAGAAAATTACACCAGCCAGGATGCGGGTGGTTCTAAAATAGAGTTGGATCCGTTGTATTATACGGCTAACTAGGAAAAGAACTTGCCATCCGGAGACATATAGGATACGAAATGCCAAGAATATTCACCGGAATCACTTTTGCCATGCGCCTCTACATCCAAATTATTCGGCCAATGCAGGACCACTGTGGTAACAAAAGGGAGGATGAGCTGGCCAGACAGATCTCAATACTCATTCTTGAGAAAGCCGAAAATAAGTGACTTTAACTAAATACATGTACAGTGGTCAGGCTTACGTGGCGCTCTTTTAATATCAGCCGCGAATCACTATTTACGAAAACATCTCGAGGTTGCTGGTGTCAATGTATGTTAGGGAAACATGCAAGCCGACGACTATTGCCACATCTATCTGGATTTGGAGAAAAGGAATCAGTTTTCCATCTTCTTTGCGAGTGTCTTGGTCTGGTTGCCAACAGACACAGATTCCTAGGCAGATGCTACTAAAATACTTCAGGACTATGTGAACAACCATGATAACCATTCTACCAATTATACCCTAGACACAAAGTGATAAAACTGCAATGTAATTTCGCGTCATCGTTCAAACATAATGTTGGACACTGCCATTGTATGATGATGGAAAATCTAGGCATTCTGTGGGAGTTAAACAAAAGATAAAGTAAGCCGACAATATGTGCATTCTTTCTTAGTGCTGGTTTTTAACTATTTAATATTTAAAATAAGGTCTGTCTCAATAAAGGATAAAATAAAGATCTCAACTCATTCTGCTACCTCGTTTTCATTACTTCATAGTAAGGGGGGCTTCAAAAGCAGTCTATCTTCAACCGAATAAATAATGACAATCAATATTTCGGCCAGCACATGGTACGGAAATCACCATAAATAAATATTTTTTCTTCCGTGTAAAATTATTTTAAGTTCCAATCTATCTTTGCGAGTCCTGGATAACATAAACACTAAAGGATATCTTATCGATACAAGTATTTTTAAACATTTTCCTCTGCAGAATATTACGGGTATTTTAACCTCAATTCATCTCTAAAAGAAAGTTATTGAAAACATAGTCTACACCAATATCTGAATAAGTTTCAAAAGATAAATGAAATTAGATCGGTCCTACTTTCAGCGAAGAATTATCAGATATCACAAAAATACTATTGAGTAGAATCTACATGAAAGCCGAAAACTACGTTTATCTACACACACATGGCTAAGACAAATCCAAAGCGAATACAGGAAAATGCTTAAAACTGTGACATAAGAAAAGGAAAACAATCAACTGCGTTATCACAACATTGTATTGAAAGTAGACATCAAGCTAGAGAACAAGGAGAAAAAAAGAGAACAAAAGATATACGTTCGTTTGAGAATACAACAAAGATCAGAGCGTGCAATAAATACCAAAGAAGATAAGGACAACATTAACGCAAATTACACCATAGTTTTAGTTTAATGACGACGATTGTTTGAGTAATTGGCTGTGATATTTTTTACATCTTTTAATTTATTAAGTTTGTGTTTTATGTCTTGTCCACTTTATACTCATCTGTGATATTTCAAAGAATGGAAAATTTAAAGAATTGCAAATTCAATTATTTAAAACCAATTGTTTAGTTTAAACTCTTAACTAATTTTAGTAATTCTATCTCATTTAATTTTGCATTTATGTGTTGCCAGATTGATGAATCCCTTAAGAAGTTGGAAAATACCAACGAAACGTCGGATTATAAAATGCAATAAATAATCTTTTATTTTAAAAATAACGAAACATATGACCTTGAAAGACCCCTGTATTGAAAAAAGAATATATCAAAAAAAAGGTCGATTAAACAAAATTTACAATCAAAAGATTTCTGATGGACAGAACTTAATAGAAGACGTTCGTTATGGTCCTATGCTCCTTATACCAATGATAGATATTAAGGGTTTTCCTATAAGCATATTATTTTGAATTAATTTTAAAGCGAATTCATTCGGCGATTATTTAGTTGTAAAGATATCAATGACAAACAGCCGCAAACGTGAGATTATACTATAGAGCCTTTAATGAGAAATATAATAACCTGCAAGCGTAGGCGTGGTTTCATGTTTTTTCCGTTATAAATGGCATAACTTCCCCTTTACAATTACATGAACATCCAATGATTTTACTGACCCTATATAAAATATTTCAGAACAAATTATAATTTTCAAAACAAGTTATAATTTATAATTTAATATAAATTGCTTGCAACTTATTAAGAACACAATTCTAGATGCAATGTCCTAGTCTAAGTATTTAATGTATCTCTGAGTTCTAGAAAATAACTGCAAAACTATGGTTATCGATAACAGCTTGATATGTGCGAGCTATGGAGGTCATCAAATTACATACATTGTTTACAATGACTTCCCGAGCTTACTTTTTTTCGACAAGGAAATCATGAAAACTAAGAAGCTTACAACTAACCGTAAGTTTTTAATCCAGTTAAGATAAAGACTTCATGAAAGCCAGTCAAGATAAATAACCATATTGCTTAAAAACTATTCCCTGACGTGATAAGCCATATGCTTCGGATCATTATCTTATTTAAATAAACACATTACTGGCATATTTTCGTCAGTGTATGGCATCATTATATCGCTTAGAGTTCTTGCATATTGAAACGTATCCCTATTTCCCTAAATTTTGTGTACAGGCCCAACACCACGGAAGTTCCATTATGACTTGGTTACAGATATACTGCAATCTTTTAATAGCTTCTTAAAATTGAAATAAAGCATTTCATAATTTTAGTTTTCGACAAAGAAAATATACGTTACAGCGTACATAAAGTATTACATGTTTGCAAGGTAGCGTGTAATAAATGTCAAGTTATTGTACGATAGGATAATATTGAGTTTTTTCAAGTGTGTAAGTTTTCTCAACCTTTTTCTTTTACTTACTTTCTTTTTTCAATTTATACTTTTACTTTTTTTATTATTTGTTTCATAGAGTTTCTGTTGCTTTTTTGTGTTCAAACCATTATCCCTTATTTCTTTCAGTTATTGCAACCTTTTCTTAAACTAGCATGAAAATCTTTATTAGCTTTAATATTTGGCTTTCATTTCCTTTTTCTTTTTATTAAATTTTTGTTTAAACTTTTTTTTTGTTATTGATTTCCTTTCATGTGTATTTTGGTTGTATTTACTCTTTCATTAATTTTTTTGGTTATTTTTTGATTTTGTTTCATTGTTATTTTACCACAGGTTACAAAATGGCATATTGACAAGAAGCCTGAAGTTTTTGTAGATTCATAAATTTTGTTTAAACTTTTTTTAATTTTTCAGTTTGTTTAAGTTTGTTTCTAGGTTTCTGTAGGACATAGAGACATAGATTTATAAAGAAATGTGGCATAACTGGTTTTTAGTGATTTGTTGAGAGCATGGTTATTTTCATAAATTAAATCAAGGCATATTTATTCATTAGATAGTCTTAGTTCGTCAGATGATGATTTTTCTATGGATTTCTTAGCCTTAAGCTGTCGCAGTCAATATATGAAAAATTATTTTCTCTCTTCTTCCATTTATCACAAACATCAAACTACATTTTAAAAAATACGAAAAAATTTTCATTTCCAAACTGCTATTTTCTAATGAATAATTTTCCAAATTGCTATTTTCTAATGAAAAACATTGCTTGAACGCAATGTTGAATTGCAATATGAATTAACAATTCGTTTTAAAGCCAACCATTTAATTTCTGACAGTATAAGTATTTTGTTTTCAAATGAGTATTAACAACACACTTCTTATACGTTTAAATTAAAGTTTGCAAACTTTTAAACTTGTCTTTGAGAATTATAATGAGATTATGGGGAGAGTACGGAGAAGGTTGTAGTCGAAAATTCCTTTTAATTTTCTCTTTAATACATCTGAATTAACACAAATACACATGATCATATGGGTGCACAAGGTTAAATTTTTCATATTAAAAGCTCTGTATCAACGTACTAAAGAAAGCTTTAAAGATAATTCAAGAATTTTTTTCAAACTAAAATTTGTGTATGTCACAGTGAGCGTAAAATTAATGTTTATTTAACGTTTAAAATTTTATAACATTGAGTTAATGAAAACTACAATTGATTTACTACTTCTTGTTTTGTAAAACCAATATATATATATTATGTCCTGTGGTTCCTATAAGGAACAAAGGGCCACAACGAACTCTTTCCATTCGGTTCTGTTTGATGCTAGGTGTTTGATTTCCCTCCAGCTTAGCCCACTTTGGATTACTTCAGCTTCGAGTTGACGTCTCCAGGAGTGCGACGGGCGTCCAGCTTTTCGTGTATTTTCATGGGGATTCCAGTCAATAGCAGTTTAAGTAGGGTCGCCTTGTGGTCTACGGAGCGTGTGACCAATACAGCGCCATTTTCGCTTAAGGATCTCGATGTTGATTGGACTTTGATTTGTTTGTGACCATAGTTGAATTTTTGATATGGTGCTTGGCCAGAATATCTTAAGGATCCTTCGTAGACAGCGGTTAACAAACACCTGTATGGCATTCATTTCACGTGTTGTTGTGTTCCATGACTCACAACCGTAAAGGAGCACCGATTTGACACACGAATTGAATATGCTGATCTTAGTGTGCTTTGAAATAACAGTAGATTTCCATACAGGGCGGAGCATACCGAATGCCTGATTGGCCTTTGACATTCTATAGGCGACGTCATTGCTGCAGCCGCCAGTATGAGTTAAAATGCTACCAAGATAGCAAAACTACCTTACTTCCTCTAGTTCAACATCCTGTATTTTAAATCTGCTGTTATTAAAGGTGTTGCAGCGCATTGCCTTACTCTTTTTAATATTTATTTGTAGACCAGCTTTTGCAGCTTCGGTTTCGACGAAGCTGGTTTGTAAAACCAAGATAACAATTAAAAGTTTTGGCTTTGTGAAAAAATATTAAAGCAAAGAATTTTCCAAAACTCTTTTTCTTTATAAAATTTTGCGCATTTTTTCTAGGCAGGAATCAGAAATTTTCAAAATGGATGTAATTGCCAAACGACATTACACTGTCATACAGTTATAAGGCAATTCGCTAATATTTATGCTTAATTTGTTTTGGCATTTTATCATTAATACTAACACCGCCATCATCTATGGTATATATGATATGAAAAAAGTTAAGTCGATTATCCATAAATCAGTAAATACTTAAATATAAATAATAAGCGGCAGTAAAATTTTCACCAGGCTTAGTAATGAAAAGAATCCAAGTTAGAATAAGTATATCATGGTTGACGATTTTGATTACAGCAGATGTTTATTGGTTTTAAAATGCTCCACTAAGCGAGTCATTGATTCTTCTATGTGTCACAAAAATTAATGATGGTAATAAATGTTCCAACATTGCTAGAGAATCGAGCCTTAATAATGCGATCTGATTATAGATACTTTTAAATCTACTGTTTTTTTATACCTTCCACAAAGAATCATTTTTTTGAAGCACCAAACACATGTAAACCGGTAACGAAACTCAGAAAAATTTATATCTAGGCAAAAAACTTAGATCTTCTAGTTTTTCCATAACACACTCAAACAAACGTGGTATACTGTATAGATAGAACCAACCTAGATCCGAATTCCGGTTGAGAAAAAAAACATTTTTTATTATTTTTTTTTTTAACCGTTGATCCATATACATGTTAACTTCTTATATAATTGTACGATAAGATGTTTTCAATATTCACAACAGAATAACTTAAAGAAAAACTTAAGCCCCATAATATTGGCATCAAATTCAAATCCAAAATGGCGTCCTAAACAAGTAGCGAATAATTTTTTTCTCTCAAACTTATTAATATAGGTTTAGCTTGTATATTAGATTACACTTAACCATTAAAAAGTGTAAAATCCAAGATGACGTCTAAAATAAAATATTAGAAATTTTTTAGCGCCATCAATATGAGTATCAAATAAAGGTGTTGACTAGTAGAATACAATTAACTTTGTAGAAATTCAGAATCAAAAATGGCATCGGAAGTAATAAAGTAACATTAAATTTAAAATCTAGGCTAATTTACCTATGCAAGCAAGATGGTGGTGAAGGGTATTACCAGATTCGGCATGGCCAAATATAGTATTTTTACTTGCAAATATCGATATCTTTATCATTCATTTTGGTAGTTTCCAAATTCTCGATTTTTAATTTTGACATTTCAACCTTTACTAGCCCTCTTGGTTCGGCCAAACAAAATTTAATTTTTGCTTTCAATATCTTTCATTATTGTTTTATTATAAATAATCCAAAAAATAAGGTACCTGAATTCTATAAATAATATGTTCTGAATCGTATTAGCTAACCTAGAATCGATCGGAGCAAATATGTGGAATGAAATTCAATTTTGATGGGACAGTATATTAAATAACCTTCTTGGTCTGGTTGGACCACGATGTATTATTTATGATTTTTGTATGTGCCTTCACAAAGAAAAATGAAGCAGTGTGACTGGAAAATGAAATTATTCTGAAGAAAATCGCTTCCACCTTTTTTTTTAATTTACTAACTAAAAATTAGTGTTCAAATTAACTGAAATTAACCAAACTCCAAATTTTTACATGTTTCCTTAATAAACATTATTTTTTAGAAAATATTTAACTTTAATAATATTATGATCCCTTTTGTGTCTTACATAAAACGAATAGTGTCCCAGAATCATTTTAACACATATGAGTTTCGTGCTTATCCTTTACATTTCCTACTAAATAATAAATGAAAGTATTTACCAAAGTGTTACAATAGTTCAATAAACTTAAGTTGATAGTTTTCAAATCAATACGTATGTAAATCGGATGAGCTATAAATGTTTATTTCTCTTATTTTCAAAAATAAGTCTTGTGCAAATATCAAAACATAATAAACTTTCTACAACTACTTGTATTTTCCTTTTTCACTTGTACATACCAACAACAGTTCTGCATCTAGTTTATCTTCTACTACTGAATCAGTTTTAATTTTGTTTCATATATTTTTTCTTCTCTGTACTTATGTTCATAGACGATGAACGATTGGTTCATACGTCAATAATTGCAATTTCTTGGCATACACTCAGAAAAATAAACACTTGTATGTGTACAAAAATTAGCAAAAACTTAGTTATGAAGATTTGAAAACTTGGCCAAAGCTGGACTTAAATTTTAAACTTTATATTATAACTAGAAAAGCCCGTCGCGCGTTGCTACGCCCCTTAATGAATAAAAATGCATTCAGAATTTTAATTGCATATCAAGTGCAAGAAGCTAAAAATTATAACTTTTTTTAATGGGCGCGGTACTTCCCACTTTTCTAAACACGAAACTGTATAGTCATGATAGCTCAATATGTGTGCAAAGTTTCAGAAAAATCGGTCAAGTGCAAGTAGCTAAAACTGATAGCTAATTTGGGTGTAGCCCTGCCCACTTTTTACCACCCATAAACAGTCCCTGGAACGTGTACAACAGCTTGTCAAAGTTTGAGTCCGATCGGTTTTACAGTTTCGGAGTCTATAGCTAACACACACACACAGACAGACAGAGTTTCACTTGTATGTAAATATATAGATCATAAAGATGATCCAAAATAGCATTTGGTAACTGAACTTTAGAATAATAGATTTAGAAAACTTAATCAAGTTCTATTAGCATTACGAAAATTTAAACTTAACTCAGTAGAATATAAAGTTGTTAATATTCTCTTAGTGTGATCCTTTTAAAAAGCAAAATATTATTAAGGAAGTGTATAAAGAATATACATAAGAGTATTAGGTACTTAACACCCAACTAATGATAAACTAAGGAGCAACTACATTAACAACTGGCACACATTCCAAAATAATCAAATACACACATACAAACGTTCATATGCATATGGATTTGCAAGTGTGGTACGAATAAATGCATATATTCTAGTATTCGTACAAGTAAAATGAGATAAGAAGAGCTTCATCGAAAGGCTGTTTTATACTGAATTGCACACTACAGGTTAAATTAGAGCATTGCTCTCATTTAATAAACAAAATGTATAAAAAATTATATATTTTTTAGTAGCACTTTGTAATCAATAACTAACTGGTTACAAATAATAATAAAATAATCTTGCAAACACATCCAGTTGGAAATAAAATATGTGGCCACAAATAAATGTCTATTAATTTTTTTTATAAAATAATGAATTTTTTAAAAAAAAATGGCAACTTTAAGTAAGAGTCTTACATTCGTCTGTGCCACCATGTATATCGTCATAGCAACTACATTGTAGCTTAGCCTAAACTCCGAATTTAGTAATACACGCCGTTTTCTTTATTATTTCCGACGCCATCATTCATTTTAAATTCTTATAAAATATTGATCTGTATTCTACTAGTGCAGCCCATTTATTTGACAGCAATATTTTGGGCACTACTATAGTTGACTCACATATTTACTATTTGATTTATGATGCCATTGTGGATTTTTATCTTTTAATAGTAAACTGTATTATACTGGTTAACCCCTTTCATTTGATATCCTATTGACTCTCAGTGGTAAAAAAATAAACTAAGAAAATAATTAATTTCGTTTGTAAATTTTATGAAAATCACCAAAGAAGTTGTATTTTGGTGCTTATATCTCCAAAACAATTTTTGAGAACACGGCCTTTAATTTGGTGTCTTTAGTATGACAAAATTCTTTTTAGGAGCTTGAAAGTTTAAAATATTTAATTTTTTTTTTCAAATAACTTATACCTATAACTTTGTCGATTAGTGACATACAACAATATTCGGGAATATCTCTAGAAGAATACTATATCTTTAAGTACTTAGTCACAAGCGTTTCTTTTGTAACTTTTGTGGTAAAAATAAGGAGGGAAAAACAGAGACAATCTTAGAAAGTTATGGTACAAATGTGCTGATTTTCAACACCAAACTGCTTCTGGATATTTTAGTTTTTTTTTTTTTTCTTTTAAGTACGCACGGATTTTGGCAATGGGGGGGTTTCAAAAACTATTTTAAATATACACATGTACAGACGACAGACGGACAATGCTTAATGGACTTCCCTATTTATACGCTGTCAGAAATAATATACTTTATGCGGTTGAAGATGAATATTTTTAAAAATTTTGAATAAAATGTTAATATACTCTTATACTCTCTGTGAAGGATATAAAAAAAAATTTAGCTTTTAGTTGCCAGTTGCTCTCTGCAATATCTTATTTTACAACTGGCAACGAAACTAAAGTTTGTTTTGGGATAAAAAGTCATTAGACAACTGCTTAAAAAATGTAATAACTAATATTTATTTATATGCAAAGTGACACGTACACTATTCCGAATCAGTTGAAATTTTCATCGCTGTGTTATCAGCAATGTAAATATGCGCGTTATCAGGGATGGTAATATTTTTTTTTTAGAAAAATTAAATCGTTTGTTATCCGCAAATTCATATAAAGTTAAAGCTTTTGCTTCGTTAAATTTTCCATTGACTTTCTTTTTTTATAGAAAACCGCGTTATTATGTAAAAAATTCTAAACGTGTCACTTAGTACGTTTATTTGCATGTGTTAATTTTTGACATCATTTGCATACAGGAAATGAAAAAAAGCTATTAAGTTCCACGGAGAAATTAGTCAAAATGATTTCCGCTTAAAATGGGATTATTTATTTGTACACCTAAATGTTTCTTTTTTTTATTTCCGTTTTGAAAACATAATGCATTGAATCCAACTTGTATTTGTATTTAATTACATGTTAAGCACATTTTCAACTGTATTTAATATAGTGAAAAATATTATTTAAAAAAACAAGTAACACGAATGTAGCACATTCGGCCATGTCGAAGCTGGTAATACTCTTTACTCTAATGCACATAGGATTACTAATAACATCAAAGCGTAGCCTAGGATTCAAATTTAATGTTATCCGCAACTTCGCCTCATTATTGCTGACTCCTCCTTTGATTTGGAATTTTGAAATAGCCTACTGTATTCTACTAGTCTAGCCTTTTTATTTGATAATTTAATTAATGGGGTTAAGAAAAAAAAAAAAACTGTCAATTTCTTTCGGAATCCATCTTGAATTTAACACTTTTTCATAGTTAACTCTACTATACTATTCAATCACTTTCTTCTAAAACAAACAATGTGGTAGTCGAAAGAGCAAAATTAGTCATTACAAATACATCTGTAATTTTACTTTGGACGCCATCTTGGTTTATAGGTCACGGCATTCTACCGGTTAAGGCCTTTCATTGGATACAAGTAGTGAGAACGTTAAAGTTGATAAATTTTAACTTATTAGATTTGACCAATATATGTATTTCTAAATTTATAAATGATGATGGCCGATGATGATTTTGAATAAGCCACAAATTATTTAGGAAATTATTGTCATTTTTCATAATATTATTGGTATTAAATGGAACAAAATAACGGACAAATGGACGCTGTAATTTCGGCGGCACTCTACCATATGATGGTCCAAATTTTCGATGGCGCTGAGGCATAATTGAGGTTCTATGCCGTTAACGTGTGTGAATGTGTGAATTGTTGCTGGCTTATCGACGTACACCTTTTCTTTTAAGTAACCCTTAGGAAAGAAGTGTGTCAAAACACATAATCTTGGTGCCCAAGAGATAACACCACGTGAGATAACACGGCCATTGAATTTATCTCCTAAAAGAGCAATTGTTTCGTAAGTTGTGTTGAAGTGGCACCGTCCTGTTAAAACCACATATCGTCCACATCCATATTATCCAATTCGGGCCATAAAAAGTTCGTTATCATCTCACGATAGCGAACACCATTCACTGGCCTCATTTAAAAAAAATACGGCTAGAAAATGCCGTCAACTCATAAAACTCACCAAATAGTCACTATTTTTATTCTTATTATTCGCCGAAATGCGGCATTTCTGATTATTGACGACTCCACTGAGGAAAAAAAATCTGGAAGTGCACGATATGCATTTAGATTTGAACGCCCATTTTCATAAAAAGCCTGAATAACTTTAACGCATTGCTCGACTGTGTATCTTTCCATGGTTTAAATTGAGTTAATCTGAAGTTAAAAATTTCAAATTAAATGCAGGAAAAATATTTGACGTTTAGGTGTGGTTCACATTCAACATCGGCCCTTAAAACTTAACAACCCTTTAGAACACCAATCATGAATTTTTAACTTTTTATATTGAATGCCATTTTTCTAGTCAAACTGTTTTATTTTAAAGCCATATTGTCCCTCCTGATTGTGTAGAAACTAACAAAATCAATTCAGAAAGAAAGAAAAACACAGGATACACTTATACAAGGTGGCGGTGCCAGCCCAGCTGACAATTTTTTTGTGTTCTGGAGTATGTCAAACTACATACTAAAAAAGTGATTTCAACTCCGGAAATTGTCAAACTTCATACATAAAAAAAGAGAGCCGAAAATCGCTTTCCTTTAAGCTATCAACTTATGTAATTACACCATGGAAAAAGAAAGCAGTAGTATTTTGGTGATTATATCTCAATTAGTTTTAAACCAATTTGCTAGTTTTACTCAGCAACAACTTATACGAAAAATATTTATGAGCCTTAGTATCTCAATACCTTAAAGGATCTATTTACTTTTCCAAACTATTTTTAGCTACAACTTTTCCAATTAGCCCTAGGGGCATAGTACATCTATAAAACATAAAAATCTTTTCTATAAATTATCGTTTGGCTGTAAATTTTTAATTTTTATTGCAAAATATCTATATATCAGATATCATATCTCAAAAAGTTATGGCGAAATTGTGGTGGGGTTCAATAGAGATGCATGTCTAAATAGTTTCAAGATTTTTTTTATCACATACAGGTCTGTGCATCCTGTAGGGTCTTCTTAAATTTATTTCAACCAACACGAGGATAAAAAGATATTATTCAATCGTCAGCGCTTTTCATTTACTTTCAGAAAATAAATGTTTTATGTGGTCGGAAATGAATATTGTAGAAATAACAAATGGATTGATAAACCTAAATATACCCTTGACATCTCATGTTAAGGGTATAAAAACATAAGTTACTGTAAATAAGTAATTATCTACATTTATTAGATCACAAAGTCAGTAGTATGTAATTTAAAAATCTTATATATCGTTAGCTTAATACAAAAGGTGCGTTTCTCGATTTTAAACAAAATGTTGATTTTAACGTTTTCTAGTAGTCCACATACAAAGACATCAACCCTAAAAAATTTAGTGAGCCATGGTTGAAAAAAAAAACGGATTTACAGTCACATAAAAAAAAACTCTAATTTATTTCATTCTTCTTAGTTTTATTCAGGATTTTCTTCTCATTTAAAGCAGTAATAACACATAGATATGCCTCTTTTTTATTAAGCTATCGATATGCATATTACATTTTATATACGACCCACTGTATTTAATGATTTAACAAAATGTTAGGTTAGGTTGAAAAAAGGGCTATTAAAAGTGCAAAGCCATCATAGGTATATGCCCAATTGGCATGTTGTGCGCTCTAAAGGAATCAAATTCCCTAATAAAAAATCATAATCACAATTCTGGTGATATATTGACTTAGTTAAGAGCTTCGTTCCATTCAAAGTAATTCCTTAGGGATTTTTTAATTCCTTTTCCTTAGCTATTCCAAGATCGGCATAGAATCTGCATTAAAGTTTCACTATCTGATATACTGAAATGCAAAACATTGGCAAAGGTAGTGTTCCACAGTTTCATCATCTTTCTCAAATGCTCTATATGTCGCTTCTTCCGATATCACCATGCGAGCTAAATGACTTTTCATTTTTGTTATTACACTAGTAAATCTTCTAAGTGTTTCAGAATTTCCTTCGATTTGTACCACCCAAATGTTAGTCATCTAACCGACATTAGTATTTTGCCATTTTCAGACGACCAAGCTTTAAATTAATTTTTAAACTGTTGAAAGGGCTTAACATTTTCCAGGTGTTCAAAATCTTCCCATTAGAATAAGTTGTCCTCTACTTTGCTTCCGATTTGGTCGTGATGGTTTGTTATCCATATAATCTCTAAACGTTCACAATTAGCATGCAAATTTTTTATGGCTCTTTCATTGCAGGATATTTTAAAATTCAACCTTTTCGTTCTGATAATTGACTGGCTATCAGAAAAGACACGAATCAAATTTCGTTCTCAGTTTTGAATCTATTCAATGCCTTCCGTAATTACCATAATCTCGGCCTGGAAAACAGTATAAATCAATCAATCAATAACCTCCGCTATTTTAAAAAATTTTATATTTTTATGATATTTTTTTGTAAGATAAATATTGTTTCCATATAAATAATTCTATTACATATAACATTAGAACCCAGTGCTAATTCAGAAGGGAGAAAAAATAGGCTTTTCAACAATATTTACTACCCATTAAACTCTTTAAAATCTGCCTACCTTCACAAACAAACATCTAAACAAATTAATGTTTTAAAACCGCTGTTATACCAATTCGATACACCAATTTAACTCTTATTAAATTTATTTAAAATAATCTTTTGAAAATCGTAAAATTCCAGTAATTTGTTGTAGCCTCTTTTGTTCCACGTAATCTCTTTTGGCTTTTTGACTTTCGTCAAAATCGCGTTATTTTAGTCATTTTAAATGGTATTTTGTTTTATGGGCATTTTGCCAATTTATGATTATAGCCTTTTCATTGCCATCGTATGCCGTATGCCACGTATGGCCGTTTCGCTATTGCAATATTTCCAATTGATTTTACGACTTTTGGTCGTGTCGTGAAAGCACTCACTGCATTGGCAATTGTCGTATTACCAAACTGTAGGAAAGTTCATTTTATGTCTATAATCTGCTTCGCTAGCTATTGACTATTGTTCCTCACTCTCTTGAACGATTATCAATTTACCATCATTTATCAGTTGTGTGTATAAGCCAACTTGTATAGTTGCAATATAGTAACTACTTATAGAATTTGTTGTTGAAATGCCATACAATAGTAATTGTTTTTTTAGGGGCATTATTGAAATTTGTAATGAGTTTTCTGTTACGACTGCTGAACATGTTTATAATTTGTAATTTAGTCAAGGGCTGTAAAATGTACGTATTAAAACAACCACAAGTGCACGAATCTTTTACATTGATTTCGAAAACTGCAGTGTTAAATTAAATATCAATGTTTAACTTTGACAATGGACAAGTTGGCAATAAATATAGTAAACTTGTAGTTGATCTATAGATAAGAGGTTTTTCAAACTTGAAGTACTTGTTTTGTTGTTTCCAAAGACAATTTGTATCAATTACAATTGTTTTTTGATAAGAAAAAGAAATTGCTAAAAGAAACGGACATTTTTAAAAATTTAGGTTTTTAAAAATTAAATAATAATTTCTTAAACGAACAGATAATGATCAATATTTAATGCATATAGATTAAATGCCGTACAATTTTAATTGATAAACATTTTCTAATTATTCGTACAATGATATTGCAGCATAAAACTTTCCAACATCCAATATTTTCAAAGCATTGTAAATATTTTTGCTGAATCTTATCTTACTAGTATATATTTTCAAGCTTTTCGTGCTTTCCACAGACAGCCAGAAAACGACTATAACTAAATCTAATTAAATTTTTATCTGAAAATGATTCAGAAAATATATTCTTTACGAATCTATTAAACGAATATTTCAATATGTTGCGAACACAATGAAAACAAAACACTCAGCATTTGTCTGGTGATGCATAAAAAATATATTGCAATACAATTTGAAAGTTGGATTTTTTAGCTTAATTAAATTTTACAAGTGGTAATGGTGGTAAAAATTATCTCAGTATGAATACACTTTTTCATTATAATTTTGAAGTATGTATTTTGTGAGATAGTTGTGATTTTTAAACTGAATTTTAAAGACAAATGGGCATTTCCATGTCATCGTACGTGACAAATTGGAGTAATTTTTGCAAAAGTAAGAGTAACTGAAACAAATTAGATCTTTATGTTCTATTCAAATGGTAATTTATTTAAAAAAAATTAATTATATTCGAATCATTCTTTTCTAAAAAATCCAGAAGAATAATAATATATCGTATGTGACATAAAACAGAAGTGATTTTGTGGTACATATATATGGAAACATGAAAAAATCTGCGAATATTGGGAGATATTTTTTCTTTTTTTAATTTCCCACAATAAACAAAATATTTTTCATCTTCAATCCATCATACTTAATTGAAAACAATATTTAAATGATTTTATAATAAATTCGTACGTGACGGATTTTTCTATAATAGTATTCTTAGGTAATAAAATTTTATATTATGTTAAGAAAAAAAACTTAAATTCTAAATTAGGTGCTCTTGCAACTGTTCAAATATGAATGACGGATACAAATAATGTTTTTGCACTACGTACGTGACATTAAAATACCATCCAAGGGAAATCAAAAAAAACCGCTAATTGGACTACATATTTTTTTGTTTCTTATTGATCTTTTTAATTGTTGTTGTTACCTTAATTTTAAAACATATTTACAATTACAATTTATTTTTACAATTAAGTCGCTCAAAAAAATAGTTGATTGCAATTGTTTAAAATAAGTCAAAGAGACAATCAGACTAAATCTTATTATTGCTCTGAAAATAATTTAACAAGCTGTTAATACCTGCGCATAGTAAAATTTGAGTGTTTTTTTTTAACAATAAACTTTAAACTTGAAAAACTTTCAAGAGTTTTAATTTTTACAGTCGTTGTTGACATATTCATGGAAATGTCCATATGTTCCAAATAATACAAAATAAATCGCTCCAATGGCTCTTTGGTTTTTTCACACAGATCTGCTGTATCTCACCGATGATGAATTGCATAGAGGATTTTAACCCTGTAATTGCTTTTGACTTATTTGCATAATACTAAGATTTCGCAAAACCAGAATCGCACAGTGTTAAACCGCATGATGTTGGTGGCCAGCTAATATCAGAATTTCTTTAGAAAAAATTGCTCTTGAAATCGTTGCTGCAATAAAAAGATTGTATAATGCGTGCTGTGACAGATGGCTGAAACCACATTATATTTAAATCAATGCCATCCAGTTGGGGCTGCGTTAAACTCCTTTATCATATTCCTGCAACAAAAGCCATTTACAAGTGCCTGTAAACGGCTTCATCTTTAAAAACTTATGGCCCAACACCACGCATGATCAAAATCTACACTAGTCATTTGCTCGTTGTTAAAGCATTTGCTTCTTGTGATTAGCATACGAGGATTTTCTGATCTTAAATTCGATATCACCACGACATTCAGATGGAAAGCACTTCATCAGATAAGATGACTTTAATTTAAAAAATTTTCACCTTGATCAATTACTCATGCTTTCCATGGTCTGCTGATTTAAGCTCCTGAGTACGGTTTGTTTTGTACGCATGAAGTGAAGAAGTGCCTCGTGAAATTTTTTGTTGTCAAAAACCAGGTCGAATTGATGTTTCTGCTTTTTGACGATACTCTCGTTTAAAACAGCAGCAGAGTTTAACCGTTGATGCACAAGACTCTAACTGTCCAGTTTCTAAAAATTTTTTGACAACCCTTCAAATTGTTTACACATTAGATGCACTTTCTCGACTAAAATTTCTTTGAAGTGATTTATATTTATTAATAGAAATAAATGTCATCCTGTGTATTATGAAAATACTGACCTTCTCTTAAAGAACGTAATATCTCTAAAATCGTAGCAAATAAATAAAATATAGGTTAAGAACTCCATTAATATTGGTATCAAAGCGTTCTTACAAATCTCAAAATAAAACATAAGGTGCTTCCAATTTTGTATTGCTCTTTCAATCCTACCAACGTCTTACATCAATAAGACCCAAATGGGTATTAATGTGCGATATTCTTTCAAGTCGTTGTTAATTGTTTAGTTATTTATTTCATATGAAGAAATTTTTTCATCCCATAAATGCAATTAATGTTTCATCTTTGACCTGGTGTATAGGAATATATTTAATATACTATTTGAATATTTGTATTTACTTATTCATTTTTTCGTCTCACTAGCTTCGTACTACATTTCATTTATTTCTACACAATCAAATTAGTTAACAATGTGCCATAAACGATTCTAATCAAATAAAATATCCGCAATTGTTGTCGTTTTTTTTCTATTTGCTGTTTAATGTATTGTGTTATTATATATGTACATACATAAAGTTATCTACAAATAGCAGAATTAATTTTAAGCCATTCCCGGCAAACAGTTTATGTTGGATGTTACACTAAATTAATAAAAAACCTTTAGGTAATCAATTCGTTTTGTGATACTATTAAGCTATCCAAAAAGTCACACTTATAAAAAGAAAAAAATATTTTAGTCATTTTAAGCATACAACATTCAAAAATTTTGATCATGCTGGAGGTCTGCTCGATAACTTCAAGAATTCAATCTTTAAAAGCTTGAATCGTGTGTGGCCCATTGCCATACTCTATATATTCCACGCATCAACATAGAAACAAGTCTAAAGGAGTTAAATCACAAAATCTTAGTGACCTATTGTGGTCTTCTAACGAAAATAGGAAAAGGTTTCATATCTAATATTCGAAGTTGCTCCGTCCTGGTAATAATAAATGTCGTCAATAGCATTTTTTCAACTAGTGTGAAATGTGCACTTCTAAACATTAAACGGAAGTAGATAAACCTTAGGATGAATGGACTGCAACAGCAATATTTTTAGTCATTTTTGAATTATGTGTACAAGATAACTTAATAACAACAGCTCAAATTTTTTCACAGTTTTGCAATTTCTGGGAGGCGGAATTTGTGAATTTATCGTGGTCATAGAGCAGCAAATGTGCGAAATTACTTTAATGTCAAAAAATTTTAATTGTTTTAAGTTGAAATATTAGGGACATCTACTATTTGTTACTGAGCTAATGCTTGCTCTTTATATTTAAAAAAAATAAAATATTTTATGCCAAAAGAGCAAGATGAAAATTATTTTTTTAACAGGTATCGATGTATTTCTTAAATACCATTTTAAAGCTTAAAATTATTTTGACTGCTTTTTTAACTTCATTACACTACTTCGTGTAAGCTTTGGGTACTTTAACAAGAGTTTGCCATATATTCCGTTTCAGAGCAATGTCTAGGAAAGGGGTTCCTGTAGCCATTATAAGAAGTATATTTTTAAAAGCTCTTAATGTAGGTAAGCGTTGTATGCATTCTAGCTTATTAAATGTTCGGACGTAGTGAACAACCACGATAACAATGAGTGTAGCTTTTAAATAATTATGTGTGAACTCTTATCTCTTACAAAAATAAAGGTGGTATAGTGTTAAAATTATAAAAGGACATTCCCTATAAAATATCATACCTTTCCTAAACATGTTTGTAAGGCAGAGTTTAGTTTATCTGTATTAAGTTTGTACTAAACAGTATGTTTTTCTTGGCCTGTGTCATTTCGATGTGTCGAAATTGTTTGCTGGGTGTCACTGCAAATTAATAAACTGAATAGAGTTTCGCTAAAACTTTTCTCATTTTAATGCCACAACTATTTTCGATAGATAAGTGAAATAATAAGTGTGCGGAAGGAAAGGAAATGAAAAAACTTGTTTGACTATCAGCTAGTAGATAGATTTTGCGGTTTCTTTCAAGTGTAAGTGTGAATTCAAACATTTATTTAAACAAAAAAAAAAAACAAACAAAAGCATTATGATGATAAGTTAAAACCTTAAAGAAATAGGAAAAAAAAAATAATAGGAAAAATAGAAAAAAAGCAAAAAAAGTTGTGCAAATACAAAAATTTAGAAAACTTATTCCTAATGATATTAAAGCAAAAATATTTTCAGCACAACATTTGAGAAAGATAACAGTCAGATTTAGTGGCATCCACAAATAATCGAAAAGTACAGCAGAATGTAAGATTGATATAAAGCAAATGCATTTTGTGTTATTTTTTCTAATATTTCCGTCAGAATTTTATGCAGTAAGGGAAGAATAAAAATGTCTATAGTTTAAAATGGTTCAAAAAAGCACCTTAAACAAGCCTTGGAATTATTGGCTCATATTTATTTGGCAATAACGATGGTTAGAACTTCATAGTCAATGGCCGTTACAGAGACTCACATACTAATTTTTTCGAGCCTCAATTTGTAGGCATTACCATTGGCGTTACCTAGCCCATTCTTATGGATGTCCTCTGCCTCATCTTATCCCCTTCTTACTGAAGGAAATAGTTGTTTTTTAAGGATTTAATAAAGCAGCTACTAAACATATAGAATTAAGTCAAATATCTTTATTATCGCAACACAGTCCGATTTACTGTAAAGTATGTATGAAATCATAAATAAACATTGAGTAAAATAAAAATAATTTTACTGTATGGATATGAAAAACATGTTGTAGTGTTCTTATTTTTATACCCTTCACACATGCAAAGAAAACATATGGTTGTGGTAACCATAATCGAAGAGCAACATACTACGATTGAATTGTATGATTGTGATTAAAACATATAATGGTTAGCAGTTATCATTAGTATGTTTAATTAAAGTATCATTCAATAATCATTTATATGACTACAATTGAAATCGACAATATTTGCTTTTTGACGGCAAATTATTGTCTTTTGCTGTAACATACACATATTGATTGTACTCACCAATTTAATTGCAATTTTTTTACCAATATTTTTTACATTTTCACTTTTATTTTTAAATTTTCTTTAATTTTTAAAAATTTTTGTTCATTTTTTTTAAATCTCAAATTTTTGAAATAATAAAAATTTATTTAGCAAGAAGAACAGTTGAAATCAAATTATTATTAAAAAAAATCATTGCTTGATTAATTTTTAATCATACTGTTATTTCACCTATTATTAAATGATTATTTTTAATTGTTAATGCTTTTGAATATAATGTTATTTTTGTCAAATTATTTTTTATACCCGCCACCAAAAAAATGGTGGGGGTATATTCATTTTGTCATTCCGTTTGTAACACATCGAAATATACATTTTAGACCCCATAAAGTATATATATTCTGAATCAGGGTTTGATTTGATGACGATCTAGCTATGTCCGTCTGTCTGTCCGTCTGTCCGTCTGTTGAAAGCACGATAGAGGTCGCACCGAAAAAGCTAGAGGGCTCAAATTTCGCCAGAATCTTTCTTATAGACAAGGTTTATTTGGTATTGAAAATGGGCTAAATCGAAATATTAGGAAGAGAGTTTTAGCTCAAAAAGCAAAAGTTGGTCGAAAAAACCGTGTCCTTCAAACATCGAATAAACTGGAATTGTGTCCAAACGGATTAACGTACACTCATGAAACTTCGGATATACATTTCACGATTTAAAACAATATCTCTTCCAAAAACTTGCTTATATTTATGCATTAGGAAAGGAGTTATGGATAAAAATGTACGAAAATTTATACCGCGCAGTGTATTTTTCAGTATATTTTAAATTTGAAACCTAATAAAACGGACAAAATTAGATGTACGATTCTGAAATTTTGCACACTTTGTTTTTTGGTGAGAGGCTTTTCTGTTACGGAAAATAAATGTGCCACGCCCACTTTTACGCCCACCTCCCATATAACGTCTTACCTAAAATTCATATGATTTCTCTATTAAAAAAGATTTTGGAATAATAAAGGACTATATTGAAACATCTAAGTTGTACTCATTAGCAAAAACAACTTTGACACGCCTACTATAACGCCCACTTTTCACGTTATCTACCGTTAATGAAATTTAAAAGCTCATGAAACCGCCAAAATTTGAGGTATGGTGATCAAATTTGCTACGTATATCCCCCTAGGCAATGCCATTACTGTGACAGAAAATTAAGGTGCCACGACCACTTTTACATCCATCTCCCATATATCGTTTTACCTAAAATTCATATAATTTCTCTATTAATAAAGATTTTGGAATAATAAAGGGCTATATTGGAACACCTAAGTTGTACTCATTCGCAAAAATAACTTTGACACGCCTACTATAACGCTTACTTTTCACGTTATCTACCGTTAATGAAATTTAAAAGCTCATAAAACCGCCAAAATTAGAGGTATGATAATAAAATTTTTTACGTATATCCCCCTGGGCGATGTCATTACTGTGCAAGAAAATTAAGGTGCCACGCCCTTGTTTTGTAAAAATTTTTAAAATATATAATTTTTAGATTATTTATTGGATTATTCGAATTTGACTTTAAGAGAATAAATATAATATTTTTATATAAAATATATTAAAATCATTTAAATTATTAAATATACTAAATTGGCAACGCTGCATATTGAACCACTGAAAGAAGAACTTCTTTTAAGATTTTTCACTCTTAAAATACCAAAACAAATCCGAAATAAATTGCATAATTTAACTGTATCAAGAATACATATAAAACAACAAACAACTAATTTAAAATATATTAACAAATGCAAGTGTATGAAAATTTAAAATCTTAAGAGTATTAAATTTTATAAAGCTAATCAAGAATTAAATCTATATTAAAACTGTTCCGTAAGACACATCCATCTTTGAGTTTGCAACTGAAAAACAAAGAAAACTTGACAAGTATTCACAAGCATATAATAATTAAATTATTTTGGAATATAATTTAACTTAAGATTATACATAAGTACTATTTATATAATTAATCTCAGAAATGCAATATAATTTTATACCATGGTTTTGACGCGATAACAAAATATTATTAATCAAGAAGAATTTTATGATTCTTTAACTACACCATCTTCTCTCCCAAGCAATTTTACAATTCCAGTACAAACAAGTAACAGTGCTATATTCGGCCATGCCGAATCTTATATACCCTTCACAACGTGTAGTCATGCAATAACAATTGTTTGTATCACCATTCATCTCATAAATATCAAATACGTACATATGTATATACTGGTTAGAATAAATGTGGCATCGAATCCCAGCTGAGCCAAACAAATTTTATTTTATTTAATATATTATTTATATTTTGTTATTATTTTTTTTAATTTTTTTTAAAAAAATTTTTTAAAAAAATTTTTAAAAAATTTTTAAAAATTTTTTTTAAATTATTTTAAAATTTTTTTTTTTGTAATTTTTTTTATTATTTTTTTTTTATTTTTAATATTTTTTCTTTTTGTAATTTCTTCTTTTTTTGTATGGTTTTTACATATATTTATGTATGTATGTTGTTGTTGTAATTGTGTAAAAAAACGAGGTGGTCGTGGTTTTTTGCTCATATCTCAGAAAGTTATTGGGCGATTGTGCTGAATTTCAATAGCGATTCATTCCTGAATATTTCCAAGAGATTGATACCATATAGAAATCTGAGGAACATATAGTTGCTTCTAAAAGTTGATTTCAACCAACACACGGACAGACGGGCAGACGGACAGACGGATAGATGGACAGACGGTCAGGGCTTAATCGACTCCTCTATACATAAGCTTTCAGAAAATATATTTTTTATGGGGTCGGAAATGAAAATTGTAGAAATTACAAACGAAATGACAAAGCTATATATACCCTTGTGCACCACAGGTGAAGGGTATAAAAATAAAAAAGTAATAAACACTACCATCCAATCAATCAAAAGCTTTAACAATTTTGGATATTAAGTCCATTGGCATGGTTTATACAGATAGATACACAGTTCCAACACAATAAGACTGCAGATGACGACAGTATAAAATACCAATACATTATCACTTCGTTAACAGAAAATGTAATAGTAAAGATTCTTAACCATATTCAGATCCTCCTTCTACTAATAAATATCATATTATTAAAAAAAAACTTTGTGAAAGATTTTCTCTTACTGATGAACAGATTAGATTTGTGAAAATTATTTGTAATTTAATGTAATAATTTTTTTTTTAAATTCAAGACTTCAGGAATATTTTTATGTACCTATAAAAATAATCCGGATTCATTTTGTTATGTGTGTGGTTAATATATATAGTTCCTATTACATGTGGCTTTGCGATAAAGTAATAAATTTGAACAATTTTTGCCGCTTTCGATTTTTCATGATTTTTTGAAAACAAAAAAAAATTGCTATTTTCACGTAAAAAATATATTATTTGCTTTAATTTTTTATTGTTGTTCCGAAACTACTGGCCCAATTAAAACGCAATGTATAAAATTAAAAGATTAGAGGCTATGTAAATCTAAATTTTTCAAAGTTTATTTTAATAATATCGGACTAATCGTTTTCGAGTTATCATTGATTTTGTGGAGAAGCGTTCAAAAAAATCTTGAATTTTAATTAAAAATTAAAAAAAAAACTTCTCCATAGAATTTAAAATTTGGACAATATTTGTACTACTAGAACCACAACACTTCAAAATTTCATAGTGGTTTTAGAAGCCTTTTAAATTTTTAAAATTTTGTTGCCTTGTGTTATCAATAAGATCATTCGAATTTGACTTTAAAATTAAAAATGCAATATTTTTATATAAAATAATTTAAAATCATTAAAATGATTCAAAATACCAAACATATTCCTCTGTATTATTTCAATTTTAAGTTCTCCGCCTTAAAAAAAATTATTAGCGTACCAGAAGGAGGAGGATTCATTTGTCCTTGACCAAATCTACAATTTGCAAATAGCATAACTTTCCCCTAAACACGTTGTAAATGATGGCAAAGTGTTACCATGGAACTAAATTAAAGTTGAAACTTTAATTTTTCATATAATATTGAATTTTTACACTTTTTAAACAAAGCGTTAAGCAAAGCATAAATTTGGAGCAAATCGAAAGTATTTTCATTGTATTTAAGTACTTAGCTTGTGGCCACCATCCTATGTCTATCGAAATATCCTAGTCATTCTATAGGCTTTTCAAATGTACGCTAGGGCTAGATAGAGAAGCTTGATAATCACAAAATAAGTAAAATCACTTTATTCGGCTATGCGGAATCTTATATAACAGTCACATAGTTTTTTCTATGATGTGTATGTATTCATAAATATGCATAAGCGACAGCTAGCCTTTGTTATTGTTTTAGCTAAGATATAATCTGAACTATTAAATGATATATATTTTCTAAAAATAATTTTCCCCAAAATCTTTGTCGGCAGTTGACCTGTTGAACCAAGATTTTCTGTAAATGTTGCTAAAAGTACATGTTTAAAATAAAGAAAATATAGAAGTTAGTTAGGAGCTACAAAAACTTACTTTTTTTAGGTAACAAACAGCTAGTAGTGTATCCACATAACTGGTTTTAAATAGCATACATACGGACAGACGGACTTTGTTAAATCAATTACTCTATCAACAGGGATTCAAAATATATATACTTTAGGGAATCTAAAATGAATGAATGTAAAAATTACAAATGAAATGACAGACAGAGTGACAAGCTCAGTTATATGTTTTTTACCGAGTTTTGAGAAGAACCAAAAAGTATTTTACTTTATTACTTTATGTTATTAAACTTCAGCATATCAACTGTTGTTTATTTTAGAACCAATCAAGATATCCCTAAGCGGTTTAGTGGGTTGATGTATGACCAATATAGGTTCAAAAAAAAGCAATAAAGAATTTTAATAATTGTCACATACCATATTTCTTCGCAGCAGCCACAATATAGCCTTTTACACTCTTGTGTGAAGGGTTTAAAAAAAGAAAGTAACCCTGCTACCAAAAAAATAAGCTGTAAAATATGTTGAGAAAATTTTAAAATATTCTTATACTTTGTGCTGTTTGCATATCTTTCCTACTGATTCGAAAAAAAATTTTAAATTTAATATTCAATATGTTAAATTGGTAGCACTTATAACAGTAGATAAAGTGAAATTTAATATTTTTAATCTTCTTTAATAAAATTACTTAATATGCTCTTCAAAGCACTTAATAATATTAATCACAACACAGAATATAATATTAATGTACCTGCAAAGATGCCTTGAGGAAAATGCATTTACATTTTAATGCAAAATTAATTTTAAACGTAAAGGTAAATTCTCCTTACACCAGTCAACAAAATTTTACCTAGAAAAAGTGTAGTGTTGAAAACTAAAATATCTTATTCCGTTTTTCTAATCTTAAGTATGCGAGTACATTTTAATGCAAAATTAATTCTAAACATAAAAGAGAATTTATTACACCAGCCTACAAAATTTGACTTAGAAAAAATGTAGTGTAAAAAACTAAAAAATCTTGTTTATTCTATTATCTACCAATACCATCTAATTAGTAACTTTATTTGCAAGTCTTAAATGTAAATGTCGTTTTTTCGAGAGCTTAACACAAACATATTAGATCAATCATAATTAATGACATATTAAATGCCTCAGTTTTTCCGAACAACAAACATTATTAATTTCCATCATGTATTAAAAGGGCGCTTTTAACAGTTTTACCAAAATAAAACAAAATAAACATGATTAATGTGAAACATTTATGTTTTATACTCTTCGCACGTGTAAAAGGATATAAGTTTATAAGTTAGTCATTTCTGTTTTAATTTCTACAACAAGCATTTTAGACCCATAAAACTATATATCTAAATTAAGAATCCTTATAGATAAATGAATTGATTTAGTCAAGCATGATTCTTTGTCTGTTCGTCTGCCCGTGTATATATGGAAATCAAATTTTTAAAGACCCCACGTATACTTTAGACTGCTTTACGGTATTAATTTATCAGATATACTTTCGAGAATTATTGAATTATTGTAATGTGTTACTAAATCATGTACCTTTCGCGATATTTTAAAAATATCTTAATTGCAAGGATCAATTAGCGACAAAGATATCGAAAAAAAAATTTGGAAAGAAATGTCAACTCAAATAAATCTCAGATTATTGAATCCCAAATAAGTTTTCATTACAGTGTCACTATATAATTGTCTGCTATGATCCTGAAACTATAAGTGTTAAAAACTATAAAAATTTCTATTTAAATTACTGAGCCAAAAAAGCGAGAACCTTTCACGGTCATGTACATACACCACATCGTAGCTAATCCTAGATTTTTATCTTTAATGTTACACGCCATTTTCTTTATTATTTCCAACACCATCTGTATTCTATTGGTCAGGCCCTTTTATTTGATACCCATATTGTTGGGATCAAAAAAAAAGTTTTTCGCCTTTTTGTTTCAGACGCCATCTTGTATTTTATACTTTTTTTAATAGTTTACTACATTTAACCGATCAAGCCCTTTTATTTGATACCAATATTGTAAGTGTTAAAGGGCACAAAGTCGTAACTACTATATTCGACTTATATATTCGCCTTTTAATCTAGGACGCCATCTTCGGTTTTTTTCTTTTTATAGCTAAGTATATTTTAAATTCAAGCTATTTTATTCGATTTCCATGTTGGTGCTCTCGCTTGTATAAAAACTGACAAATATCAAGTTCCTTTTGAAAATTTTAGGAAAAACACCGAAGTAGCTGGATTCAAGCCGATTTGTTAGTTTTTCTTAAAGAGAATTTCTCATATTTCGTAATTTGGTATCCTAACCACGTTTTAAAACATTTAAAGAGTTTGAAAAAAAATTCAATATACCAATTTTTCCGAAATTTTTCATGAGTATCTCCGAAAGCATACCAAATATATAAATATTAATAACAGTGTCTATAAACTATCATAGGGGTAGAATGTTGTGGTAAAAAAAAGCGACAAAAAGAGGCACTTGTGGTTATTTGCTTATAACTCAGAAAGTTATAAAGTGATTATGCTGATTTTTCATACCGATCTGCTCTCAAATATTTCTAATATTCTGATGTCTGACACGGCTATTTGCGTTGTCGGGAAGCTTCAAAAAGCTGATTTCAACATACACATGGACAGAGGATTATGCTTAATCGACTTACACTCACTGTGAATGTTATAACAACACTAGTACTTCTGTTTCTATACCCTTCGCACAAGAGTGTAAAGTGGTATATATGTATGTATGTACATATGTCTTTTTTTATACTATTACTTATTACGCTTCAATATTAATTTTATTATTATATTATTACGTTTATACCTTCTAAACGTTGATTTATTTCTTTCTGAAACAACGGAGTCAATTTTATGTTTGAACAAAAATTTAATACAAAATATACTTGATATATATCGGAGAACTATGGACACTTTGTCACATGTGTTTCAAGTTTATGTTTGCCAGAAGGTATAAATAGTTCAAAAGCACTGACATAATTTACATAATTTTTTCTAAAATATTTCTTAAATTATTAGAAATGCTTGAACTAATTTATAGAGAAAGAGTTTTAGTAAATATCGTTTTGTGAGCATTCGCCCTCTGGAAACTGGTTACTACAAAAAATCGATTAGTTTGACAGAACACGTAACTTGGTAAGGCTAGAATGTCGCTACTATTCAGGCTTTTTTTCAGACATAGTGCACTGCTAATAGCCCAATATATATCACTTATAATAAATATTTATCATGGAAATATATTTCATAATTAAATAAATACATTTTATAAGACATTTCCAATGTAAGCTAGTGTAATGTAAGATTTAACGTGAATCATATTTTCAACGTTTTTGTTATTTTTCTCTTTTATAAAATATTTGCTTGGTTTCTATTTAACATGCAGATAGAAAAGAGAAATAATTTAAATGAATTCATACGTACACATTTACACTTTAACACTGAAGAAATGCTTTAACCCTTTTCTGTTAATTTTAGAGTGATTTTTTGTTAAAATTCTTATTCTTGGAACATTTGTCTACATTATTGTTTAGAAAATGCGAGATATTTTCTACAAAACATTTTAGTATTTTTTATACCCTTCACACAGTGAAAAAGGGTATATATAGGTTTGTGATTCCATCTAAAATTTCTACAATTTCCATTTCCGACCCCCATAAAGTATATGTTTTCTGAAAGCTTAGAATAGGGGAGTCGATTAAGCTCTGTCAGTCTGTCCGTCTGTCCGTGTGTATGTTGAAATCAACTGAGGCCCCCCGAAATCGCTTTGACGGGTTAGGTATTAAAATATCAGAAATATTGGGGAGTAGATCGGTATCGAAAATCAGAAACATCGGTACATAAACAACTGAGATATGAGCAGAAACCCACGACCACCTCGATTTTTTTCCACAAAAACAACATTACAACAACAACATACATACATACAAACGTATATACTGGCTAGAGTAGACGTGGCATCGAATCCCAGCTAAGCGAAAAAAACCAATTTTTTTTTTTTTTTTATTTTTTTTTAATATATTATTTATATTTTTATTATTATTTTTTTTTTTTATATTTATTATTTTTATTTTAATTATTTTTTTTTAATATTTTTTTATAATTTTTTTTCTAATATTTTTTTTTTATTTTTTTTTTTTACATTTCTTTTTATTTTTTTTTTTTATTTAACATACATACATACGTAAATTTTTAATTTTACAATGGGTTGTTTTTATATATGTATGTTTATTATATATGTACATACAAACTACTGTTATTGGATGACTACACATTGTGAAGGGTATATATGATTCGGCACGGCCGAATATAGCACTCTTACTTGTTACAAAAACATTTTAACGTTTTATTTTTAAATATAAATAAAAATGTCTTGGTTAATTCATGACTAGACTGACGCATGAATACCAAGGCGTAGAACCGGTGAATGGGCTTAACGCAAGATTACCGTTGATTCCAAATTTTAAAAGTGAATTTTGATTGAATGGGTACGTCAATAAACAAAACTGCTATATTTGAATTGTAGATAATCCTTAAGTGAATGTTGAGACAACGCTACATACAGAAAAACTGACTGTTTCGTGTGCTTTGTAGGCTGAATGAATCAATGGTCAATACATTGAACGACAATGATATGCATGAGTTTGAACAAGAGGTTGCCGCAATTGGTTTATTATTATTAATTCAAGTTTTTCATACAAAATACATTACAATTTATTTCGTGAAAATACATCAGTTGACGACTGTTGTGATATTTATGATAAATGATAAATAAATGAAAAGATTTGTGACACAGCTTAAACCAAGGCAAATTCATACAGGTGAAATTACTAGCCCAGCTGACAGGGAGTAATTTTGTCAAAATTTGTTGAATTCGCCTTGATTTAATCTACTAATGCAGGGAAGGAAAATAAGATTTTGGTTTCGATAACAAATAACTAACCTTAGTGTACTTTTTTAATAAAAAATATTCCAAATTTATGTATATTTTTTGTTTTTTTTCACCATTTATAATTAGTGTTACAAATATACATCCATTTTTTAATTTAAGTTTTATTAAACAAAATATATCATAACAACTTTTCCAACCCTGATATGCGAATTGGCCTTATAAAGTTACTTTGTTGTATCAATTCGCCGTTGCATATATGAATATGCCTTGGCTTAAACTTGGCAATACTGCAAAGCTAATAAATAGGGTTGCCAATGCTTTCAAGACGGGCAGGTATATAAAAAGAAAATTCGTATTCCAAAATTGTAATTAATTTTTCATTAAGTTTTAGTTAGTTTTAAAAAGGTATCCTAAAATTTTTTATTAAAATTGTTTAAAAATTTTCATATTTCGTATTTGTGAATAATTTGTGTGTTATTTTTCAATATAAGTTGTTGTTATCGATACATATTTTTTATTACAAATATTTATTTAACCTTGATACATATTTATGAACTTTTTTTAACCTCTACAACCTACCCCAGACAATATTTGCATATTTTGTATTCTTAACATGTAAAGGCTTTTCAGAAAAGTAACAGGAAAAAAATTAACAAATGATGACACAAAATAACCTGTCAATTAAGTCGATCAATTACTAAGACACTTGTTTTCCATTTAATCTCCATGCAGATATGTCTGCAATGGCTAAAGAAGTCCTTGAGTTTATTTATTTCATTTACTTTGATTCATTTTTATGTTGTTTTTATTTTTTTCTCCCTCTTTTTCTCTCCCATGACTCTTAAGGTTTGTAAGTTTTTCTTTTGTTTTCCATTTAATTTGAGCAGTGTTTCTGTTTTGCATTGCAATGGTTTATTTCTACTCGCTGTATTCAGTGAAGGACAAATAAATAACTTTTTTACAGCCCCTCTCAATTCGTTTTGTTTCCCATAAATCTATTGACCAAAGAGATCTGCTGACGTTTAAGCATATTGTTTGTGTTATTGTTAAATTCGAAGATTAATTTATATTTTATTTTTCGACAACTTGATGAATGGCTCTCTAATGTTTTTATAATGGAAAATTATACAGAAGTTCATGTTATTATAATTTATTATGTTCGTTTTTTTTACGAAAATTTTAACTAAAGATAACACATAAAAAAACTTCAAATATATAAAAAATGAAAGATTTTAAAATTGTGCATATACTTGAGATTAATTTAGAATTTTAAACAAATTGAACTCAGTATTAAATATTAATAAAGCTTAACAAAATGTTTGCATCACTAAGGGTACTAAGGCCAGTAAAATTCAATTTAAACATTCGACAGTTTGGACAGGTTGATAAAAAAAATCCATTATTTTAAAATTTAATTTATTTATTTCTCCCTTAAATAAGAAAATGATTCTAATCAGCTTCTGCTTAATCGGTTATGAATAGGATAGTGGCAATAGAGTAATCTGGATGTCCATCCCAGACCCAGACTCTTAACCATTAGTTTCTTAAAATAATACTGATTCTAATATTTATTGTAGTTTCCACCTTGAATTTTTGACCATCATAATGTGTTGATTAAAATATTTTTTGGAAATCGTTCTGAAAGGCTTTTTTAAATAAAATTTACAATATAATGGCGCTGTACACAGAATTTTTAAGCAGATAATATAGAACTTCATAAGAGTATGAGCATTTCTCCGAGAAATATAATATTTCGCCAAATATTTTTTATTTCCGTCTATTGTGAATAATTATTCGTAAAGTATGATATTCTGTATGATTCTATCCGACTTACTATTCTTTATTGTAGGCAGAGTTAAATGTAACCGTACGCGTCACAGGTTTAGGCTTTGCGAAGTATCTGCTAAAGGAAAGCCTTCAGCTGCGACCTTCAATTAATTTTAGATACTTGCAGCGTCATTGTAATCTTTAGGAAATAAAAAACGCTTAACATTGATAGTCAAATTCTTTTAATATCTTTTATTTTAACAGAAGGATTTATTTTCATAATAGCCAAAGCAAAAAATATTGTAAGAAAATAAATGCAAAAAGTAATTTCCATCTCTGGAAAGTTATGAATCTCTCTAGTTGCCAATAAACGTTGTACGATTTTTTAGCCATTAATAAAATTCCGTTTTTCTTTTCCCTTTAATTTAATTAATAAAATGTGCATACATAAATTTAACATGGAGAGTCGTAAACTAAATATAACACGCATATGCCTGCCATAAAAATAAAACCATAAAAGTAAAAATAAGTATATAAAATGTCACTCAGATACTACATACATAATATGAGTATAAAATAATATAAATATTTATTTTTAATTTTATAACTTAATAATTGCGTTTAAAGTTTAAAAATTACAGCAAAAGAAATAATAAAAATATATTTATTACAAACAAGTGTAACAATCTGAAGTTTTTATTTTGCGGCTTGTTTTTTTTTTTTAATTCGAAATTTATGTAAACAGCATATAATGTTTATGTTTAAGTGCGGTTAAAACAATCACGAACACACTCAAACCGAAAAATGAAACCAGTAAGTACAAAATGTAAGGCTTCAAACAAATTGTATACAAAACTTAACATAAGCATAAATTTAAGACTTAAAAAACACACGGCGGATAGAAAATAGTGACTATTTTGCAGCTAATATCGAAAATAAAATTTTAATTCGCTAGCAGGGTTTATTGTCACTTTAAACATGCAGTTGTTTTTAAAAGCATTTGCTTTTCTACAAACTTACATTATGGCAATATGGCATAATATCTTAAGTTGACTTAAAGGGCTGTAAATCCCCGTTTAGACAGGGAAACATTTTGTATGGTAGAGAGGGACGGGTGGGGAAGAGAATATGAAATTTGTTTTCCGTTCTCGGAGGCACGCTTTGTGCATTCATTCATATTGTTTACATTTGCTATGCTTTTTGACATTTACTATATCTCTTTTCGGCGTGCTTTGTTTTCTATGTTTAATATATGACTTTGTTTGAATAAAAATAAGCAAATAAATAATGTACTAAATAAAATTAAAATATTAACTGAAAAGTTTCCGACAGTAATGTTTCCCTATATGACCGCGAAGAAAAATACAAAAGAGAATTCCAGATGTTTGCCTTCCAAATCTTTCCCTGTGTAAACGGGGACTAACTGTTTAACAATATTGGTTATTAGTTTACTTAAAATGTTTTTTTTTTTTATTTAAAGTTAAAATTTTTATAGTTAATGGGAATAGAAAAAACATTTTTATTAGTTCAACCTTACGATTTCAGAAATTATATTTGTATATAACTTGTTTAAATATCTACAATTGTATTTTTGCACATTCCTACTTAGTCAATAGTGAATATATATTATTTACCTTTAATTCAAAAGACAGTTTTACACAGTTTATTTTACTAGTATTAAATAAATTGACAATCCCAATTGTTGTATGCCATTGTTGCTATTTTTGTATGTTATTACAATATTGTAAGCTTGTTGTTGATAATTTTTATTGACACATTTTGTATTACAACACAAATTCATATCATATGTTTGCAAAATGTTGTATTCAACTCATACAGGGTTGGAAAAACAATAATTTCTTCAATATTTTTTTGCTCCCAAAATATTTACTGCCTTGTTCAAAAAAATTATAAACTGTTTATAAAGGGTTTTAAAATTGATTGTCTATGGAAATTTGATTAATAAACCTCTTATAAAACTGTTTTAAGTTTTATGATTTAGATCGTTAATATATAAAATAATTTTAAATCAAATGTTTTTTGATATTTTTATCTTTGCTAAAAATTATTTTTTAACATATTTTGTAGCTCTGCAGAAGTAAGATTTTATCAACTATCCCCTTCATAATTTTTTATTTACCTGAAGTTTGATATTAATTGATGTTTAACAATAAAACGAGGCAACTGATACAATGAAATTGTTTTCACATGTGAATAAACCAAAACTGTAATTTAGTGGACAATACAGAATACAATACGGAATTGTTAATTGAACAATTAGACTTACATATATCGACCCCTGTGCGTGAAATTATCGTAACTTACAGAAACAAAATTTACAGAAGAGCGTTTTTATCACTTTTAAATAAATAAAAACGTAAATAACACTGCTACATACGATAAAATGTACACAGTGTTATCTCTGTAACTAAAACAGTTATCGCTGTAATATTTTATCAGCTGATTGACTAGTGGATGTAGAATCAATTTGCATAAAAAGTCGATTTCTTAAAAAACGTAACATACGATAATTTTGCGCACAGGTTTTGGATTTCAACAAATATTAATTATTTAATAATATTTTAAGAAAACAACAACACACACTATACAAGCATGTTTAAATGCAAATAATTGTTGGACATCTGCGTACTTTTTAAGTAAGTTATTACAGAATGGGCTACAAGTCACCATGAGATTTAAAAATTTATTTAAACCAAAAAGTTTCTAGATTTTTAAACCCCTTGGTTACTCTTGGTGCACCCTGTTTTTAACCAGTAAATTTTTATTTTTTATGAATAAAACTACAATGCAGTGTTAAGATTGTCATTAATACTATTACAAAAAGGCATGCACATATTAATCACATAAAAACCCTTAATGTCGACAAACATTCAACTGTGTACCTTCATTTGTGTTCATTTCAGTTTGAGCTACCGCATATGCGATATATATTTTTAAATTAAGATAAATGTAATACAATAACTTTATAATTCTATCACGTAGTAAGTAGGAGGGGTAACTACAAATTAAATAAGCAGTTACGGACAATACACCAGACTAAAACCGATAGTCTTCGAGGATCAGTAGCGGTACTTTGTAACATTCTAGTCGTACGTAATGTTGGTGGCATTAGAAAATCAATAAAAAATAAATAAAATAAAAAGCTATAAATATAGCATAAAACGGTTCTCCTCCCAGAAAAAAATAATAGAAACGTTGTTAACTGTATACATTTTCCGTGGCTTTTTTGCATGATCGACGTTATATATATTACATATTTACTGGTAAATATATAGACAGATTTTTAAGTTTGCAAATCTGCACAAATTGATTTAGTAATTTTGTATGTTAGTTAAGGAATATTACCAGGAGGAACAATATTTTTCTACTTATGAATTCCGTTTTTGGCAATTTTTTAACATATCTTGCCTTTACCTTAAAAGCAGCAATCTCCTTTCCTTGTGACGAAATATCCACTCAAGCTTTTTACACCCGCCACCAAAAAAGTGGTGGGTGTATATTCATTTTGTCATTCCGTTTGTAACACATCGAAATATCCATTTTAGACCCCATAAATTATATATATTCTGAATCGGGGTTTGACTTCATGACGATCTAACTATGTCCATCCGTCTGTCCGTCTGTTGAAAGCACGATAGAGGTCGCACCGAAAAAGCTAGGAAGCTCAAATTTTGCCAGAAAAAATGTTTACACAAGGTTTGTTTGGTACTGAAAATGGGCTAAGTCGGAATATTAGGAAGAGAGTTATAGCTCGTAAAGCAAGAGTAGGTCGAAAAACCCGTGTCCTTCCAACATCGAATAAAATGGAATTGTGTCCAAACGCATTAACGAAGCGCCATGAAATTTCGAATGTATATTTCTTAAAAAAATATTCGTCCTAAAAATTGTCAAACTCTATGCATTAGTAAAGGAGTTTTAGATCAAAATGTACGAAAATTTATGTCGCACAGTGTATTTTTCGGTACGTTTAAACCTTAAAACGTAACAAAACTGACAAAATTCAATGTATGGTTCTAATATATTGCAAGAATTGTTTTTTTGGCAAAGGCTTTGTACTAATAGAATAATTTATCTATGGACAAAGATTTTGGAAGAATAAAGGACTCTATATTAAAATATTTGAGTTGAGCTTATTAGCAGAAACTAACATTACGAAAATATTTTACCAGCATATCGAAGTTATACAAAGAAAGTGAAACATATTTTAGTATCAAGATATTATTCCATAGCGATTACAGTTAATATAAAAATAATAAATTTCGTGAAATAAAAGTTAACAAAATTGGTGGTGGGTACAAAAGATGCGGCAGCGCCGAATATAGTGCTCTTAATTGTTAGTTTTCAAAAACCAAGTTAAAAAATCATTTCTTATGATAAGTTGGCACAGAATGAACTACATAATTGGAATTGTATATAAAGTTGATATTTTTTATTCAATTATTTTGCAAAACAGTGGATTGTAGTTGCATAATATAAACTTTCAAACCATAGTTAGAATAGATTAAAAAATGATGGTTTGTTTAAATGTTGTGACTGACCTCTAAATGCAATATGTAAACACTGATTTCCTGTACTTTACATATAAGATTAAGTTTTGTTGAACAGGAATTAGAATATAACAAATAAATATAATAAATAAATATTAAAAATAAAAAAATCTAAACATTCGTTATTAGTTACCAAACCTTCATTTAAAGTTTCCTCTGTAAATACATAAATACTTTATCCCGCTTTTAGAAAATAAAGTTGAACGCATGGCATATTCATACATGTATATGCAACGGCGAACTGATACAACAAAGCTACTTTTTGAGATGTTTTCTCTCAAGGCTTAGTTCGAATATCAGGGATGGAAAATTTGTTATGATATGTTAAATTTAATAACATTTGATTAAAAAAACGTCTATATTTGTGAAAAACATTATAAAAGGAGCAAATTCAACAAATACACATACATTTTATACATTTATTATCAAAAAAACTACACTTTAGTTAATTATTTAACACCGAAACTAAAATCTCATTTCTCTTCCCTGCATTAACACATTAGCTCAAGGAGAATAGAAAAAAATTTTGACAAAAATCCTTGCTATCAGCTGGGCTGGTAACTTCACCTGTATGAATTTGCCTTGGTTGAACGCGATAAGTTTAAGTTTTCGATAAAAATATTTACACTTGTTTGCAGGAAAAATATTTCAATTTTTTTTTATATTTTTAATATTTTCATTAGTACTTTTCATCTCTTTACCTTTAATTAAAAAAAAAATGAGAATAATCACAAACGTACAATATAGTCATGTTAATGGCTTAATCATTTCTGTTAACGAACGAGTTAATTTGAATATTTCTATTTATGTATGCACATATATATAACCCTGCAGATAAAGTAATTAGTATGTGGTTAGAAATATACAAATTCCTTTTAACCTAAGACTGGTTATAAATCTGCGGATTTGTCATAGGAGCCCAACTAGTTCATTTGTTTATAATTTAAATCTAAATTTTGTTACATAGTGAGTATTCTCACCTCACATAAACTGCACCACCACAAAGTTTTTTTAAATTATTAATAATTTTTTTTTTTTTTTTTTTTTTTTAATTTTTTTTTTTTTTTTTTTTTTTTAATTTTTTTTTTTTTTCCAATAATCCAGTACATTTTTGTTGCCTCAGCGCCTTATAGGCATTATTGAGGCGAGTTGGTAAAAATTACATATTAGTTATGATTATCAGTATTCAAAAAAGAGAAAAAAAAAATACAATAAAATTTGCATCATATTAATACATTTTGATATCAAAACTATTTTACATCAGAAGTTCTTCTAAATTTTGAAATAAATAATTTTTCAAAAATTTCTTAAATATTGAAATTCTATTTATCATTTTCAAGTATTGAGGTAAGTTATTAAACTCACAACTACCCATATATTCAATTCTTTGTTTGGTTGTTTCCAACCTACACCTTGCTACTGACAAATTGCTGTTATTCCTTGTATTGTGTGACTCTTGATTCCTTGTAAACCGAATAGTGTGATGACCAATATTGTGTACAATTTTAAAGACATATATCAAAATTTGCAATTTGTAAATACCAAAAACTGGCAAAACTGTTTTGAATTTATCCTTATATAATGATATTGTTGGGAACGTAATAGGAAGATTAGAAACCACTTTTAAGGCTTTATTTTGGCATCGTTGAAGTGATTTAAGCTCATTACATTGCTTCCATCCATATACGGCAGTTAAGTAATTCAAATGACTTTGAATAAGGGCATTGTATATTAAAATTTTTGTTTTACGATCAAATTTATTTTTAAACTCTGTAGATATACACCTAAGTACTTTATTGAGTTGACGTCGTAAATTTCACTACCATCGACATAAATACTAAAGTTTATGTTATTGTGACAATGCGGTTTAAATCGAATCAACTTTGTTTTATTCGCATTCAATATAAGCTTATTAATTCTAGTATATTCCAAAATAAGAGCAGTATCTCGTTCCATATAAGCTTTTGCCACGGTTTCATGCTTATATGGGTAAAACAGACAAATATCGTCAGCATAAATAAATAGCCTCCCATGTAATCCAAGGTTTTTTATATCATTAAGATAAATTGTAAAGAGTAAAGGCCCCAAAACACTGCCTTGTGGAACACCATGCTCGACAGGTTTGAACAAGCTCTTATCTGCGTTAATTTTAACGTATTGTTTACGATTTACCAAGTAACTTTTAAAGAGAGACAATTCTTTCCCACAAATTCCATAGTATCTAAGTTTTCTAACAAGAATATCATGGTCTATGAGATCAAAAGCTTTAGTTAGATCAAAAAAAACACCAGCTACCCCATTAAATCCTTCATCCAGTCCCTTACAAATGAAATTTACAACATTAAGAACAGCTTCCTCGGTACCACATCCTTTCCTAAAACCATATTGATAGTCGTTTAACAAATTATTATTCCTCATATATTCTGACATTTGATTATACAAAATTTTCTCAAATACGTTATCGATGACGGATAATACAGTTATTGGTCTAAACATTTCAGCACTGGAGGCATTATTTTCCTTTGGTATCGGAACCACTTGATCTATCATATTATTAAAAACATTTACCAAATAAGGTGTCAAAACATCAGAGCACATTTTCAGTACTTTAGGTGATATGTTATCATGGCCACAACTTTTATTGTGTGGTAGATTAGCCACAATGTTTTGCAACTCATCATGCGTAGTGTGTTCTAAGCAAAATCTATAATTAGGTTGAACAAGAGTTCTCAAAGAATTGCACGAGTCAGATGTTATTTGATTCATTCGAAATTTTAAGTCCTTAATCGATTTCACAAAGTAAGTATTAAGAATCTCAGCCTTTTGAAAATCATTTGAAATTATATCTCCACTTAAATCTTTTATTGTAATCGACTTAGTTTGTTGTCTACCTAGAGTTTCATTTAAGAAATTCCAGCACTTTTTTGGATCTTGTTGAATTTCGCTTAAATTGTCCCTATAATAGTTATTCATGGACTCCTTGCAAGCTCTTTTGATTACACCACTAATACGTTTAAGCCTTTTCTCTATATCGGTTTCACCAGGTTTTTTCCTTCTCATTTTCAAAAGATTTTTTTTAAACTCTATTAATTTTTGTAAGTTTCCATTTATCCAAGGTGTCATCTCATGCCGAATCAATCTTTTATGTTGTTTTACGACTGTACAAGATTGAATAACATTACCAACACACGATATCAACGTTGAAGTATCCAGTGATGGATTACCAGTTATACATATACTTGGTAAAATAGTTCGAATTTCGCTTTTTACGCGGTCATAATCACAATATAATCGCCCATCTCTCTTAAAAACTTGGGATTGAGCTTCAATTTCTATTTCACAAGACAATAGGTTATGGTCAGAAAGTCTATTTTCCACTGAGCCAATACGAAAAGAACTTAATATGTTGCTATAAACATGGTCAATAGAAGTACCACTATTGGGACGGGTAACCAAAGTGTGGCGATTCGTAAAATCATAGTTGGCAAGTAAATTTATAAGATCTTCCGATAAATTTATATTTAAAGTATCAATATTCGAGTCACCGACAAAAACACATGGGTTGCGACCAACATTAATTAAAATATTTTCCAAATTTGACAAAAATCTAATCATTTCACACTTTGGCGATCTATAAAACGATACAAATTTGACGGGTTTGCCATTGGATTTGTTGCTGTTTAATGTTAAAACAATTGATTCAACAAAGTCATTACTTACACAGGATTCTACTTCGTATTTTAAACTTTCGGATATAAAAATTGATGTACCACCATAACTATCTGATCTACAGCAATGAACCGAATTATAACCAGCTATTTTATAAATTTTAGACAAATCTTTACGAATCCAGGTTTCCTGAACAGCAATAATATTGGGTAGCCGGGGTAGGTTTGCAACTATAGTTTTAAACTTATTAAACTTTTCAATTGAAGAAAAACTTCTGATATTGATTGATATTACGTTAAAAAATGAACTTATGTTATTATTTACAAAATTTTTGAATAATTTTAAACTAGAAAAATATTGATTATTACTCATAAAAATAGAGAAAAAAAAATATAAGAAATATTTACATAGATAATTTATTTATAAAGATTAAACATCGTTGAAATCTTCATCAGGAGCTAAATGCTGCGATCTACGTTTTTGCTTGTTAGTGGCAGCTTCAAGTAACAGACCATCAATTTCTTCCTCACATTTTACGATTTTTGGCTTGGACAACTCACTTCTTTTTATAAAAACTTTCCCACCAACAGCATAAACGCTGCGGTATCCAACTTGTTTTAGAGATTTGGCATAGTTTACTAAACTCATTGTTTCTCTACTCAAGTAATCATTGACAAACACTTTCCTTGTTAATTCTTTTTCCATTAATTTTGGTTTAATTGACATCATTGTGTCTTTTGCTTTTTTAGAATTAAACTTCACCACCATTACCTGCTTTTTTTCGTTATTTTCATTTTTCTTGTCACTCGATGCATTCCTCTTCTTAATGAAATAAGCTTCATCAATAACTTCTGGTTGCAAATCTACACCAGCATCTCTGGACAGCTTTAAAACAGTATCTGCGGCAGACATTCCATCTATTACTTTAACACCTCTTATCAAACAGTCATTCCTGACTCGTTGATCGTTTAAAAATCTTACAGAATTTTGTAATGTTTTTACTTCTTCTTTTAACATCTTGTTTTCCTTCTGCACAATTTCCAATTTCTTTTTGTTTTCAGCTACTCCTCTCAGTATGTCATCGTATTGCTTAGACATAAAAGTCATGGTTTCATGCAAATACGACAGCTGATCGAGCTTTTTCAGTTCTGTTTTTATTTTATTCAATTCTTTTTTAATGGTACCACTATTATTGTTATTATTACCATCACACAAATGGCACACAAATTCTTCTTCTTCATGTTTTAGTAAATACTCATATTCGCGCTTATTCAATGCAGTACAAACTACATGATATTTTTTTGAGCACTTGTCACATTCAATAAACTCATCGCCATCTTTGACTTCTAAGTTACATTGAGCGCATATCACTTTATTGTTTTGAATACTTCGGCGACCTTTTGGAGGCATATTTCATATCATATGAATTCCCCGTAGTTTGATTAATAAAATGCGAAGTTTTGTTTAATTAAACTTATAAATTGATCGGTTTAATTTAAATTAATAAAAACTTTGATAATCACCAGAAAAAATTTGACGTTTACACGGTGTTAACTAAGTGTTAAAATCGTTAGTTTTAAATATAGAAAAAGAACAGATAGCTAACTAGTCTGATGTTAGAAGAAACTTGTATATTTCTAGACACATTCTAGTTAATTTATCTATAGGGAAAGCAATAGCGTAGCTTTAATTTTTTTTGAAGGTGGCATAAGCTTAAAAATTGTTTTCTTGCATAATCTTAAACTGAGTTAATGTTATATGTACAAAAGTACACAGAGAAAACAGTATTGATTTTGAGTACCACAATTGTTGCCAATCGCAAAGTTTAGTTGTGATTGCAGAATTTTACGGTTTCCTCTACAGAATTTTGTTTCGAAATATCAATATATAGTCTTCACTATGAAATTATGATTCTTGCAATAAAAACTTTATAACTACAAAAGAAAAATTCGTTTTAAATAACTGAACCATTCGAATAGCAATGAATTTGAGTTTTCGTTATCTGGGTGTACTCCTCAATTTTGCTGTGGGCGAATTATGAGTTTGTTTATTTTTAGTTACAGCGTGTGAGATCTACCACCTTTTCTACAGCCTTGCTACAACTAGTAATATGGCTTGTCCAAAGCCTAACTAGTTAAAAATTTAGCTACAGGGAAACGAGAATATGTAAACACAAAGAAAATAGCACATCTGTGTTTCATAATTGTAAAAATTACAAATAAATGCAATAACTATCTTTTGTGTTGGTTCGTATGTGTGTCTTTTTCAACCACATATTCATGCATGCATACTCGTATACACACAAGCACACTGAAATAAGGTGTAGCATAAAGGAATAATTACGAAGGAAATAAATAAAACCAGAAAACTTCTCGTGGCCACTGAAATAAAAAAAATATATTTTTTATTTAACCTTAATGGGATGAATCTGATGAATTTAATTACTATTGGTAAAATGGTTCATTTAATCGGATTTATGTCATTCTTATTCATATTCATTTTGTTCATGCTTTAAGCACTTTTAAGGGGGGGGGGTTGGGTTTTGTGGTAAATCCATTTAAAAGACATCATAGGTAATTGAAAAAGAATTCAAGGAAAGTTTCTAAGAAATTTTTGTATTAAATTCGACTATTTTAGGGGTTTTCCGAATTGTTTTTTTCACAATGATTAAATATTTTTTAGTGGACAGCTGAAAAATTTTACTTAATGTTAAGACTTTAAAATGGCTAAAATATATTTTTTTCACTAAAGGTGTAAATTTGTTAAATTGTGGTATATACGTAATGATTGTTTTCTTTTATTAAAAAAATATTTGCTTTACATTAATAACACTAGTCGTCAAAAAAAATCGGGAGCGTGATTTTTATTGATTATAGAGCGATGAGTCCAAATCTGTTCTATCACGTCTAGTTTTAAAGATATTCTTATTTAAATAAAATACTGATATTGAAATATTTAATGCGTATTTAATACAACAAAAGTAAATAATCTTACATCTAAATGGCTTATATTGTAAAAACTAAAATTTTATATGATATTTAATATTTATATAAAATTAAAAATTAATTATTATTTGGTATATGACTATCTTTTATAAGTGTTATCTGCTGTTTCCCGATTGATTTCTCAGCTGAAATTTGCTTACATTTCTGCGGGGAAACATGCCGTTATATCCCTTCACCATGCTCATCGCACCTAGATTTTCTCGGAAAAATAAAAACATAAGTTCTTATTAATCTGATCCAAAGAAATTACAAAAGATATGATGTGGTTGTGCTCCTGAACCACAAAATGCAAGAACCTGCACCTAATTGTGAATAAAATCAACATTTGTGCAGCGATTTTCACAATAAATAGCTGACTTTATTTCCAGTACACCTAGCTTTTTGAATAAAGAACAAGTAAGGGTGCTATATTCGGCCGTGCCGAATCTGATAATACCCTTCACCATCATGTGAATGTGATGCGGTATAATCCCACATCGTAGCTTAACCTAATATCATGTTATTCGTCATTTTTCTTATTATTTCCAATGCCATCCTTGATTTTTAATTTTTACGTAGTTAACTGTATTTTACTAGTCAAGACCTTTCATTTGATACCCATATTGATGGGGTTAAAAAAATTTGTTTCGCCATTTTGTTTCAGACGCCAGCTTGGATTTTACATTTTTTAATAATTAACTTTATTCTACTGGTCAAGCCCTTTCATTTGATACCCATATTGGGGGGGTTCAAGAAGTTACATTTTAAAATACCAGATTTGACCCATATATAGGTGTATTGTCCGCCGTTTTGTAGTATCGGCCAACATGAATTTGAATTTTTTTGTCGTGCTTATATTGCGCCAGTCAAGTTCTTTTAGATTATTCCAATACTGACTCTATCGTTTATAAAGAAGTTGAAAAAATTGGTTTTCGTTTATAAATTTTTGGAATATATATTTATAAAAAAGTTTTTGCCTATAACTTTACCGGTTAAAGCATGCTTTATTCAAAATTTTTAATTGATGTCTCTAGAGGCATATTACATTTGCAAATAGTAAATATTATTCTATGACTTAAAAATTTCAATTTTAGTGGTAAAAATATTCGAAAAAACAAAGGCAGTCGTGTTTATTTGCTCATATCTTGGAAAGCTATGGGGCGATTGTGCTGAATTTCAATAGCAATTCATTCCCAGATATTTCCAAAAGATTGCTACCATACGCAGATCTGAGGAACATATGGTTGCTTCTATGAGTTGATTTCAACCTACACACGGACAGACGGACACAACGACATGGCTTAATCGACTCCTCTACTCATCAGCTTTATATAAAATATATGGGGTCGGAAATGAAAATTGTAGAAATTACAAACGGAATGACAAAGCCATATATACCCTGGTGCACCACAGGTTAGGTTAGGTTAGATCCGGCAGCCGCCCGAAGGCATAGCTCACTTGGTTAAGGGTATCAAAAATGTTAAATATTTGCCGGTTAAAGTTTTTGAAGACAAAAAAAATTTTTTTTTTTTTCATTAAAAATATTTAATGCCAACAATTTCCGAATAGCTCCGAAGCAGTTGAAAATATAAAAAATATATGTAAGATTTACTTAAAGGTAATTTTATTTCGCTTCATTTGGTGTTTCAGTTATTCAAATCAGACAAAGCCGTTAAAATTATATAGAAATAGGAAAGGGTGGTCGCCTTGTTTAGAGGAAAATATTAGCCGTGCCCTTAAAAAAATATCTACGTGATCTGTGAAAACTGAAACTGGATTTAAATTTAAGAAATTAAGAATATTTATGTTCATGGATAAATTTGTTTGCAGACCAGTGTAATCATCACATGCTTATTAAAAAACTTGTTAATTTGTATTAGTGGTATATAATACAAACATAGAATATATTCGAAATCTCTGCACAATATTTGTAAAAAGTCATTAAGGCTGTTTTTTTTATCATATTTATCAATTTACAATTATTGACGACTCAAATAATAATTCATTTAAATATTAATAAGCTCAAGTGTAAAAAAATATTAAATATTTTTTATAATACTGTAATACCCTACATTTATTTGCTATTCGTATTTAATTGGTCCTTTTATATGAAACCTTTATCTTAAAGTGATATAATAATATTCTTTTATTTAAAAAAAGTTTTTTTTCATACACTCAATTTGTAAAAGGTTAGGTAATAAAGGCGTATAATGTAAGTATTAGTAACGCTTTTTGTAAATACAAATATTATATTCGATTTTTATTTAAGCTTGAGATCACTTTTTTGTTTTTTTATAAAAAATTGTTTATTAACCAATATTTCGCTACCAAACAATGGGTAGCTTCTTCAGGGTAAATATGTATACAAATTATATTAACAAAAAACAAATTCAAAAACAATTACAAATTGACAAAAAACTATTTTGTAAAAAAGGCGGGAAAATATTTTTTCAATATAAACAATTTTTGAAATATACAAAACAAACGAAAATAGTTCATTTACATATTATATAAATACATAGTAATAATTTACAAAAATAAAAATAACAAATACTTAAAAACAAATACTAAGACTACCGTTTTCATATCTTATCAACTAAATATCTATAATTCTGGGCAACATTTGCTGTATCAGTCTTATAGTTAATTCGCTGTGTAGGTGGTACTTTAATAATTTGTAACATTTCTAACATATTCCTGCGTCTGTAATTGTTTTCTTTGTTTAAAATTAATGTATTATTGAAATCTGGATAATGATTAGAATTAGTGCAATGTATTGACAATGCTGTCTTTTGTGTCAATGTAGTGTTGCTGTTATGTTAGAAATGTTACAAATTATTAAAGTACCACCTACACAGCGAATTAACTATAAGACTGATACAGCAAATGTTGCCCAAAATTATAGATATTTAGTTGATAAGATATGAAAACGGTAGTCTTAGTATTTGTTTTTAAGTATTTGTTATTTTTATTTTTGTAAATTATTACTATGTATTTATATAATATGTAAATGAATTATTTTCGTTGGTTTTGTATATTTCAAAAATTGTTTATATTGAAAAAATATTTTCCCGCCTTTTTTACAAAATAGTTTTTTGTCAATTTGTAATTGTTTTTGAATTTGTTTTTTGTTAACCAATTAGTGCATGAAGTTCCCTGGTGCTATACTTACCTTTTTTATATATTACGCATTGAAATAAGTCTAATAAAGTAGTTTTAATTTTTAGTTAGTTTAAAAAATGTGTTTTGGGGGTTTTGGGGACCGTCCCTTATAAGGGACACTATGCAGTATGGGCATTTGAAGTGTGATATTGCTTGAAGCATTCTTTCGGATGAATCCCTTTCTCGCACTTAGTACATAAAAAGTTAGACTTCTTTCCGCAATAGGCACATCTCTTATCCGTATTCGAGTACTCAATCATATGGTTTTTTCCATCGTAGCGCGCATCAGGGTTGGGTCGTTCGGATGAACTTTCCGCATAAGGATCCATGCGTTTACAATCGATGCGCCCAACATATATGCAAATATGGGCCACCACCACTTACGCTGTATAATTCTAGACCGGTACACAGCCACCATCTGGTCCATTTTATCAACGCCTTCCATACCTTGATTATAGTGCTGAAGAAGTTTCAGCTGTGGTATCTGTATCGCACCTTGCCCTCTCGTGTAGCGCTTGCACGTCTCGATATCATTCTCAGGTCAACATTTTTCTGAAGAACATATAAATTTGTCTGCTCAACACAAAAATTTATAATGCCTTCAGAAAAAAATAGCTCAAAGAAATCAGTAGGCGAACTGGCGGCTTGAGCTTCGGCACTCGGCGGTATTGTTTCGCATTCCGTTTGAATGTCGTACACCGGGTTCACTTTCGCCAACGCAAGGCATTTCCCGCACGCACACTCGAACTGACGGTTTTTCTGTATTTAGCCAGTGGCTCATCGTCACTGTCACTCCAGTCATCGAATTCGTCTTGGATCTCGCCTTCCGCAGTCAATAATTTCGGGCCGAGATGATCCAAGTTCGCCTCGTGTTCGGCATCACTACCGTCCGAATCCTGGTCGGTCGCATTTTCCTCCAATGGTGGGATTGCAAAAATGTCAAATTCTTGCAACTGACCATCAAAAGCTTCGATCTCTTCCAGTATTTCAGCTACTGTTAGTCTGTAATAAAATATTAATGTTGTAATAAAATATTATTGTTAACTGTCCTCTCTGCATAGCGTCCCTTATAAGGGACGTTGGATAACTAACGGTATTATTCACAAATTACAATATTTTTATCACTCACAACAACTTAAATTTGTTTATTACAATAAATTTAAGATAATTGCATTTAAAATTGTTAAATAATTTCACCTGTATTATTTGTTATTCACATTTACTTACCTCCCAAGTGTGCTGATATTTTTTTTTTAGTTGTTGTTCCATATTTCGCAAAAAAAATCACACAATTTAAAGTTTACTGCACTGCAATCAATCACAAACTGGTTTGGTGTAATGTCAACAACTATACCATCAACTTACATGAGATCTGTATTGCAAAATGGGAGAGTAAGAGAGCAAAAGCTGACCGTCCCTTTAAAGGGACCTTATGCACTAATGGGTTAATATAATTTGTATACATATTTACCCTGAAGAAGCTACCCATTGTTTGGTAGCGAAATATTGGTTAATAAAAAATTTTTTATAAAAAAACAAAAAAGTGATCTCAAGCTTAAATAAAAATCAAATATAATCAATTAAAAAAGATCAAGAAATTTAGACGATATATTTCAATACAAATATTTAAAATTTATTTTTTTAAATACATTCTTTTCTGCATATTAATCACTTTTTTATTCGAAAATAATCATATTAAAATTGCAAGAACTAAATTAATTAAATTTATTTGAATTTAATTTTCTTTGTATATTTTATATATTCTACGATTGTGAACATATAATATTTGGATTAAGAAATTTTGATCCGAAGAAAAACTGAAGATTACATAGTCACCCAAAAAAGTATTTTTTCCGATTTGTATGAAACTTTTGTATGTTGCATGTTTATGAATCGAGAAGATGATATAATGGGAACTATGAAATGCTCTTTTTAAATTGTTAAATAAATGTATAAATGGATTTTATAATTTTTTTCCCCAAAGGGAAAAAACCATAACCGGTTCATTGGAGACCCTATTAGATATATAATTTTACAAAGCTTATAAATAGAAAATTTAATTAAGCTATATGTTCATCTTTCTGTGTTTTGGTTGAAATCAACCTTTACATATTGCACAAATCAAAAAGTCGTGTCAATATTTTTTAAATATTTGAAAATAAATCTCTATTGGAAGCCAACTAATGTGCCCCATATTGTAAGCGAACAAAGACGACTGCCACAAAAAATATCAATTGTCCGCCCTCAGAAAACTTATATACATCTTGTTCCTGTTCTTAAATATAATATGATAAACCACCACGATGCTGTATATAAAAAAATTCGGCTCATCCAAGTCTGTAAAAACATAAATTTCTACAAGCTGACAACATACCACGCTGATTATAAACCACATTATAATAGAATTGCAAGTTATTTTTATAAGTAAATTGTAAAAGACTTGAACTTTAAACTATTAAAAATATATTGTTTTTGAAAGTTAGAATATAACTTTAACGCTTAAAAAACTAATTAGATAATTTGGTGTAAGAACTACTACAATCGCTATTAACCAACTTAACATTTTTTACTTATTTTATTTTGTAATTTTTATTAATATTTTTTATTTCACGTAAGTATTGTGCCATCATTTGTTTTTATATTTTGAATTGAATTTAATTTCATTGCATTTTTTATTTGTCTGATTACAATCATTTTAATTTAAATAATAGATTAGTTATTATTTTTTTTTTTTTGATTTTTCAATGAGAGTGTTTAATTTAAAAAATGTTGTCATGAAATATGTTTAATAAATTTGTTTTTTTTTTACTTATATACGATTATTGCAATGGTACTTGATATGCTAAATATATCTATATATATTATTTTTATAAATAAATAAAATGTAGCCCAATGTGAAAATTATATATCAATACCGAAATATATTCCAATTTGAAAGAAAGTTAATTTAAAAAAAATATTAATAAAAAAATTTATATTTATGATTAAGTAATTTGTGTAAATATTTTTATATATAAAAATCAAAACCACTTTTCGTTGTAATTTTATAACTCAAGAACGGGCTCACCCATTCGAACAAAATGTTTAGGCTTCGTTCGGACTTTGTTCGGATGGTTTATGTGAAGTTTGCTCAAAATCCGTAGAGCGGTTTACGGTAAAATCCAGATAGGACCGAAGAGCCTGTTAAAATTAATTGGATAGGTGTCTGGTACTTTTTGGAGATTTTGAGTTTTAAGGTGATTGATTAAACGGGTAAAAACTGAATATTGGTAATTTTTTGAACAGCATTTAGCTTTGAGAGGGAGAGCAATAGGAGTTTGAAAATAGCTAGCAATTAAATAAATATATATATATTTTTATGAATAGATGAATTTGATGTTCCAATTAAATTTTTTTATTATTTCACTTGATACGTACGTAGCGAAGCACGTACCGGGAGGCAGTTTTTATATATTTTGTATAGCCAACTGGAAATCCAGAAGTCAACTGTTGCATGTCATCAAAAAGTTCCCTTAAAAAACAAAATTTGCTTTAGAACAGGGCAAAGTTTCCCATTTCGATGGTAGACATAATGTGATAATTGCATGATATTTTATTTAACACAATAGTACTGGGAACCATTATATATTTTAACCACAATCATGAAAATCAATCATCTTAGTTTGCTCTTAAGTTATAATTACCACAACCACGTTTTTTTTTTGCATGTCATAACACAACAAATAATTTAATCATTTAAAATCAGGTAATAGCTTGTTAAAAGTCTAATAAAAATTAACAATATGTTTTGTCTAAATTTTTTTCAATCTACTTATTTTTCAGTCGTGCTTACATCTTACTCTGGTATCCAAAAGTTAACATGAAACTTTTAAAGCTTAACTTGTTTTATTTAAATACAGGGTGTCCGCGGGCAGGTATACAACTTTGTTTGTTTATAATTTTTATTTAAAAAATTTACCTGCTTCAGTTGTGTCGTTCTCAACAATAACAAGTTTAAAATTTTTATTCTCAGAATTCGAAGCTACTAAGTTGGCCGCTAATTAATAAGTCTTATGTCGAATTTTGTATTTATTCATGAAATAATAATTCTTAGATTTCAATATATACAGCTGAGAGCGCACGTCTGGTACATAAGCCTAAGCAATGTTCTTTGCTCAAGGCATATCCATAAGGTAGTCGTATCCAATTAGCTGACTGTTTTTTTTATATCCAATTTATAAGCGTTATCAACTTTTTTTTTAAAGTCTGGCTGCACTTGTTTTTTTTTATTTTTTATTTTTTTTTTATTACTTATACAATTAATAATTTGAAGTTTCAGTTGGTTTAAAACGTTTTAAAAAATGTAAAACCACGAATAAATATTTTTCGCTTTAACTTTTTTATAAATTAAGTATTCAAATAAAAGAAGAAAATAACAGAATTATGTGGCGTATGCCGGCATATACAAAAACAAAATGAATGTGTTTTGTAATTGTTGTGTTTGTTGCCGCAATGCATATACCTTATGGATATGCCTTGTCTTTACTGATGCAATTGAGAAATGCACACAAGTGCTGCAGTTTTTATAGCAATTGTAAACATTTTTATGTTAACAGTTGCAAAAAATTTATGTTTTCAAAATTAATTATAAATAACGTTAAGTTTAAACAATGCACTGGGTAGTATTTAAATATTATAAAAACAAACAGAGTTGTATTTGAAATGAGCGTTTTATAAAAAAAAGAAATAAAGCGTAATTTTTTAAGCTTAGTTTTTTTTTTAAATCTAATAAAACACTCAAATATGCATCATATACTCAAAATTTGTATGGGAATCGATAAATTGGTATTTTCCATTTACTTTTTAAAAATAATTTTATGTAAATGTTGCCCGCGGCTCTGGTTCAAATGGTCCCTTCGTAAGGTCTAATTTTGCACTACTTTTTCGAGCATTTCGGCCTGTATTCCATGAATAACACGTGTTATGTTATACTCTAAGGCTTCAATTGTGCTTGGCTTGTTCACATAGACCAACGACTTCACAGTTAAGAGGCATCAAATCACATGATCTTGGCGGCCCAACTCACAGGGCCATTTCGAGAGATAAACTGCACATCAAATTCATCCTTCAATATATCCATTGTTTCACGAGCTGTGTGGCATGTGGCACCGTCTTGTTAAAACCACATATCTATCATGTCTAACTCAGCCAATTTGGGGCAAAAAAAAAGTCGCGTATCATACCTCGATATTGTTCGCCGTTGACGGTAACGTTTCTTCCACGGTCGTCTTTGAAGAAAAATAGACCGATGATGCCACCAGCCCAAAAACCACACCAAACTGTCGTTTTTACGGGATGCATTGGTAACTCTTGTACGCCATGTGACTGTGCGACAGTTTTGCTTGTTTACGTATCCATTTAGCCAGAAATGAGCCTCATCGCTGAAGACAACTTTTCGATAAAATTGTGGATTTCACAGAGCACGAATTTTGATAATAAATTTCAACGATTTGCAATCGTTGCTCGTTTGTGAGTTTCTCCATGATGAAACACTTTTCATTTTCACAGATGTAGTTTATACAGAATTACCAACCAGTGCTGCCAGCCTGAAAAACTTAATTCATAAAAAATCTCCCCTTATAAGTAAATGCGAGCTACTAAAGGGTATACTTTTTCCGTTTTCACAAATCCTTAATTGTATATAAATTAAGATCACTGATATTCGCCAATGTGGCAAGTAATATTTTTTTAACAATATAATAATTTATGGAATAGTACATAGACATGTGTTAATATTTTTATAAGAATATTTTACAAGTATACTTTTACAGTTATTTTCACATTAGCTCAAATCACAACTATGTGCAAATGGTCTTATACCAGTGCATTTGCAAAAGAGTACATTTTCAGTTCACACATACAAAGTATACACAAATAGACCACGTCTACACGTTTACAAATTTGAAATAAGAAATGCCAAGGTTGTGTGCTTGTTGTTTTGTAACTATTTACTACACAGCATTTCATAAACAATTATTTAATATGGCAAATCGGATACCTAAAAAATCTCAAGCTCCATTGAGAGAAATGTTGAGAAAAATTATGGTTTAATGTAACAACGCAAAATTATACACATCAAATGCATGGCTACAGAATTGAAGACAAGCATACATTCATACATGAGTCTATTTAAAATCACCATAAAAAATAATCTTTTCCTAAAGACTTCTCTGAATTCAAGAAATTATTCATTCTTGCAGCCAAAATGACAAATTTCAACAGATGACTTTGTACAGCATTATTAAAAATTTGTCAAAGTATTTGTCAAACATAAGCTTAGCCATTGATGGTGAAATTTTGTCTAAAGAATTTTTTTTTTCCCCATCTTCTTTACAACTTGTCTTCAAGCAGCACAAACTACTGTTGCTTAGGTTTATGCAAAACAAATTGCTAAAAAAGATGTTTTGTACACAAAATGCATTCACTTACTATGGGCTTAAATTTGTGTTTAAAAAAGTCTTAGGACAGTCTTAGTTTTTTTCTTTTCTTAAGCATAAAGACCTTTATATAAGGGTTTGTTTTGTTTTGTATCAGCCTTTGAACAGACAAATGCATAGACAATTTGCTTAAATTTATCTAACTGACTAACGAACTGTATGTTTGTCAGCTGGTCTGTGTATTTTAACTGACTGAGTGAGTGACGGAATGTACATTATATCTCTTGTCTGATTGTATTTGTTGTATTTTAAGGAAATTTACAGAAATTGTAAACATCTCATTCTCAGCATTTAATTTATTTGAAATATTTAAGTGTTCCTCTGAACAAATTAGCTTTTATTGAAAAGTTGCCATGCATTGGCTTTCTTCTCTATTTCGTTCGTTTTTAACCCAAAATGAGTAGAATTAGACAAGACAATACTGGGTTAGTTTTTTTTTATAGGTTTAACTTATTGTATATAGGGCTTTCCTAGGAAGCAATGCTTTTGATTTCAGCTAAAGCCTTAAATTCGCCTTATTCGTATTCACCCGAGACTTAGTGTTATGAATAAAAACAATTTTATCATTTAAACATGACCATTAATTAACTTGCCATGGTTGATAGTAACAAATGTCACCTAAACAAATAACTAGGCAGACAAAAACTGCACATTTAAACTGCACTTAACTGCAAACCCTTTGTTGATTCTGCCATGCAACAAATCAGCCAACAGCAGCTAGTTTGTCAGTCAGTGATTCAGTATGTCTTTCCGATAGATGTATGAATGGATGTAAACACATAAACATTGTGATGGTAACAGCATAAACAATACAATAGGATAAGAAGAATAAAGGAAGAAAATACTGCACAACAAAATGTAAAATAACAACAAACTATTAAACGAATACAAAAGGGAAATAACAGTAATTTGTGACAGGAAATTAAAATGCAGAATATAATCACACTAACACAAAGAAACATGGATTGAAAAAATATAGAATATTAAAGAAAATAACTAGAACTGCCATAAAAATAGTGAAAGTCGAATTCTGGGAGAACTTCGTTTACTAACAGACAGATATGGAGAACTATCAGATAAATATGGGGACTATCAGACAAATATAGAAAATCTCAAAAAATATTTAAAATATAGAAAGTGAAAATTTATTTTTATAAAAAACTATTGATTAAATTAAAAATTTCTATAATCAAATAATTAATAGACAGTCTTATATAAAGTTTAGTTTTCGGTTTCAATTTGTGGAATATGTTGAGCAACTTTAATTATTTCACGAGAAAAATTTGACATACAAATATTTTCTTTTAATTCGTATAAACAAGAAAATTCAAACTGAATTTTTTACGAAATAACTATTGTTCATATTATGGCATATGAAATAAAATGTTGCTTGAATGTCGACAGAAACATTTCATATGTTTCTTACATAATAAACAGAGTAGCAGTACGCATCATTATTTCATGAGTACTTCTTACGAATTGTTTTAAGTCCAGTATTCTGTTTCTAAGCAGCGTATCGAATAAAATTTGTAGTTGCATTAAGTTAAATAAAACTCAAATCGTGCAATAAATTTTTTTCTTTTTTCAACGTAAGCTTTTATATAAGTATACATATGTCAGATACTATTATTTTAAAACTCATTAATTTTCAATTGTTATGACGATCAAAATGGACTACGACAAAAAGTACGTGAAAATATAATTAAAACTTTAAAAAAAAATCCGTCATGGACTTTTAATAAAATAAAGCAAAAAATTTGAAAGTTGACCCTCGAACTATTTCAAATGCCATTAAACGGTATAGGGAAGACCTGAGCATTGCAAGAAAACGTAGATCAGGAAATAAAAAAGGTCCAAGAGATATTGAAGAGGTAAAAGAAGTCGAGCAACTGTTTCAAAGAGCACCTAACACTTCTATCAGAAAAGCAGCGCGTATGGTGAAATGCTCTAATAATTTTGTCCAAAGGGCCAAAGCTTATTCTGAGCTTAAGACATACAAGGTTCGGAAAGTTCCAGATCGCAATGCGGTAAAGAACTTAAAAACAAACAAAAAACGAGAGAACAAATTTAAGGCAGATTTTATAAAAAATATACGCCTGTTGTGTGTTGGATGAAGAAACAAACATACTGGCAGACTTTTCTCAACTTCCCGGCCAAGATTTTAAAGTTACTGATGAAAGAGGTAATGTTCAGGAAGAGTTCCAGACAAAAAAACAAACAAAATTTCCAAGGAAATCCACTTAACAGTCCAGAACTTAGGCCTGTGGCAAGGTACTAGGATCTTGTAAAAATAATTGAAGAATACAGGAAAGGTATCCCGGATTATGGCCGATTTTAAGTGTAGATGGACCACCTCCTCCAAAAAGGTAACGGAAGCAACCGTAAAATCTGTAATGAAAGGCCTTTCGAAAAAAGTCGATAATTTTATACACGCAAAGAGAAACCATGGTTACAACATTATCACGACGGTCATATTATTTTTGCTTTAACAATATTTGGTTGTCGAAAACTAGTAATAATTATTTTTGTTTCATTTGTTTATTATATTTTGTTACGATAGTCATGCATTTGTTTGAATTTTATCATTTAATGTTTACTTTTCGTTAAAATTTCAAAATGGTTATCGTTTTAAAATAGTATGATTTAAAAAAAATAATTTGACAAAAATAACATTATATTCAAAAGCAATAAAAGTTACCAATATCCATTAATAAAAAAGTGAGACAACAGTATGGTTAGAAAGCAATCAAGGTATGATTTGTTTTTAATAATAATTTGATTTCAACTGTTCTTCTTCTTGCTGAATAAATTTTTATTATTTTAAAAGCTTGAGATGTAAAAAAATTAAAAAAAAAATTTTAAAAATTAAAGAAATTCAAAAATAAACGAAAAAATTTAAAAAAAATTTTGTATAAAAATTGCAATTAAATTGGTAAGTACAATTAATATGTGTATGTTGCAGCAAAAGACAATAATTTGCCGTTAAAAAGCAAATATTGTCGATTTCAAATGTAGTCATATATATGATTATTGAATGATACTTCAATTAAACATAATAATGATAACTGGTAACTGATAACCATTATATGCTTTAATCACAATCATACAAATCAATTATAGTATGAGGTCTTCTATTATGGTTACCACAACCATATTTTTTCTTTACGTGTAGTAATTGAAATACGTCTTTATTTTTTGAATTTTTAATTGAACTTTTTTTTTGATTTTTTAAACTCATAATATAGTAACAATCCAAATAATAACACAATTTGTTTTTAAAAGCAAAAAAATATTACAAAAATTATTTTTTTATTCTGCAAAAATGTTTATTTCTCAGTAGGAATCCAATACAAGGCTTTAAAAAAATAGAAAATAAAACTGTATTGTTACATAAAATGGAAATTACCAACATCAAACCCATAAAAATAGTTCTAATAATATGGTATTACAACAGAGGTTGTCAAACGAATTATTCCTTAAAAAAAACTATTTTGTAACATAAATCTGATCAAAACAAAATATATAAAACAATATATGAAAATTTGTTGAAACCCAGAAATTGTTGAAGATTTTTTATAACTTTGAAATTTATAAAAAAAAATCCCTTGAATGCTTGATGTAGCGTAGCATGCCTCATCTACAAAACAAATTTCTTGCAAATACTTTCCAAGACGAACAAAGAAGTAAAATCTCAAAGTGATTGGAAACAAATACTATCTTAATTTGTTTCCTTTTTATCCTTGAATTTATTACAATATGAAATGGATTATATCGATGTCTTTTTACTTATAAATAAACTAAAAAATATCTTAAGGATATTAAAAATGTAAATAGAAAATAATGAAAGAAGTTTATTTTGTAAATAATTAGAACGCCATAGGAAAAAATATTTAAAACGATTATTTGTGTGTGTTTTTGTTTTTTCTTCAATGGTTATCCAGCCTGAAGCAAAATATAAACAAAACGAAAAAAATAATAGCAAAAAAAAAAAATTAATAAATTACGAGAAGTTATAAATAAAAGTGGCAGTACGATTAATACTTAAATACTGATTTAATTTAGTTGATTATAAGTTTAGATTTAATCAGTCATTTCTGTTCTTTAAATGCTTAAGCAAATTTATAAGAAAAATACTAAACAAGAGATTTATTTTTCAAACAGCACCAGGTACAAACAACAAATTTTTATTTTGTTTCTTAGCATGATTATTTTGTAATTAGTATATGACACACGATTATTAGTGTTAAGTTAGAGCATGGATAATAAAGTCCAGACAAATCATTATAAATAATAATAGAGAGACCACAAAATTAGATGTCAAAGAATAATCGATATCTTGCGATACCATATGGGCAACAAGACTAAGGTTAAATATGACAAAATTCCAAAAAGTTATGAGAGCGCTACCTTCTTCACTATAATACCATAGAAAGGACAATAGGATAAAGTATTAAGTGTAGGAAATACCTAAGGCTTCGATTTTTATAAGGACATATTTAAACTTGATGAGTAAACTCGAATTAAACGAAACAGAGGTAACTACTATCGTCACACAGACCACAATTCTGTTTTCCGTGCTGTGATTATGGCAATTATCAACAAAGGAGACTTATAACGTAGTCTCGATTCGAGTCTTTAGAAAAAGCCAATTAGTTATCAAGATCCTAACAAATGAGAAAGTTAAATCTCGAAGTTTCCTGCAATGCAAGAGTAATTTAAATTCACATGCGAATTGTGAGATAATAAAGATGCCAGGACATTACAGCATGGTCGTAACAAAAAAGCCAAAAAGATTATCAAAAATTGGATAGTAGTGGAAAAAGCTAAACCCTTTCAGAAGTTTAAAATTTGACTTAAAATTTTGGTGATGCAGGAACACGTCAAAAAGTGGATAAATATTGCTGTTGATGAGGCAACAAACTTACTATGGGGTAACTTAAATCTTCCGAAATCAATGGAGATCTTGAAAGTGGGTAGACCGCAATCTTGGTGACTAACTAAGATAATAATAGGTCGTATTGAGATTAGAATTCATCTAGCTCATAAAGGACTGCCGGATGAAACGTCCAGAAATGGGTGTTGAAAATTTTAAAAAACCCTTTTCAATGTTCTTCATTTGGGCTCAGTATACGCAATAACTTTAAAGTGGACACTATGCCAAATTCGGAATACCGTAGGAATTCAAAACGGAAATCTTAAGGAATTCGAGATTGAAGTCTTTAAGTTATTACATTGAAAGGGCTCGGTTCTTAACCTAGTTGAGATAGCAACGGAATTTTTTTTTACAGTACACAGCATGCGAAGTGGGCATAAGTCATGGGTTTGGACTAATAATAACCCTCTTTTTTAACCTAATCCATACTATGATAGAGAGAATCCGTGGAAGACATGAAAGATTTGGACATCGATAGTAACCACAGTGCGTAAAGTGCGTAAAAATCTTAAGAAAATGTAGAGAAGATCGATAAAATACTTTAAAAAGTGCTTTGATATCAAAAGGTTGAAAAAAAAGGATGAGGTTATTGAAGTTAGCAGCAGATAGAAGAAAGGAATAACTTCAAATAGCAAAATCTAAAAAATCTCAGCCTTAGTTCACAGTACAAAACTTAAGCAAAATAACTAAAGAAATACGCTCTAAATGACAAAAAAATGTTCAAAAAACATGGCCAATGAAGCTGAAATGGCTGTAGAAGCGAGCAAAATCAAAGAAAAAATATTTAGTTTGGCTCTCAAATCACAACTAAATCAACTAAGTGGCAACTGTTCACTAACTCGAAAGAGTACGTTCGGAGATGGAAATAACAGATTTGAATCTTCAAAGCATGTGTGAAGTAAACACTGTTCTATAGATGCAAGATATGGTTAATTACAAAGGCCATAGCAAACAGACTACAGGTCTGTGTAAATAAATTTCTTTGAATAAAATGCCATATTTTTCAGCTAAACTGAATCAACAACAATCAACTATGGTAAATTTTTAAAGAAGGGTCAATTGTGAGACAAATAACACGAAGCAGGTAACAATAGTCAGGTCACACATTATGTAGCCTAAATGACAGTATTACGCGTATTGTATTTAAATGGAACCCACGTTGAAACCAACTCTTCGGCCGACCAAATAATACATGGAGCTGAACAATTTGCAGGGAACTTAAGAGATTTAAAATCGATAAATTAAATTAAAGTACACAGTGTACGAATTAAACAAGTTGAACAAGTTGTGTAGGGAGAACTATAGAACTTGCGATAGGAAAAGCTGTCATACTAATGAAGTGTGTTAAACCTTTTTTAATTATACTTTTCACATCACAAATACTTACACCAGAACAATCTTACAAATCATGGAAATTTATTTTTAGATAATATTTATTAAAATCGAAGAAGACGTGAGTGTAACAGAGGACTTGAATTTACCGATCCGACGCCTCTCGCAGCAATTTTGTGTCATGATTCCTGAAATCATTTCGAGCAGAAATTGTTCTAGTAAGACGGCGAAAGATGCAATCACTTAGTTAAGCTAAACGTTAAGTAACCGAATTATCTTAAGAAATGGATCTGTAAGTCCTCATTTTTTGCGTGATTTTAACACTTTTTAAAAGTTTTTGGTGGTTCGCCAAATGATCTGCGCTAATAATCCAGCACCAGTTAAGCATTTAAAAGCCAGCATTCGATGCACTATTAACAAATTAACACCAAATAAGCTCGAAAATATGTTTTAAAATTTTACTGACGGCATGGTGTTCATAAGGCGCAGTTTGAGATAATCATTGCATTAGATTTGTTTTCTTGATCTATTTCATTATGGTAAAACAGCTAAAGTCATACTTAACCCAGAACAGCTTCAAAAATAAAATGCTGGCCAATGTCACTATATAAAAGTTAAAGTTCAATTCCAATTTTCTCAAAAGTAAATATTTTGACATTGGCCCTTTTAGCTCCAAGCCACAGATGTAATCCACAAACCAAAGAAATATATCTGTGCAACACTAAAACTTTTCATCACAGCTCTTGATAGTGTGTTAAAGAAATATTAAGGATTTATTTTTTTATTTTTTTTTTTGTTTTTGTTTAATTATTTTAATTAAGGAAAATCTAAAACAGTTTTAATATAAATAATAAAGTTGTAGTAAAATACAATACAAAGATATACTCAAGTCTCATATATTATGAAAATGCTCTGCTTAGTATTAATTTTCAGTGCAATAAAACGAAAGAAATATTCATTGCTTTCAATTTAAAATCTACTATAAATAAAAAAACATTTTAATGAAATTGGAAATTCGCTTTATTTTATTTCGAATTTTAAATACAAAAAGTAAACGAAAAAAACATAAAAAGAAACGTTTATAAAACATTTGCTGTTATTAAATTTGTTTTCTTTTTTCATTTTATTTATTAAGAAACCTTTTATGATTGTGCATAGTTAGTAGCACGCATTCGTTTTCCTGTTTTTGTACCCTTCACCTATGGTGCATTGGATATCTAACGCTATGTCATTTCGTTTGTAACTTCTACAATATTTATTTTTGATGCCACGAGAAAATGAATATCAATATTTGTACCACAGTAATTAACATTTTAAGCGCTTAGATAATTTTTGGCCACGTTTGTAATTATTTATATATATTACATTCTTCTAAGTCTATTTATAAGAATTTTGCATAAATCAGTCACTAATCGGCAAAGTTATAGGCAAAAATTATTTGCAAAAATAAATATTTTTCAAATTATGTAAGATTTTTCAAGCTCTTAAACAATTTTTTGACACGTTCAAGGAACTCGGTTACAAGTCGCAGCCTTGAGAAGTAATTCTGGAAAAAAACAACAATTTGGCCTGAAACTAACTGAGATATAAACTCCGAAATATAACTGCTTTGGTATTTTCCTTCTGAAATTTTTAAACGAAAAATTTTTATCTAGACAAACGATTAGGTCATTATGGGTATTAAATAAAAGGATTTGACTATCAAAATAAATTCACAACCATAAACTTAACATCCATAATGGCCGCCAATGCAAAATGGTGTTCAATGAAATTATATATGGGTAAAATTTAGCAACTAACAATGTATGGGGTACATTGAAAGGGCTTGATCAGTAGAATACATTTAACTATAAAAAAGCATTAAGCCCCAAATAACGTCCGAAACAAAATGGTTGATATATGCACTACAAATTAATAGTAATAATGGCTTTGTCCCCTTTTACCCCCACCAAAATTGGTCCAAATTTAAAGGTCTTGATCAATATACTACAGCAAACTATAAAAAGGTGTAAAATCCAAAAATAGAGCCCAAAGAAAAATGGCTGAGATTTTTTTAACCCCATATATATGATGAAATTGAAAAGACTTTCTAATAGAACACAGTTAACTTTGTAAGATCTAAAAATCAACAATTGCGTTGGAAAAAACAAATTTAAATTGTGGAAAGTCAGAAATTTAGAAACGAATTAACATGCCTTTTTTATTTCGGGACTGGACAATCCCGTTGTTTTCAGTCGGCAATTGACGCTCCTATAGTAAATATCGAAATTTTTGGCAATATATGTACCCAGAACTTTTTGAAGTACGTACGCTATTTGAGTTGCCTACGGTAACATGAAAAATTCATTTCCTCCAAATAATAAACAAACTAAATCGTGAACTTCAACTTTCGACGTGGTTTAAATCAACAGCGAACCGATGAATTAAATTTGATTTTAAGCGATAAACTACCATCAAGGACCAGTAATATCGATATTTTACTGAATTCAATCGTGAAAGTAGTTCACTCAACGACGATTTTTGTGAGGGTCGCCTAAAATTACTTGTTGTTCCAAAAAACATTGGTGCTGTATGTGATATGATACCGCAAAATCGGCATATAACTTATTGTGAGATTAAGGCAACCTTAGATATATTTAAATGGGACTAGTATACATTTAATATTTCAAAATAATTAGTTCGGGTTGGACACAAAAAAATGCTGAAAGAAAAATTATCACGATGATTCAAAATGTGTATGACATTGTGACAGCTAAAAAATTTTAGATCTATTTATATGAGCCCGATGATGGTCAAAAGTGTATTGATCTACATGGAGAATATTTTGAAAAGAAATTAAGTCATTTTAGGTGATTTATTTAAATTTTTCTTTCAATAATTTGTTGTCTCTTATTCCGAAATATAAAAAGCTACCTAAGTACATGACGGTGGAGGGTACTCTCAGTTCTACATGGCCTAATATAGCACTTGTAGTTTATACTGTTTTTATTTTGTTTTTGTCGCTAGTTATTATTGTTTGTGCAAATTGTAGTTGTGTTGTGGCACTAGTTTGTGTTGCTTTTGTTGTTAAAGTAAATATATACATAGTTACTACTACATACATACTTATATTAAATAGGGTTTGGATTTTTTTTATTCGGGGAAGGGAATTGCGAAACTATGATTTTGGGAATTTAGGGGAAATTTTTAAAAATGCATATGTGACAGCGCATAGAGAAAGCGACCTAAGGGTAAAAACAGGTTTTGTTCAGGAGAGCCATTTTAAAAAATAAATGATTTTTTTTATTTTTTTAAATTGTTCATAAGGAAATAAATAAATTTTTCGTAAAATCAAGTTATTTTGTTAATTTAGTAGGGAAAAAAATGAAAATAAATAAGTTTTACTGTTAGGTCCCTTTCTATTTGCGCTTAGAATCGTCGACTTCACTTTTATAAAACGCGCATATCTCTGGGAGGCAACACTTTTGGGGCATGGGATCAGTCTCATTCGATGCTCAGATTTTGTCCAAAAAAAATAAAGTGAAAATTGTTTTTTTTACCCTTAGGTCCCTTTCTCTATGCGCTGTCACATATTTAAAGGAAATATGTAAAATTATGTTTCGTTTGAAAATTTCGTTATTTGCAACTCGATAAAAATTGAATTTATATTACTCATTTCAACTTAATTTTATGAATTACAAAACTTAGTGTATACCAAGGTATATTTTTACATCAGGTAATTGTTTATATTGTTGTTTATATTTTTTACCTATTGAGTTTGACATTAGAAAAATTAAAATTCAAATTTTATTTTTAACGAATAATTATAATTATCTTTAAAATAGATAATTTCTATATAATTTATTACATAAATTTCTACTAGTTTACAGCACACATTTGAACTTTTTAAAATATTTTTCACAGTTTCCACAAATTAAAACCACTAGGGCAAACGCTATGAATATTTTGTATTTTTTGAATTAAAAACTTGAAGAATGTGGTTTCTTCTAATTAAAACTTGTATTTTATTTATTTAACAGTAAGGTGTTTTTATATTTTTTTTCACAAACTTTATCCATATTTAAAAATTTGTCAACCAACGCACCTAAAAATTAGTTTAAATGAAAACAAACTTGGTCATTGTGCCATTAAAACAAAACGAGCAACGAACAATCAGCTGGCTTCATAACATCACCTAGTTTTGCAATATTGACAAAACTATCACTTAAAACAATAAAAAATATTTACTTAAAATTGCTGAGATTTTTTATGAAATATTTTTAATTAAATTAAACACTTATTTTTATTCAATTTATTAAAAATATTTATTGGATCAATTTATCAATAACTGAACGTATCTGAAAGGGGAAAAGTATATAATAAATAATTTATTTTTACTTTACAAATAAATAACAAAATATGGTGTACCTTATGGTTCACTGAATTTTTTAAAAAATATTAAACCAAACTGAATGATAAAGTTTGTTTTATGTATTGTTCCTAACTTCTGCTAAATAAGTTTATCATCTTATTTAAATTTTGCTTCTTGTACTTCCCAAGAAAACTGTCTCTTACCCTACACCCTAATTGATACAGTTTAAGGTTAACACGTTGACAACATAAATCATATTTATCGTTTTCGCAGGAAATGCAATAACGTTAAAATGTGTACAAATGTTACCAACAGTTTATACTTAAAAATGTTCGCTTTTTCTCTTTTATTTTTTTAAGTTTTTTGGTGTAAGGAAAAAAATAATCTTTATATATGTATGTATGCGTGTGTGTTTGTGTGTGTATGTGTGTGTTTTCCTTGTGGCTATGTGTGTATGTATGTAGGTGAATATAAAAACTTTAAACTCAAATTTACTTGACACGTACACGAAGTTATGTTTATTTAGTCAAATCATAAAAAATCGTTAAATTCATTTTATTGGTTTTATTCAGATTGTTGGTTTTCTTTGTTGTTGTTGTTATTTTTGCTGCTGCTGTTGTTAAAAACGACAACAAGGTGTTTGTTAAAATTGCAAATAAATGTTTAATGAACATTTGTCTCTTGATTGTTACATACATTTTTTATATTTAAATTAACATTTGTGTAAAAGTTAAATATAAATTAAATTTATAAACAAGTAAGGGCTGTACCAAATCTAATATACCCTTCTCACAGCTTGTATCTTCATTTACATAAAGTTGGTCACAAGTATACAGGCTCTATTTCCAATAATTGTAATTTTACGGGAGAAGGTAAGAACAAAATATAAACTTTTTTTTTTATACTATTGTGTTATATTTTTGTGTCGAGGTGTATATGTGTGACATGTATTGAAATCTTTGAAAAACTCAATTTTGTAAAAAATGCGAGTTAGGGCCTTTTCAATTGTAACCATCGAGATATACATAATAATCTGGACATTGATAATCTAAACTTTTAATTGACAATTTTTTCCAAACATTTTTTTTGTGTGTTTGAACCAAGATTTGCTGCAAATGTTGCCAAAGTTACATGTTTTATACATACGTAACATGCATTTTAAGGAGTTTCATAGAAGCATCAAAATTTGACTTTGTTGGGGAAAAAAAATCAGAGTCGATGATGTTTTTTCACTCATTTCTCAGCTCGTAATGTACTCACATAACTGAGTTTTAAAACCTAAATTCTCAAAATTATATCTGATAAATTAATTAAATATAAGAGTCTGAATTATACTTGGGGTCTTCACAAAATTGATTCCAACATATACACCAACAAATGGAAAGACAAACTTAGCTAAGTCAATTCCTCTAAACTTAATGATTTAGAATACATTAACTTTAATATAATAAATATATATATTTCAGATATTACAAACAAAATCCCAAACTTGTATATCGCTGGTCATAAGTAGAGAAGTAATAAAATTATATTATCAAAAAGTAACTTCTTTTGTGAAATTAATAGTAAAACTTTTATATTTAATGCTATTGCAATAAATTTTGTATTTGTTTTGGAGTTACTGAAAAACTCAATTTCGTAACAAATATGAGTTAGGGCCTTCCTAATTGTGACCAATTATTTTTTGCTCACGGAATAGTAAACAAAAGTTCTTCGAGCTTATTCTGCAACTGGCTTAAAATAAATATCCATCGCTAAAAATATAAAAAATATATTAAGAGAATATATATTAGTAAAAAATCTGTAAATATACTTTCTAGAGTTTTTTTTAATAGATATTTAACGAGTTACAGAATAAGACTGCAAGACCGTTTACTTGGATGCTCAAGCTACAAAAATCTCTAGATAAATTTTTTAGAGTTTTAGCGTTAAAGATTTAGCTTAAGCGATTTACAGAATAAGGCTTCTTTAATAATTTTGGGAATGCTAAGAGCATATAAGAAAAATATTCGAGTATATAAGTCTTCGACCAATGATATTAAAAATAACTTTGCCAAAGTATAAGGAGAAAACTGCAAAATATTGTTTTCTTATTATTATTTACTAGCTTATTGGGATGAAAGGTAGACTCAGTACTAACCTAGGTTGTTATTTATATGTTTTTCAAATTTAATTTAATTTTATTTTATTCCACTCAGCCATTTTTCGATAAAAAAATAAAAATAATACCACATTCATTTAGTTCTGTTGAGCCGTTTTTGCGTGATTGAGTAACAAATATCCAAACATTCACATTTATTCCATTAGTAAGATTAGTAAGATTATTAAATTTTAAATTTTAAAATTTAATAATATGAAAAAAAAATATTTACAACTCAAACTACTATGTGATGATGAGTTTGCCAACGACTTCGCCTGTTTATCTAGGTTGTTACCTATATATGTGCCGAATTTTATGTATTTCCCTTAAGTAGTTTTTGCGTGATCTCAATCAAGATCCAAATATCCAAACATTCACATTTATTATATTAGTAGGATCAAAAAATGATACTCACAGTAAAAGAACTGTTTACTGTGAACCTTATGCTTAGATTAAGTAAAAGGTTAAATGACAATTTCTTCTGAGAAATCACCTAGAAATTGCAAAAAAATATGATCAATGGTGCTTGTACAAGAACAGTGCAAATACAAATTTTAATTTGCCGAATTATTACCATATTTTTCTGTTTACTTAGGTGTTAGGAATGACAATTTAACTTATTTTTTTTTTTGCATGAATTTCTTTTACGAATATTTAAATGAAAGTGCTTGAAATTAACACCTTTGCGTGAATAAATGCACAAAGCCTATCAAGTGGATTCTTTGTATTATGCTCCTAATAAAAGTTGAAAAAAAATTTATTTCGAATTAAAATTTTGAATGAAGAAGAAGTGAAAATACAGCTTCAACCGTGATCACACCAACATATGCATGTAAAACAACTTTCGGTGTTTGATTAAATAGTTTGACTTGAGCAAACATTGTGATGGTGTTGAATGATAAAATCATATCCAATCATAATGATTAATTGTGAGTCAAGTTTTTTGCCCCACTTAATTTGACATTTCTTTTTTTAAGAGCTTAACAAATTCAACCATGAAGAGGAACACAAGTGAGCAGCTCTTTCAGATTGTTGAAGCCTTTTACGAAAATGGGCGTTTAAATAAAATGCGTCTAAATAAAAATGAACTTCGTAATTTTTTTGTTCAGCACTTCCACAGTTTGGACAAATAAGAATCCACGAGTGATTGTTTAAAAGCACCCACAAAGTGTAACTATTTGGTGGAGTTTATGGGCTGGCGGCATCATCGGGGGTTACTTTTTATACCCGCCACCAAAAAAATGGTGGGGGTATATTCATTTTGTCATTCCGTTTGTAACACATCGAAATATCCATTTTAGACCCGATAAAGTATATATATTCTAAATCGTGGTTTGATTTTATGACGATCTAGCTATGTCCGTCCGTCTGTCCGTCTGTTGAAAGCACGATAGAGGTCGCACCGAAAAAGCTAGGGGGCTCAAATTTTGCCAGAATATTTCTTATAGACAAAGTTTGTTTGGTATTGAAAATGGGCTAAATAAGAATATTAGGAAGAGAGTTATAGCTCGAAAAGCAAGAGTAGGTCGAAAAAACCGTGTCCTTCGAACATCGAATGGAATTGTGTCCAAACGCCTTAACGTAGACTCATGAAACTTCGAATATATATTTCCTGGGTAAAGACAATATTTTTCCCTGAAAATTGTCTCCATTTATGCATTAGGAGAGGAGTTATCGATCAAAATGTACGAAAATTTATACCGCACAGTATATTTTTTGGTATATTTAAAAACAAAAACGTCATAAAAGCAACAAAATTAGATGTACGACTCTGAAATTTTGCACACTTTGCTTTTTGGTAAGGGGCTTTCTTGTAACGGCAAGTCAATGTGCCACGCTCACTTTTACGCCCACCTCCCATATAACGTTTTAACTAAAATTCATATAATTTCTCTATTAATAAAGATTTTGGAATAATAAAGGCCTATCTTGAAACACCTCAGTTGTACTCATTCGCAAAAATAACTTTGACACGCCTACTATAACGCCCACTTTTCACGTTATCTACCGTTAATGTAATTTAAAAGCTCAGAAAACCGCTAAAATTAAAGGCATGATGATAAATTTTGCTACGTCTATCCCCCTAGTCAATTTCATTACTATGCCAAAAAATTAAGGTGCCACGCCCACTTTTACGCCCACCTCCCATATAACGTTTTACCTAAAATTCATATAATTTCTCTATTAATAAAGATTTTGGAATAATAGAGGACTATATTGAAACACCTAAGTTGTACTCATTAGCAAAAACAACTTTGACACGCCTACTATAACGCCCACTTTCACTTTTGAATTGTGTCCAGACGCATAAACGTAGTCATGAAACTTCGAATATATATTTATCGAGTCAAAGGAATATTTTTCCCTGAAAATCGCTTAAATCTATGAATTAGGAAAAGAGTTATAGATAAAAATGTACGAAAATTTATACCGCACAGTGTATATTTCAAATTTAAAACGTAATAAAACTGACAAAACTATATGTACGATTCTGAAATTTTGCAAACATGGCTTTTTGGTCAAAGTCTTCGTTATAACGGAAAATAGATGTGCCACGCACACTTTTTTCCTTAAATTTTTATAAAAATATATTAGTCATATATATTAGCATTTATTCATCTTACACTGCGCCATTAATTGTACTGTAGCTAAATATAAGATAAAGATGATAAGATAGATGACTCTACTAGCAATTACTAGATGGCATGCTAACAACTTATGCTTATGTTCTCCTGAAGTTATGCTCTATTAAAAATGGGAATTTAGGAAAATTTTGACCTAAGTCAAAAAAAAATTATCTCTAAACATTATAAACAATTTATTTTCAGGTACTAATGGCTAACAAATTTTAAAATTATACAAAACTTATTTCGTTTGAAAATCTTTTAAAAGCAAAATGTTATAGAAGTTAAAAAATCAAAATCTTACTAATAAATATCCCGTTTTAGAAAAATGCAGAGAATGTATATTTTAAATCACCCTGTGGCCCTTAAAATTTAACCTTAAATTCACTTTCTTCCTCTTAAATTCATGTAATTTCTCTATGAATAAAGATTTTGGAATACTAAAGGACTATATTGAAATATCTAAGTTATGTTTATTAGCAGAAACTTTATTGACACGCGTATTTTAACGGCCACATTCATTGAAAGACTAAATTTACGAAAACATTTTACTAGCATACCGAAGTTATAATGGGTGGTTTTATTTTAAGGGACTGTGTTGATTTTGAATAAAATTATTATGAAATTATTATCATTTATTTTTATAATGATAATATTTGTATGCTTCAATTATGTATGGAACAAAATATCGGCCAAATGGCCCCCCAACCTAGGCGGCACACTTCGATCCGATAGTCCATATTTTCAATGACACTGTTGATGCTCAATTGTTGGGCACGATGATGAGTCGAGGTTGCGTGCTCTTTTGCCACGTTATCGTGAAAAACAGCAATGTTTCCCATTCAACGAACTAAGATGACATTCACAGATGTTTTCACATTTCATACAGACCTGCTTTGCAGACATTTAAATATTTTTTACAATTCTCACGATTGTGGACGAATTCGAACGATTATGTTGACCAAAAGAATCACGAAGTGCACGAAATGCATTTTGATTTGAACGCCCATTTTTATAAAAATCTTTAATATTTAAAAGCGTTGCTCGATTGCGTATCTTTCTACGGTTCAAATTGAGTTAGTCTGAGATTAAGAAATGTCAAATGAAATACAAGAAAAAAGTTGAAGTTTAGATGTTTTAGTTTAGTTCAGACTTGTGGCTAGAATTGAGAATAAAGATGGTGCCACTTGCCACACAGTAAATAATGCAATAACTCTTTCGCGAAACATTCAATGACCGTGTTATGTTTCGTCGCTAAGTGGCCACCACGGATGATATGATTTAACACCGTTTAGCTTCTATCTATGGAGATACTGTACATCTATAAGCCAAGAACAATTTAAGAGCTAAAAAATGACAAAATTCGGCACATTAACTGCATTTAACCTCAATCATGTCTCAGTGTTATTGCAAATATGGACCATCGGACAGAGGTATGTCACCGAAGCTGGCTTCAATAAGCATTTTACCGATAAGTTGCTAAACATATATCGGACTTATGACCATTATTCTATTATAATAAAAAATATTTATATAATATTCTAAAAACTTAAAGTTTTATTTACAATTAACATTGTGCGTTTTGGTTGGACCAACCTGTATAATAACAAGTGGTGTTTATTACAACCTTCTTTTAGAAAGCAGATGTTTCATGCCAAGGAGCAAGATTATTATATGAATAAGTTTACTTTTGTTTCTCATGATGATCAGCTAATAATTGATGTCAAAGATAGTTCCAATGATAACTTTATTCTTCTTAAAAATATACGTTAAGGCTTGAAGACGTGGATAGTTGCAATGTTGAATGGAGGTAGAACTTTGATGATAATGAAGAACTAATAGCAGTGATAAAAATGAGAAAGTTGGTCCGTTGAAACAAATAATATTTAAAAATTAAGTAATGAAATATGTTACATATATCGAAAGAGCAAGAATCTTAATTTTCACGAATTTTCTATTTATATATTCTTCGATAATATCTTTATTTAAAGTTTCACAATTAAGAATTTAGAATAACCTAGTCTCAGGAGCGGTAAGATTTACGCTATCACGAACACGATAAGCAAACCCCTCTACTTAAAACTATACCAAAGCTCGAGAAAACTTAGATGTATGTTAAGAATGGTTAAATTTAAGTCACCGTGTCCATTTGGCCGATATTTTGTTACATACATACCATAATAAAAAGAAGTGACAATAATTTCCTATATAATTTGTGTTTTAATTTTTAATCAACAACGGCCCTTAATTGAATCTTCCTTCATAAGCAAGTTTCTTTTTCAAATTCATCTCTAGATTCACTGTCTCTAATAAAAATGTTATCTATGTAAATCTTATTAAGACATCACGTGCAAAAAAACCATATATGCTTTACATACCTGCACTCGAAGCAAAAGAGTTTTTAGTTTTGACAAAATTTTAATAACTTAACTATTATCAAAATTCATAAATCGTGCCCAGGTAAGCTTCGGGCGTACGAAGGTTTGAGTGAAATTGTATCTTAACATTTTTTTTTTTATTTTTTATTTCAATACGATTTATAAAATTTAATAGCTTAAGTAAGTACGCACACGTGACGTTCGTAAACACACGTGACCACTAGTAAAGAATATCAGCTTATATGCGAGTACATAAATAATCGTCGAGTTAAATTCTGGTTCTTTGGTATACTCTCAATCATCCAAAAGGTCTTACCCACATGTAAGTAAATTATGAGTTCAATTTGAATTCAGTATATAAATTTTATAACCAAAAGAGATATGCTAGTATGATAATTCTTATTAATACTTTTGAATCATGGGTAAACAAACATACGTGACTACCAGACAAGAGTTTTAAATCTATTGATTCATACAAGGGTATAAGTTCAAACGAGCACATAAATAATCGACCATATAAATGTTGTTATCGCGTTTCTATTACACAATTTATTGTACCACGACTGATAAAAGAGCATAAATAAATTCTTAACATTTCGTTCGAAACATTAAGAAATATTCTTTCAAGACCCAAAAATGATCTTCTGAAAAATAATTTATTGAATCAAACAATATTTATCTTACTTATATTCATGCAAGCTCGTTACTCAGTAGGAACAAGTTTTGGACTATTATATCGACCAAGTAGAACCTTTTTTTCTTTGCGATGCTAATGGGCTGAAGTAGTAAAAGTGGCAAAATTCTGCTATTAAATTAATTACTTCCAACGGAATCTGTTGTGGGCTGTTGTAAATGTCTTGTTGTTTGAGAATCCCGCAGAACTCAGCTTACGTACGGTTGTAAAACGCCAAGTTATTTTTGGATTTTCGCGGCACCTAGAACCTTAGGAGTTGTACTTTGGCGTTGCCTTGGCTACCTCGCTATGGCATCTCAGTATATAACCAATCCATAGAACTTTTATTTACAAAATCTTGTACTGAATTATCTGTTGGTTCGTGGTTCGAAGCAGCTCAGCATTTTCATATGTTGTACCAATAACCTCGAATAATTCTTTGTAAGCAACGGCTAGTGAAAGCTTGCAGTCATTATATGCCGATTTTGTATAGAACCCAAGTTTCACATCCATATAGAAGTATGGGTTTCACACATGTGTTAAATGCTTTAGTCGTCAGTTGTGTTCATACCTCAGATGACACAAATACTATTTTTAACAAAGCATGACATGACGGGCCTTGTTTATTCGCCCAGAGACGTCTCCATTTACACCAATATTAATTGTGACTGTGCAGCCTAGGTAACAGCAAGAATGTATATCTTCTAAGGTTTTATTTTTAAGAGTTAGATGGTATTCGCGGTGTTGAATCTCATTAGTTTCGTTTTCCGCAAATCAACTTTGGAAGCCTTTTCTATACGTTCAAAACAATGTGCAAAGAGACATATATCATCAGCATATTCAAGGTCTTTTAGTTTTGAGAAGGGCATCCTCTGGATGCTGTCTGGTAGTTCAATGTTTGTTATTGACATGAGATCATCTAGGATAAACAGAAAAAGAAGTGGAATCAATAGTTGAGAGTGATTTTTTGTCTTTAATAGCTTATTTGTCATTTCAAAAGCTAGGTTAGGTTAGGTTAGATCTGGCAGCCGCCCGAAGGCATAGCTCACTTGGGTCCTCCAAGGGTCCCATTATGATACCGTAGGCACCAACGCCCGTTCGTCTTTGTCCTCTGGCCGTCGTTTCTCAGCCATCCTGTCCTGTTTATGAAGGTGTGGATCTTTCCCAGATCAACTCCGGAAAGACAAGTTTTACTTACAAGTATTCTCTGACCTAGAATCTGGTGTCTCAGGTTCCCGAATGCAGGACAATGACAGAGAAGATGTTCAGTTGTCTTCTCCTCTTCCTCGTTATCGCAACTTCTGCAGAAGCCGTTGTAAGGGATACTCAGCCTTTTCGCATGTGTACCTATAGGCCAGTGTCCGGTAATGACCGCTATGAAGTTTCTAAGGTGGATACGCTGCATATTGCGTCCTATGCACATCCATGTCAGGCCAGATCTTTCTGGTTTTCAAACAAGTGGGTTCTCTCACCCATCTTTCCTTGGCATTCAAATAGAATTGATGCGAGATTAGCTGCTTACCATTCGATAAGGGAATACCCAAAGCATAACTGGATTCAACCGAATCTAAGGTGGTACTGGCTTTTGCAAGTGTATCAGCTCTATTATTACCATCAATATCCCCATGTCCTGGAACTCACACCTAATAGCCGCCTTTCAAAAGCTAAATATCTGTTATTTTTTCTCATCTAGTTACTAACGAATTTTATACGTAAAGTTTAACTTTGTTGTTTAACTCGAAAAAAAAGTGTCGCTGCAGTATATCTATCACCAGGTTTCAATACCAAGAAACTAAGGCATTATTAAAAAAATATTGTTATCAAAATTGAAAAGAGCTGCACATTTTTTGGAACTGTTGAGGGGCAACTCAAAATGCTTTTAAGCAACAAGATTCATAAAAAATGGCGAAATTGAGTACCATATGAATTGAAGCCGAGATGACTTAATGGACGAATTTGAATATCCGAAAAGCAACTTAAATGCCAAAAAAAATCATCTTTACACAGAATCATTTCTTGTGATGAAAAATATATCCATTATGATAACCCAAAGCATAAGAGCTTGTATGCCAACAAGTCAGGCAGCTGAGGCGACACCAAAGCATAATATGTATAGAGCTAAGGTAATGTTTTGTATTTAATGAGACCAAAAGGGAGCTATCTACAACTAATCTATTACTGAAATCTGGCCAATATGATTTTTTAAGGCGAATATTGGTTAAAAATACCTAAAACAACGCTCGCCATATGTTCCAATATCTTTTTTTTAAATATTTAAAAAAATGAGACTGAAAAGTTTTTCCTCCCCCTCCTTAAGCTTTAAATCCAATTTTTTCGCAGCCTATGCTTCTCAAAAGAAGTAGAATCAATGTTACTGTACATTGCAAATTACTGACGACAAAATTTAAAATTTCTTGGCATGTAGTGTGAGCATTAGGGATACAACTTTTTTACAATATTTGAAAAAGTCAAAATGGCCCTATCCATACGATGTAGTGCATAAAAAAAACAATAAGAACTGCATCTTTAGATTTTCGACATCGTTAAAAAAAGTTCAACGTCAAATGCAATTAAGTTTGGGATCAGTAAGTTCTAAACAAATAAAAATATTTTCTTTAAAAAATCATTAAATGATTAATAAATTATAAGTTTTTAAATTGTGATTTTGATTATAAAAATATACATAATTACATTAAGAAATGTAAATAGTTAAATAATTATAAAATAAACAATTTTTAACAAATAAAAATTTTTGAAAAAAATAAAAAAAATCTTAAAGACCTTCAGAAATCGGCTTCGACGGGAAACGTTTTTGTTCCGAAATGACCTGAGGAAAAATTTTTCGGTTTCAGCACAACATCGGCTACAGCGTGGTGTTAGGGCCTTATTTCGGTTGTACCCCTAATGAGCATAGTATCTGAGCTTTTTTAAGTGTCAATAGCGACAAGAGAACAGCTCAATTGATTTGGTTGCCTGGAATGACAATTTGGCTATTTTATTTTTAATGATTGTAGTGTTTGCTTTGTATATTTATTTTCTTGAATTTTAATAAAAAGTGCTTTAAAAAGCACCAAAAGCAGGAAAAGTTTAAAATTAAGACACCCATCTCTTTACTTTTATGATTTAATACATATAAAGCGTCTTATGTAACTTGAAATACAAAAGACGTACAAGGTATGTAATGCTTAAAATGCGTTGACGCATAGAAAATGTGAGAACGCATAGTGTAGCCATTTATTAAGATTTATGGTTCAGACTTTGTCTCGTCATATTACTATTTGGTTTGATTGTTGCAGACTGCTCTATTTGGAATACGTTTCACCTTAGGACAGGGTCTCCGCAATTTTCTTAATTTGTTCTTGGAATAAAAAGATGAGCAATACTTTTTATGTGGAATCCATATGTTACCAGAAAGATGAGAAAAGTTCCAATGCTTTGAACGAATTAAATTTGTATACAGCAAGTCTTGTAAAATTAAAGTTAAAAATTAAAATTAAAAAAAATTAAATTCTTAAGTTTTACACTCAACTCAACTTTTATTTGGGTGATCTTTAAAAATTTATTAGCATATAAACATGGTTTTAACAATATTTTCGCACAAAAAAGTTACAATAAGCAACAAAAATATATGTCTGCTTCATCGGCATTAAATGTCTAATTTTAAACTATTTTATTAAATTTTTTCAAACCAAACAGTTTACCAATACAAACGACAATAATTAAAGATACGCATTTTTCTACACTTCATTATACCACATAACCCTTTTCAAACAATTTAAATCACTTTTACGCGTGTATTCTTAAATTCAAATCAGCCACTATATAAAATGAAAAACTTTGAAATTTAAAATAAATAGCAATTTTTCAACACCAACGTCTAAATCCTCTTAACAATCAGGGTATAACAAAGTATTAGAACGAACACAGAAAATAAAAGCAATATTTATAAGATAAAAATGCCAACCACAAAATTTATCCATTTTATAATAAAAATTTACACGCACATAGAACCAGTGTCACTTATTTACATTATCTGCAGAGACGCACAGCAAACATAAAGTTTAATAAAGTTGTTTAAGCTTAAACTAATAAGTTGTCCTGAAAATATACATTTTACAAAGAACCAAACGAAGCTAAAGACCACCAAATGTTGACACACCCACCTCATACTCTAGAGCACACAATTTTCTAAGAAATTAAAAATACAAAAACAAACTTTGCAAAACTGTTAACTGGTAGTTGCCAGATTGTAGTGTTAAACTTAAACTTAATTAAATAAGATGTGTAAATAATAAACTTGTAGACTTGTCAATAATAAATATAAAAGGTAGTAAGTTTATGCGATTTGAACAACGTTTTTAATATCATAAAGTGAATTGTTTTTTCAATTCTATTAAAGCATCATCTATAAAGACATATTAAGCAAGTGACATCGTTACACTAGCTGACCTACACCTAATTCAGAAGATGATTTAACATGCACGCCACCAAATTGTACTTCTTTTATACGATGTTCGTAATTTTTATACGTATAATCGGTTTTTTTTGCTAGCTCTTATTTAAAAAATTAAAAAAGGTTTTGAATACAAATCTATATATACAAATCATTTTTCCAATAACAATTTTATTTTCATAAGAATATTGTTAAAAAAAACACAATAGAGTGAAGAGGAAAATAAAGAAGAAATTTTAAAAAAGAATACGTAATGTTCTTTTATCGCTCTACGTTCTCTTATGCTGCTCGACGACAAAAAAATCATGATGTTTACTTATGATTTTAAAATATAAAATCATCATATAATTGAGTTGTTATAAATGTTTAGCCGTAGTTTTGAAAAACTAATTTAACTATACTTATAAGAAAGCTCATTTTTGCCTCCACCTTATATGAGGAACATTTTCTATAATTTTTTCTTAACATTGGGGGCCATTATTACAACTTGCCGTTAGTAAAAGGCAGGATTTTGTCAGACCGATAAATGGCTTTGCAGTATATTTATTTATTTATTTTTTTATTTATTTAATTTATTCTCTATAGATTAAATATAAATCCTTACAGACTAAAGTATATAAAATAACAAAACAAAATTAAGGTTATATATAAAAATAGTATTCTATACAATTCAACGATTTAAATATAAAATGATATTTCTTTTAACAATTTCTTTACTTTCATTAAGGCCAATAAGGTGATAATAATTATTAAAGTTTTCACATATACGACGAAGAGGATCATTATTAGCATAGTTGGATCTATAGTATTTTAAGTTAATAAAACGGAAATTTCGAGTTGGTCTGGTTGGAACATTAAAAGATATTTTACTTAGCAGGAATTCAGAGTCGATATCGCCTTGAATTAGGCCCAGCACAAAAGAAAAACTCAGCATTGAACGACGACTTTTTAAAGTTGGTAATTTTATAAGACAGAGTCTAAAGCGTATAAAGCCTTCATTTATTATTTTTTATCCTAAAGTATTATAATTTTTAATAACAATAAAAATTTGAAGTTGTAATAATGCAAGGGTATTTATCAGGCTCGAAAAATTATATTTAATAAACGGCAAGTTGTAATAATGGCCCTAAGTGTACCAGTAAATTACAAAATAATTTTTTACGGTAAATAAAGGGTAGGCCAAAAGAGGTTTACAAATTTAATAATATTTTTGTTTATATATTTATTTTTTCCAGACATTTATAAACAACACCTAACGAAACACCAGAAACGTCTACCAGAGATCGTTCGGCTCGGCTGGGAAAGGCTTGTATGTAACTACGGTACATTAAACAAGTAAGAGCGCTATTTTCGGCCTTGCCGAATCTTATATACCCTTCACAACGTGTAGTCATGCAATAACAGTAGTTTGTATCACCATTCATGCCATATGAAATACGTACATACATATAAAAAACATACATATATAAAAACATCCCATTGTAAAATTATATATTTACGTATGTATGTTAAAAAAAAAAATTAAAAAAAATTAAAAAAAAATTTAAAAAAAATTTTAAATTTAAAAAAAAAATTTAAAAAAAAATAATTGAAATATATATAATAAATATAAACCAAAAAAAAAATGAAAAATAAAAAAAAAATAATAATAAAAATATAAATAATATATTAAATAAAAAATAAAAAATAAAAAAATTAAAAAAAAAATTTAAAAAAATAAAAAAATTTTTTTTTTTGGCTCAGCTGGGATTTGATGCCACGTTTTCTCTAACCAGTATACACGTTTGTATGTACGTATGTTGTTGTTGTAATGTTGTTTTTGTGAAAAAAAATCGAGGTGGTCGTGGATTTTTGCTCATATCTCAGTTGTTTATGAACCGATGTTTCTGATTTTCAATACCGATCTACTCCCGAATATTTCTGATATTTTAATACCTCACCCGGCGATGTCGGGGGGCTTCAAAAATTTGATTTCAACATACACACGGACAGACTGACAGAGCTTAATCGACTCCCCTATTCATAAGCCTTCAGGAAATATATACTTTATGGGGTCGGAAATGAAAATTGTAGAAATTTCACACGGAATGACAAACCTATATATACCCTTTTTCACTGTGTGAAGGGTATAAAAAATGTTTAATCTTATAAATATCAATTAATGTAGGAGGTAAAACCCACAGATCATCTGCAATGACTAAATTTTAGAGATGAATTCAATAACTGGTCAGAAATGAAATCAACTTTATTGAATGTCTGATTATAACTGATGATGCTTATTTTTATTTAAATGACCTTGTTGCCATGAATCTGACTATAACATTGGGCATTACTTCTTCAAGTGAGTATGGAAGTACTGTAATCTTAAATAGAGAGCAGTATCAGTTCATTGCAGAACATCTTTTACTCCCTACTACAGACACAAGATGTGGCTTCTGCAGGATGGATCTACTACCCATATTGAACGAGGCAATTAAAAGTCAAATTTTTGGAAAGTGAATAATTTTCCATGATTCGACTAAATTTTTGGTTATTTGAAAGAGTGAGTATATGAGAAAAGCCCAAAATCATGCTCGAACATAAGACCAAAAACATGGTTACAGAAATTTTAGTGTTAAATCCTCAATTTTGCAAAAAGTAATGGAAATTTCTCTAAATTGAGCACATCATTGCGAAGCTAATGAGGTCACTATCTTCCATACTTAGTGTAAAACATTTTCATTTTGCATATTTTTGGACGTGAAAAAAATAACAAAGTAATAATAAAAATTATAACGAAAAAGGTTTTAAATTTTTTAATCCCATACCCAAACCCCATAGAATATTTACCCATCCTATACATTGTGTATGAGTACCATTTTACTGCCGAACACTTGATTAAAATTGTGGTTGCAGGAATCTCAATACCAATGGAGCGCAGTATGGTGGCACCTTTGTTAGTAACTCTCACTTTTCCAACCAATTTGTCGAGCCATTTTACAGTTTTCTTCTTGTGCCTAATTTTTAAAAACACATTTAAGATTTAAAGAAAAAAGTGGCAGTCATGGCGGTATACCAAATATGAGCTGCATTTTTAAAGGAATAGACATTTCACTTACCCAGTTGGGTACTTGCTAAGATTTTTTAATAAATCTTCTGTTTCGAAAATCCGCTTTTTATTTTACTTTTTAATCAAAATATTAATTTTTTTAAGAAGCACAAAATAATTTTCATTTAGTTTTTCAACTGGCAACACTTATCGTTATTCTCTTCCACAAACGCGTGAGTGAGAATTGCTGAAGAGCCAACCAAAATTATTAGAGTTATGAAAAAACATGCTAAATATTCCCTTACTGAAGGACCATACGCCACAATGAAGTCTGTTTTGAGAACTTGTTGTTTCGCCAGTGTGTTGCTTGTTTCATTTCCTCTATTAAATGCCTTCAGTGTGCTGGGATAAATAAATAAAATTATATTTAAACAAGAATAAATTCTTTAAAAACAAACAAAAAAGACAACAGAAATAACTCAATGAAAGTAAACGATGAAACCAAAAGGAAACTGTTAAAGCTTTACCGTGCCAACCGAGCAACCAAAAAATTTATGGTTAAAAAAAGCAAGAGAGGCAACAGCAATATGAATAGGAAATATTTATATAACAGCCATTAATACCAAAAGAAGTAGCAAATTTACAACAATAACAACAAAAAAGTGTGTGACAAAAACAGCGAACGAATACAGATTAAAATTTGTATTTAAACAGTAAGAAGGATGCTGCAGTTGGAGAACACTGACGATAACTGCACACTGGAAATGAAAATGAAAACGGAAATCCTTGTCATGGTGTAGCGATCTTTGAAAACATTTTAAAGTTATTTCTGTGTGCAAAATGGGAAATTCATGCTATTAGCCATGATATTTTAATAAGTGAGAAATATTCATAAAATTCTATTTATTTTATTTGGTTACACCGAATATGCTTAGTTAAAACACTTAAATTAAAGTGGATTGATATCGCAGTTCGTTTGAAACAAAAACTGTTTTTGATTAAATATCCACTAATATGTTAGGGCAGTTATAACATTTAATTAGTAACAAGTATTTCGTTCAAATATTTACCTAATGTGAACACAGCTTTGCATACAAATATGAGATTTTTACTTGCACATGCATATACAAATGTATGTATATATTCCTTCGCCATACACATGTTTTGATTTTCACATTCGTAATACATGAGCCAAGGCACACCACATTAATTTTAAATATAATTAATTTAAAAAGAAAAATACTTATTTTTATATTACTAGCACCGCTACAACTGGTCACTTCTGGTGTAATCTAAGTAAAACAAAATAAAAATTAGATTAATTATTTAATTAAATGATTGATAAAAATTTTTTTAACTAAAACTTACATTTTTGATCTTCCTAAAAATTGTACTTAGATGGGGAAGCACTAAATTGTTTGAGTATTTTAATGTTTGAATATGAATATTGGACCATTTATATAAAAAATCTCGTCGAGCATTGTTCCTCAACAATGGGGAGCCATGCCTTCAACTAAAGCCCCTATGACAATGCTATGCACCTCAACTCGTCACAGGTAGCAACCTTTCCTACACTAATTCTTGGTTCATGTATATGCACCTTGCTATAGAGCTCGGGCTATCTATTCCCTTATCAATGTTTCGCGCTATCTTCTATGAATCGATCAGCTACAGAATCAAGCGTGCAAACTCGAAGGAAGCCGAACGATTCACCGACTATCCACTTTTGTTGAGGAGGCAACAGCAGCCCGAGGCCAAATAGCAGACCGAAATCCACCATCCGCCCCTTTCTCTGTTGAGATGGCAACAGCACCCGAAAACTTCCGTGTTAACCAAAATCTGACCGAATTCAAACATCATCGCTTACTTTCAAATCCGTTTCCCACTTGGAATAACTAGAGCCACCACATGTACTCCGAACAGAACTAACCAATAATCAAACCAGAATAAAGTTCTAGGTGCTTACAGATTCCCGTGGTACCAGATAGGTCTCTGGTCAGCCGTGAAAATATGCTCTGACCAGAGTATTTTCTCCCAAATTATGGCTCTCAGAAACCAGAGGTGTAGGTACACCTCTTTACCCCGAGTTGGCCTGGGAGATGGCCAAGGATACATGCCCCTCGGGGGGACTTTAGGAGGGTACCAGAAATTTAAGCTCCTGAGACTCATGGCTCAGCCAGTGGGATATGCATTTTATATATCAATAAGCAAATTGATTTCTTGTGACATAGTTTTAATTTTATACTACTAAAAAAAATTTCTGCCAGATGTTCACAATTTCCAAATTAAAATCGGTTTAGTGTTTTACAAGTTGAAAAGGTTTTAAATTGCTTTTAACAACTAAGAAATGGACAAATTCTAAGCTATTTTTGTAAATATTATACATTGGAACTAAAATACTGAACCATACTCTAGAATACTTAGGCCTGACCAGGTTTAGTATAAAAGGATCAGTAAACTCCTTCGCCCAGCCTTTTTGTAAATCCAAGTACTTGCCGTGTTTTTTTTTAACAGTAACACAGATATGTTCAATAAATAAATATATAAAGTCTTCTTTAGAATCTAATATAATTCCAGAGACGGTTCTTAGTCTGCCTAGAGTATGACGGTTTAAGACATTGTGTACGCTAATACAACATCTAAATTATGTATTTTAATTTTTTTGGATACAGCTTCATAAGGTTAAGATTACACCAAAAACTAAATGCATCTAAGTCCTTTTGTAAGAGGATATGGTCAGCCTGATTATTGTCGTCAGCATACATTAGGACAATGAAGATTTTTGCGTATTTTGCGGATCATTAATAAATAGGGAAAACAACAGTGGGCCAAAATTACTTCCCTGTGGGATACCAGAAGTAGTAGCAATTAGCTTAGAAGTAATATTTTTAAACCGAACGCCTTGCCACAACTTTAACTAAAGTTGGTGTGTCAGTTTGCTTTTGTTCAGCATAACCTAGATTCATTAGCATAGTTAAGTACAGCAGATCTGTAACTGTCAAACAGATCTTTCAAAAGCCATGTTGTAAAGGAGATAATAAAGATGATACTCGATGACAAAGATGGTCTGCTATGATTTTGTCAAAAATTTTAGGTATGTTACTAAGTATAGTTATACCGCTGTAATTAGCAGCCAGATTAAAATAATGGTGTAATTAAAGAGTCTTTCCACGTGTATAGAAAACAACCACACTTTATTGACGTATTAAAAATTAAAGTGATAGATAGGGGCAGCCAAAGCCTCAGCACATCAGGTCAGTGCTTATATGAACTCTTGAATTGTCAAGAAATGGAATTGATATGGCTAGAGTTAAAAGTTCTGTTTGCAGATAAGATTTGGATAAAAATTGGCATCGAAATAAGTGTTAGAAAAGAAATCAGCAAACAAATTTCTTATTTCTTAGTCATCATCGAACTCAAAATTTTGTTAATTTAACTATAACAGATGAAAATGCAATTGCCTTTCTTTAAGAGTTGACAAACTATTAGAAGTTTTTTTGATTAGATTTAAAATTTTGTTACTGCAGTAAAAAGACTGGGTATGGTCAATAGAAGATAAAGAATTTTTTTTATTTTTCGTATAACTCGTAACGCAAGAGATAGGCTTAGAGTTCCATGGTGGGCCACTATGTTTTAAGGTAGAGGTCTTAGAAATACATTTATGAATATATAAAAACATATTTTCATAAAACTGTTTAATTATGCTATTAATATTTGTAGGATTACTAACTAAATTGATATCAAACCTGAAACGAAGACTGATTGGCCACAGTTCATCAGATATTCTCGAATTTAAGAAAAGTCATTAAAATGTTGACTCTAATGCCGTTGTGTCATAACAACCGAACAGCAATAGAAAAATTCGATAATTTTGACACGTTGCTGCTACTGATGCATACATTATAAATTTCGAAGAATTGAATAAAAATTTATAAAAAAAATTAAAACAACTATATTTAAAAACAAGGCCGTGCCGAATCTTATATACCCTTCACAACGTGTAGTCATGCAATAACAATTGTTTGTATCACCATTCATCTCATACATACATGTAAAAAACATACCAAAAAAAAAAACTAAAAAAAATATATATAAAAAATTAAAAAAAAAAAATAAAAAAAATTACAAAAAAAATTTTAAAAAAATTAAAAAAAAAATAATAATATATAAATAATATAATTAATAAAATAAAATTTTTTTGGCTCAGCTGGAATTCGATGCCACGTTTACTTTAACCAGTATGTATGTAGGTTGTTGTTGTAATTGTAAAAAAATGGTCGTGGTTTTTTTGCTCATATCTCAGAAAGATATGGGGCGATTGTGCTGAATTTCAATAGCGATTCATTCCTGGATATTTTCAAGAGATTTATACCATATACAGATCTGAGGAACATATAGTTGCTTCTAAAAGTTGATTTCAACCAACACTCGGACAGACGGGCAGACGGTCAGGGCTTAATCGACTCCTCTATTTATAAGCTTTCAGAAAATATATACTTTATGGGGTCGGAAATGAAAATTGTAGAAATTACAAACGGAATGACAAACCTATATATACTCTTGTGCACCACAGGTGAAGGGTATAATAAAATGTTCAACCGTCTTGGGTCTCTTAGACCACCTAGTATTATAAAATTTTTTTCATTTAAACAATTGAAAAATTTCTAGTAATTCTGCGAGTAGATTCAATTGCCATACAATCCTTAACTTTCCCTACATTAACAGCACAACAGTAACAGTAGGTTCTGGTCATGACTAGATAAATTAAACAATCTCAACAATATTTTTGTTATTGCTGATTTATTTTCTCTTCTACCCAGCAAAATAAGACATGCAAAAGAAATAGTGAGTGCATGAGATCAACCCACGATGAACTGGTTCAATTTAGATGAAACATGCATGATTTTTACTTAAACGTGTCAGTAGAGAGCATGTGTTCATATGAATATATTAATTAATTTCACTTTATTCTAATAAGTGCATAAAACGCATTCACATTAGATGAAAAGAAAGCCATGTTTCATGAGTTAATAATGTCTATTTACATGAAGTATTCAAGACATTTTCCATGCATTTAGATCTACTTGAAGCACATCATTAAAGGCTACCTATTTTGTAATTGGAGAAAGCATTCTTCACTCCTCCTTTAGCCCTTATTAATAACAACTCTTGAAAAATGTTATTCATATTAAACTAGTAAAAAAAATTTTTGCTCACTTTTCTTTATTAATAGCACAATGAGATATATGTAGCAATTGACTTTCTAACATAACGTGCCAACTGAACCTACAAAGACAATTAATGATAAAAAAATTACTGAGTATTTATTACCATAAAATTAAATGAAAATGTAATCCATAACTGTACATCTAGCTCTTGAAAATAAATCCATAATTTATATATACTTTTATTAAAATCTTAACATATTTCCCGAACAAAAAAAACGAATAAACCGTTACCCACATTGTGTGTGGTTGTTGATCATAAATTAAAACGAGAACTGTTTTTAATCGCTTTCAACACATATTTTAAAATTGAACTACCATAAGTAACAATTTTCACCAAAAACAAAAAATACAAAAGAGGATAAACAAACAATTGCATGAAATAGTAACACTTACCAACGGTTTTAGTCATGAACATCAAACATGCAGTTATTCAAAGCTTAAAGCACTTGTTGTATTTAAGCAACGTCTAAAACTCATGTTGCACGAACACTAACAACAACTCAACTTAAGTTAGATTTATGCGTACTCTTTATTGCTTAAAGCATGTAAAATAAGTGCAAACGAACACACTCACACACACATAAACGCAATCTTGTTTAGTTAACATCAGTGTGAATGAAAAGTGAAAACTTAAACCAGCAAACAAACGAAAAGAAAAATGTTTAAACAAGCGATTTAAGATTTATGTTCATTCTGTTTTGGGTTTTGTTTTCATTCTCTCGTACACCACATCTATTTGAAACTTAAACCAAAGAAAACAGTAGATTATAACAATGCCAAAGATGTAGCCATTGTCTCATTTTCACAGTGCTAAAATAGTTTTTTCTTTGTCTTCCATATTGTCTGGTTTCAATAAAACACGAATAGGTAGAACACTTGGGGTGGTCAACAAAAATTTTGCTGAAGAATTTCCATAAACAAATGAATTAATAAATATCGTTATTGCAAAAATGAAATTAGTCGAAAATTTTTACTGAATGGGAAAATATTATCAAAAATATTGATAATTCAGGGGCGTATTCATAAAAAAATATTATAGGCTTATTGAAGACTTATTTGACAAATTTCTTTACAATATCTGTCAAATAAGCCTTTAATAAACCTTAAATATTTTTTATGAATACGGACATTTATATATATAAAAAAAATAAAATATAACATGTTCGTCTGCATATCGATGGCTTAATATAAAAAGGGTGAATCGTGATCTTTTTTCGAAATCTCATTTTTAGCATTTTGTGGTGGTGCATCTATAAGCACATCTCTCCTGAAAAATTTCGTAAATTATGGTCGAAAATAATAGATTTATAGCCTCATAAAAAAGGCTAAATTTATTTTATTACTGTAAGTTTTACCCAGTTTTTTCTTCTCCTGTAAAACCCGTCTTTTAAGCCGTCCATATATTGATTTAATCAAGGGTACACGCAAAGAAAAAATATGGTTGTGGTAACCATAATCGAAGAGCAACATACTATGATTGAATTGTATGATTATGTTTAAAATAATAATGGTTACCAGTTATCATTATTATGTTTCATTAAAGTATCATTCAATAATCATATATATGACTACAATTGAAATCAACAATATTTGCCTTTTTACGGCAAATTACTGCCTTTGCTGTAACATACACATACTGATTGTACTTACCAATTTAATTGCAATTTTTTACCAATATTTTTTTACATTTTCTCGTTTATTTTTAAATTTTCTTTAATTTTTCAAAATTTTTGTTCCTTTTTTTGACATCTTAAACTTTTAAAATAATAAAAATTTATTTAGCAAGAAGAAGAACAATTGAAATCAAATTATTATTAAAAAAAAAATCATAGCTTGATTATTTTGTAATCATACTGTTGTCTCACTTATTATTTAACCTTCTGTCAGTGCATAGGGGTCAAATTGACCCCAGTCTTTGTAAAAGTGATTTAATAAGGTTTTACACCAACTTACTATACCAAGCAACTAGATAAGCCTCAACTAATGTTTAACTCACACATTGCAAAAAAAATAATCGAAAAAACATTATAAATGACTAAGCTACGACAGTTTTAAGCAAGTCAAGCATATTTTGGTGCATTGGGGTTAATCTGACCCCAATTATTTTGCTATGCATTTTGTATTTAGTTTTAAATTTCTTTGTGTTTTAGGGGATTTCCCGTGTAACAATATATTGAAGTTCTTTCTTTTTCAAATGCAAAAATTGAAAATAGAAAACATTCAGTGTTTTCTATTCAACACATATGAATAGAGGTGTTTTTATTATAAATTTATTTGTCTGTAATAATTATAAATATATTCACATAAATAACTATTATTATAAGGTGAGTATATATATTTTTTTGGTTACTTTATGTAGTGTAATTTTCTATGCATATAATAATTTGTTTTGTTATTTAGATGGCCCTAAAAAGACAAAATAGCCAGGATATTCGAAATCTTTTCGATAGCATTACCGAATCTGATGAGGAAGAGGTAGCAGATGATAACATTGATAGTGACTTTTCTGATTGTGATTTAGCAGCAGATGAAGCTGCTGTTGAATTGCAAAATATAGAAAACGAAGAAGAAAATATAGAAACTGGTGAAGAAGAAGAAGTACAAAATATTGAAACTGATGAGGAACCTGAAGTGGAAGAAGAAGGAATTTGGTATTACGCGCAAAATAAAAAGTACAAAAGAAAATGGAGAGCAAGTCCACCAAATGTAACCAGAGTTCGCGACTTTCAGATCTTGAGAGAACGACAAGGAATTTCTGCAGAAACAGCTGTAAATATAAATACTCATCTGTCCGCATTCAAAAAATTAGTTCCAGAGACATTAATAAATGTAATAGTGGCCGAAACAAATAGAAAAGCTCGCCATTTCTACACTATAAATAGTAACCCTGCACGTATTTGGTATGATACAAATTCAAATGAAATTTATGCCCTGATTGGTATACTTATATACGCTGGTGTTCATAAAAACTGGGACGAAAGATTGGATGAATTGTACCGCCTAGACAATCGTCCTTTTTATCGGGCTGCAATGTCATTACAAAGAGTGCAGCAGCTTTTACGATTCCTGCGCTTCGACAATTATCAGACTAGAGCAGAACGTTTGAAGGAAGATAAGCTAGCAGCTTTCCATGATGTTTGGAATATGTTTTTGGCAAATATCAAAGGACCTTATAAACCATCATCATTCTTAACTATAGATGAACAATTGGTATTAACTCGTGGCCGATGTTCATTCAGACAGTATATACCATCAAAGCCAGGCAAGTACGGGATTAAGATTTTTTGGATTTGCGATGCGTTGAATTCGTACCCATTGAAAGCAGAAGTTTATGTAGGCAAACAACCGAATGAGATACGTTCGGTTGATTACGCATTAAATTTAGTTCATCGATTATCTACACCATATATCAATAAAGGACGAACTATTACGATGGATAACTTTTTTACAAGCTGTCCATTAGCAGAACAAATGTTGCAGAAAAAAACAACAATAATTGGAACAATTCGCTCAAATAAACCAGATCTACCTAAAGAATTTACGAACAAGGCCGAAATTAAGAAGCGAGACCTGAATTCTTCTAAATTTTGCTTCGACAACCATCTGACTTTGGTAAGTTATGTTCCGAAGCCAAACAAGAATGTATTGTTACTATCCACTCTACACAATGATGATATTGTTGACCTCGATACGAATAAACCCAACATAATATTGGACTATAATAAAACAAAGGGAGGTGTTGACACACTCGACAAATTAGTTCGTACCTATACCTGCAAGAGAAAGACCAAACGATGGCCAATGGTTCTATTTTTTAATATGATTGATATCGCAGGTATAGCCGCTTATAATCTGTACAAATGTGCTAATCCACAACTATATATTCAGCGGAAAAACAATGAACGTAAAATCTTTTTGAAGGAGCTGGCTATGCAATTGGTAAATGATCATATATTGCACCGATTATCAAACCCACGGGCAATGAAAAAAAATGTTAAAATTGCTATTCATCAAATTGGATATGATATAATAAACATAAGACAGAGCACAACAACTGAAGGAACAGCGGCGAATAGATCTGTCAGTAAGCGACCAAGATGTTACATTTGCCCTCGATCCGCTGATAAAAAAACAGGAACAAGATGTTATGTCTGCAATCAGCCTTCTTGCACAACACATATAAAAACCGTTTGCATAAACTGTGTCAACGAAGAAGTAATGGATTCCCTTGAAGAAGAAAACAACGAAATCATGTCAGACGATGCATCTGGCTAATTTTTTATGTAATATAATATAATTTAAATTATCTTAATGTCAATCTTATATATTCTGAATAAAATAAGTTTTTTTTTCATTAATAAATAACAATAGAAACGACTATTTTTTAACAAAAAGCTTAGAAAATGCATTTAAATATATGTGGGGTCAGGTTGACCCCATGCACAGACTATGTAAAATTTACTATGCACTGACAGAAGGTTAATGATTATTTTTAATTTTTAATAATTTTGAATATAATGTTATTTTTGTCAAATTAATTTTTTTAAATCATACTATTTTTAAATGATAACCATTTTGAAATTTTTACGAAAAGTAATCATTAAATGATACAGTTCAAACAAATGCTTGATTATCGTGACAAAATATATAATAAAATGAAACAAAAATAACTATTACTTGTTTTCGACAACCAAATATTGTTTTAGAAAAAATAATATGACCGTCGTGATCATGCCGTAACCATGGTTTTTCTTTGCGTGTAATAACAAATATTATTAAATAAAATTGATAAATGAATCTTCCAATAGGGAAATTTGACAGATAATTGCTTTTGAAGCTACATATGAAAATATAACTGCCATTTTTTCAGTTTGAGCCCCGGTGGACTAGTCAGTCTCCGGATTAGTCTGTTTCTCTTCCACTTTTATACTATTCTTTCTTTTCTATTCTATTCTTTTTTGTTCTATTCTATTGTATTTTATTCTATTCTGTTTAGGTATGACAAAGAGATCAATATGATGGACCCAAGTGAGCTGCCTGTTCTACCTACCTACATATTTAGTTTGTTTTACCAAATAACCATAAATGGATATTCTGTTTGGAAAACATTGATCGCAACGTTTTATAAAAAAAATCATTTTCAGCGGATAGGTATATTTCTGGGAACAAAATTATAGAAACCCAAAAGCGGTATATTGTCCTAAGAAAGTCACTTTTTTTTATCAACTTTCTTTGGTATGAATTGGATAATATAGACACTGACAACTTGTGGTTTCATCGCAACTCATGTCACATTGAATATTATGCGCAAACGATTTGAGGTTATGGTCATCTAAGGTAGAGGTGATGTGAACTGCCCACCATGATTGTGAGATTTGACACAGTTCGACTATTTTTCGTGGGATTTTCTTAAGTAACACGTAAATCAAAATAAAGCACAGCGGTTTACGAATCCAACATTATCCATACCTTCAGTCTAATAAAGCTTTATCTGTAAACATGTGTCATATAGGAAAATAAGTAGACAAGTAGGTGTTGTGGAGCACACTTGGGTCCACTATATTGATCCCTTTGTGATACTTAAATAGAATAGTAAGAATAAAAAAGAAAGAGAAGCAGACCAGTTCAGAGTCTCTGGCGGGAATCAAACTCGCAACCCCCAGACTAGCAGACTTGCTTGTCTACCGGGTCATATAAAATTGTATAATTTGTGTTTGCGTTTGCGCTACCCAGCAACGTGGCGGAAACTTTTCATGATGTTATGTTTTACAAGATTAAAAATGATATGATTTCAGAGAAAACACTTAAAACTAAGTAAATTCATCACCATATGACAAGTCAATACACGCTTGAAATGTAAACTTCATTAACGACTGTAACTAGTCCAAAGATAACACAAACAAACAGATTAATATGGTCGATTAATATATACTTATATATAAATGTTTGGGAGGAATGCTGAATCACGATACTACCATTTCTTACTCCTTTATGACTAACTTAGCTCCCCAGGTATTTTAAGGATATATGTTGGAATATTTTCTTTCACTAAGTACTGTGCGACCACTAGCATTTTGTCTAGACTAGAAACCAATTTTACATTGCAAAAGCAGGACATTCGTATACCACATAAACTGTTAATGGAACAACCTTTAGGCGCATTCTACAAACATCATAATCGTTGATTTACACCTTTTTCAAATGATATTTACAAGTTCGATGTCCCGTATCATACGCTCTTATCTAGCTCTCCGTACTCTAATTGCAGTTTTAGTGCAGCCTTGCCACACGGATTTTAGAGAATTGTACGAGCCTGTCTAGAATTGGTTATTTCCATCCCTCTTTGTAGCTTTATGAAGTTTATACATTGAAAGACTTTGTCTAGCACTAATTCCTTACCCATGGTATTACCTTTAACCGATGTCCGCTGCGACTGTTTTACAACCGACTTGTTAACAACTATAGACTAAATGATAATTATTTATATCTAAAGTGAGCATACACCTGCCATTTCGTCCATGAAAGATCCAACAGTAATAATATTGAAGTCGCGTTTTATGCACTTATTGTGCGATGTAGCATTTTGACCACTTTCAGTCAACTGATTATGGGCATCCCGTTCCAGTACAAGGCATAAAGTCCAGAATACTCCTATGCCCGAAATTCGTAATGCACGAAATGTATTTTGATTTGAATGCCAATTGCCGTCAAAGGCTTCATCAGTATTAACAAGCTGCTCAATCGTGAACCTCTCCATGGCTGAATTTGTATAACACCAAAACAAAGAAATGTAAAATTAATATGGGTAAAAGCTTTGACGATAAGCTGTGACTCAAAATTAACGTTAAGCATTATATTTGGACCACCCGACATAAAAAGGGCACTAGTTAATCGCAATAATGCTTTTTATTTCCCTTAGCTGATCTTATAGAAATAATTTAGTTAACATGAAAACAGTCATATCCTTACTTTCCCAGCTAAGGAAGAGCTTTTAATGTTTTATTTAAGCTTTTAATAATATTATTAAAAACAATTTTTTCGAGTAGCTATATACTATGTCATGGTTTACTTGATTTGACATTGAATATTATTAAGTTGTGACTCTTTTTGATTGTTTAATTTGCGCTATGTGCTATAGGCAAAAACCCAAAACAAGTCGAAAATAGCAGTACAGTTGGGAACCAACTAGTAAATAGCCTATTTCTCATTGGAACTCTTAATATAAATTATTGAAGGATTTGCTAAAAACTTTTTATAGATGAGTATATCTATATTCAATACAGAAATAATTGGAAATAAATTTTAAATATATTCTTAGGATGTATAAAATATACTATCAAATTTATTATACCCTTCACCTGTGGTGCACAAGGGTATATATAGCTTTGTCATTCCGTTTGTAATTTCTACAATTTTCATTTCCGACCCCATAAAGTATATATTTTCTGAAAGCTTATGAATAGAGGAGTCGATTAAGCCCTGACCGTCTGTCCGTCTGTCCGTCTGCCCGTCTGTCCGTGTGTTGGTTGAAATCAACTTTTAGAAGCAACTACATGTTCCTCAGATCTGTATATGGTATCAATCTCTTGGAAATATCCAGGAATGAATCGCTATTGAAATTCAGCACAATCGCCCCATAACTTTCTGAGATATGAGCAAAAAACCACGACCACCTCGTTTTTTTTCACAATTACAACAACAACATACATACATAAATACATGTAAAAAACATACCAAACAAAAAAAAATTAAAAAAAAAAAAATATTAAAAATAAGAAAGAAATAATAAAAAAAAACTACAAAAAAAAATTTTTTAAAAATTTTAAAAAAAATTTTAAAAAATTTTTTAAAAATTTTTCTAAAAAAATTTTTTTTAAAAAATTTAAAAAAAAATATAAAAAAAAATAATAAAATATAAATAATATATTATATAAAACAAAATAAAATTTTTTTGGCTCAGCTGGGATTCGATGCCACATTTATTCTAACGTGTACGTATGCACGTATTTTATATGGGATGAATGGTGATACCAACAATTGTTATTGCATGACTACACGTTGTGAAGGGTATATAAGATTCGGCACGGCCGAATATAGCGCTTTTACTTGTTGCTAATCAAATGGCTCAGTTCTTACAGTCAAACATTTCTCTTGTGGTTAAAAAATTTTAATTGCATGAATTATAAATTCAAAGTGCTGAATATATATTTATATTACGAAACGATATTTTGTTGATACAATCGTAACATTCCGCTATCACAACTAAACCATACGATTGGCAAAAATGTTTGTAGTCACAACTGATACGGTTTTTTGTGTTTATGTTTAAAGAAGACTTTTCTAAGTTCACTGGCAACACTGCATTATACACAACTGTTGTACATCTAAACAAATGATTAAAGTTAAGTGAAAATGAAAATGTTCTACAACAGCTACCACGAAGCACCAACGGACTTTTAACTTATTTCTGTGAAATAGTTTGGGCTAAAACCAAACACTTAATCGGAAAAGCAAAACTATGCTATTTATAAAACTAATTTATGTGTTTATGTTTTTTCATTACATAAATACTCCAAAATTGAAAAACTAAAAATAAAACGAAACTAAATACAAGAAATACTAAAATAGCAACAAATTGTTGAGGGTAAACATCTACTTCCATGATGTATTAAGATCTTGAGAAGGTAATAATAAAAGATTATTTATAATGGTACCATTAATACTGAATAAAATTAAAAAAAAAATACAGCAGACAGTTGTCCGAAGCCTTCGGCCACGGACTGTCCCTGCAGGCTGTGTCAGAAGCACGGCCATTAAAATTAACGCAGAATACGCCATCCGATAAGACAGAAAACATATATAACAATAAATGATAAATAATATAAGCAAATGAATTTATTTATTTGATAGTTACTGCTGTCAAACAGCATCAAGCAGCATTGTTATTTTGCTTACTTGGCAGCACTTTCATTTAACATAAAAATGTATGAATTAATTTTTTTATATATTTTTTATAATTATATCTCCATGTTAAATTCAAATTCACATTTAACATTTTGTTTTACTTAAATACATATGTAAGTAAATATACGAAATTTCAATATTTCATCAATCAAAACAACAACCGAAGGTTTGTGTCCACACTGAAACAGCAGCATAGTTTGCGTTCACGCGACAAACTTAAACACTCAACCACACACATGTTTGAGTGTATGTGTTTAAACATTTTTCATTTGAGAAATTTAAATATTAGGAAGATATCAACCAATATGAAATGTATATCAAACGAAAGATAACATATTAATTTACCTAGAAAAAAAATTTAAAAAAAAAGTTATCTCGCGGTTTCCTCATAATCAATGAAATAAAGATTACAACAACAACAATCTGACATGACTCCCTATACCGTAAGGTAAGACGTATTCTACGCCAAAAAAAAACTTCACATATAATTCCTTTCACTTTTTAAGAAATGGTGCAAATTTAAAATCTATGCGCATAACACATACTAGTATAAGTTTTAAAATTATAAAAATATTTTTGTTGCTTAAATAAATAATTTCTTTAAAATAAAAAATTGGCTTGGGATTACTCTATAATCTATCAACAAAAGAAAGATGTAAGGATATATAGATTTTCTCATTTCCTATGTAACACAGAAAATTTTTTTTAATGAATTTTAAGTACGAAGTTAATTCTATTAATTAAGAAATTATTTAATTTTGCTCTAATCATCAAAATGATACTAGTAATAAAATGAAAATTAAATTAAATATTAAGAAAAATATCAATTAAAACAGTATTAAAACAATTAATTAAGATTGTCATAATTTTCAAAAATGATTTTAATAAATTAATTCATGTCTATAAATAAAATTTGTAATTTGTATAGTTAAAGCATTTATTGTATCAATAATATAAATGACTAAACCTGTTAAAAAAAAAATTAACAAAAAAAAATATTTTTTCAATATACTTACATGCTAGGGTGAACGATTATTCGACATTTTTAAGAAACCGGTTTTCAAATAGTTTGAAATTTAGAATTAAATAAAAAACCGGTTCCTTTTTTGAAAATTTAGAAAAAACCGGTTAACCGGTCGAATACATAAAATATAATTCTTTCTTTTACCCATGACAGAGATACATATATAGGCATAAACTAGTTTATTTTATGGTTTAATTGCATTTTAAGTTGACACAAATTCAATGCATTATTATAAAATGCCGTTAGTTTAAATAAAAATACTTTGTTACAGGAAGTTGTAATAATGAAGAATATTAAAAAGTTACTTCACTGCTCACTGTAGTCAAATTTACCTTTTACTAACATTAACTTTATAGGCAAGTTGTAATAATGACCCTTTGTGTGCCAAACTATTTAAGTATACAAGTCATATGTTATCAGAGATATTAGTTAAGATATGGGTAGTCTTTAGTAAAATTCGCTAGATTTCGTAGAAGCAAAATATTATGAAATTCGAAAATGAGATCAAAAAGTATTGCAAAATACAATAATTAGGTTAAAAAACTTAACTGAACAGCTTATTATCACAGCAAATTATAAGTACAGCAACATTTAAAACAAATAATATTTAGCCTAATTACTTTTCTTATTTTACATTTGTTTTTGAAACAACAAATAAATTTCTTACAACATTATGGAAGAGTATTTAATAAATTTTCTGATTTTTGGAAATTTTTTGAGTAATAAATATTTTATGGTACGTTTGGTTACAAAGATAAATGAACATAAAACTAAAAATTATAAAAACCGGCTTTTGTGAGTAAAAAAACCGGTGTATTCGACATTCGAAAAATTAACATTTGGAAAAAACCGCCAGCTGAAACAGTAAAAAAACCGGGTTTTTCACCGGTTTTAAAACCGAGTCGATCACCCTATTACATACATACTAAAAAGGAATCTATATCTATATATATATATAAATCAATGTGTGTTTGTATGTTTGTTTGTGCTTTATAGACGGTTAAACGGCTGGACCGATTTCCTTGAAATTTTCACAGAATCTTTCTGCATGTCTGGAAGGAACTATAGGCTATACTTTGGTTTGAAATTGTAAGTGGGCGGGGTGCCACGCCCTTTTAAATAATAAGTATTAAATATTATATATCACGAAAGTTAATGCAGCTAGAGTCTTCAAATTAAGTACGGTAAACTGAATTAAATACTAAATTTCGTATATTTGGAAAACGATATCAATTAGAGTACTAAAATTTTGCAAGAGCAACTTTGACACCCAAATAAACATTTGTGGCAAAATTGGGTGCATTCGCAATAGTGAGCGTGGTACCTGCCAAAAGGGGGGGGGGGGGGTTGCGAAGCACACCGGGTATTATCTAGTTTTAATATAATAATAATTTAATATAAGAATCATTCTTCCACAAGAACACATACTATACTATGTCGAAAGCCGGAGATACAAAAATAATTTGTAGCATCATGGACCTAGATATAATGGAGTATTTACCGGTAAAAAGGCTTGATCAGACAGAGTAAAGAAATTCAACAAACTTACCTATTAAAATAAGAATTCTGGGGAATTTAAAGGGATACAATAAATATGTAATGAATGTTAAAATTCATAAAATGAAACCGAAAACATTTATTTTATTTAAAACAGAACATATTATTATAAATACACGTCGACATGCCAGAACTGTCTCTTGCAGATTGGCCACTATTTTTTATTATTCCGCTACTTGAGTAACAATTATATTAAATTTATCATTCGAATTAAATTTTCAAGAAAATGTCATTTAAAATAGTATTTTTTTTTTCTAATGATATCTATCTATGTATCCTTGTTTTTTTAAATATTAAATATCATTAAAAAAATTTAATTCAATTAATGAAAAATATTATAAGAATTTAAAAACAAATGAAAAATTGAATGAATTAAAAAAATTTAAGCAATATTTTTTCTGTATAATACATAAAAATTTATATTTTTCAGTAACTTTATTTTTTTTTTTTTGTATCCTAATTCAATATTAGGACGATCTAAATATGTCCGTCTGTCCGTCCATTTAAAGCACTATAGAGCTCGAACAGAAAAAGTTGCAGGGATGAAATTTTGAAGAAAGTTTTTTCTACAACAGAAGTTTTAGGCATTGGAAATGGGACAAATCGCTTAACCAGCAAAGGAGTTATAGTTTGAAGTGCAGGAGAAAATCACAAAAATGTATTTGTCGATTAAAAAAATGTTCGATTGCTTTCATATGCAATGACTGAGCATATGTTAAAAAAAAAAAATTATGTCTTCCCGCTTAAACCATCTTCTTGCTTAAATCAGTATAATAAGAAAGGAGTCGTTAATCAAAATGATTTATAAATTCACCTCACATCTTTTATTTATTTATTATAAATTCCCTCAATTTATTGTAATATTTAATAAACACACACACACAACCACAGCTAAAGCGTCTTGTTTTTGTAATCAGACATTAAAAATTTGGTTTATATGATGGAATATTTCCTTTTAATTGAGTTAAATTAATTTTTTATATTTTAAGTAAAAACTAATTGTTTTTAAAGCCTTTGTGGATTCAAGTGATATTGCGTAAAATGTCCTATTTATGCAGGTTTAAGGTATTTATTGCTAAATATTTTATTAAACAAATATTTTCCTTAACCTTGTAATACTGGCGTTATTTTATATAACAATATCAAGTCATATTTTTTCATCAGGTAGTTTTGATTCGCCAACTTTTGTTTTTTTTTCTACTTATTTTAAGAATCAGTTGTCAAAATCCATAGATAAAAAATCATTTTCCCTCTTGTCGCATTTATTTCAAATATTAAAATACAAGTAAAAATTATGGACATTAGTATGCCAGAGCTTAAAAAATATTTAAACTTTTCTATCAACATTTCAAAGACAATATATTGAAAATATTTAAATAATTGATCAATCGCAATTTAATGTCATTTATTTATGCTACTCGATACACTAGGTTATTGTTGTTTCATTTGGAAATATGCTAGGTAGGAATTTCTTAATATAAAATTAACTTGTTTAATAAACCCAAAAACAAATACTCACTACGTGACATCAACAAAAAAGTCAAAAACCACCAAAAAACCATTAATAAAGTAACAAACCACAATATGTATTTGGGTGGGTAAGATCAAACAGTAATGCACAAACACATACAGAAACAGACACATACACATTCAGAAATGAATATCCCTGCAGATAACATGACTTATCTATACCCGCATGTTAGGAATACTTCACAATAAACTAGTAATAGTATAAAGGTCACCCAAATGTGTGGAGAAAACATGATTGGTTTAACATCACGATTTCCTAGAGCTAGAAAATATAGCCAATTGGAAAACTACTCTCTGCCACTCGATAGAGCACCTACACGAACTTTGACAGCACTATATGTAATCACCAAGAAACGTATTTAATCGTTTTACTAAAAACTCTTGTTTAAAAATAATGTGGCCCATGGCCTAATTACAAAGGACCGTGTTGTAATCAGTTCATTTCAACTACCAATGGACCACCTAGTCTAGTATTATCTGCAGGGATGCTGTAAACTTACAATAGATACATCGACACAAGCACAGATATAAAAACACAAAAATTCAGTTAATGTTAAGAAGAAAGATATGAGGGGTTGGGTGTACTGAAGTAAAAGTGTCAAATATAAGTGAAAGGAAATGAGCAACTTGGCTACAGATTTTATTTGTAGGACGTGACATTTCACCCTTTGCAAATGTTTTTCAAAGTGAAAATGTTTCAATTCTACTAGTATTCTACGAATTTTTGTTTGAAATGTATTTTTTTTTTAAAGAATGTCACTATGCCATTTGCCTGTTACCACCATGTTAACCGTAATTGTAGCTGTAACAACAATATTCAAGAGTCATAAAAATTCGAAAGCTACGTGTCATCGAAAATGTCACAACACCATAGAGTAGTAATAATTTTTACGCAAAAACAAAGTTATAAAAATGATTTCCCAATTCCACTTTATACGAGTATTTGCTACTTTTAAAATAAAGAACATTAACAACAACAACAACAACTACGAGTCAGTACAGGGTTTAATTATTTATTTATTTTTTAGATCGTCAAGATTTTCTAAATGTCATCAAAGATGTCACGTCGCTAAAATGGCTCATGTTTTTTTTTTAATAGAAACAACAGTGGATAGAGAATGTGTCTTTAACTTAATTTTAATTTAATTTTTTTCATACTAACACATTAAAAAAAAAAAAGAATAAGTGCAGGACTCCTACATCAGTAGTGAAAATGTATTAATTTTAAAAAACTCCCAAGATGCGATTTAATTTGTCATAAATTATGTGCTTCAAAATTATTGAAAAATCATCCTAAATATCATAAACAACTCATGTAAACAAACAGTTTATTTACATATTCATACAAACACATTGATGACACGACAATGTTTAAATTATTAATACTTTCATTTAAATTAAATTACTTTGCTCCTGAAAAATCATAGTCACAGTTTTTTTCCATAATTTTCTAAAAATATATTATGATAAAAACTTAACAAGAAATTAAGACATAAGTTACTATGATTTGATTACACATGCAAAAAAAAATATGGCTGTGGTAATAATAAACAAAGAGCAACGTACCATGATTGAATTGTATGATTGTGGTTATATCCTATAATGGCTGCAAGTTATCATTATAAAGTTTGATCAAAGTAACGTAGAATAATCATATCATCACTATAAATAGTGTGACCAAACTGTGCTCTTTTCAGAGGCAAATAATCGTTTTTTGCTGTTATTTATAATGATTGTACAGTTAGGTCTCGATTATCCGTTATTCGATTAACCGGCAGCATCAGTACTCGGGAAAGAAAATTAAAATTTATTTTAATTTTTTTAATTTTCTGATAAAATAATAATAAGAAATTACCTAACAATTTGTTCTTTTTCTGAAGCCTGAAATCGATAACTTTTTGTTTTTTTTTTATTAACACCAATATTTCGCAACCAAACAATGGGTAGGTAGCTTCTTCAGGCAAAATATACAAATTATATAGAAAAAACAACATATTTAAAAAAAATATTTTTTTGTCTTTTTTACAAAATAGTTTTTCAATTTGTCATTCTTTTGAATTTGGTTTTTGTTTATATAACTTGTATATTTACCCTAAAGAAAAGCCACCCATTGATTGGTAGCGAAAGATTGGTGTTTATACATTTTTTTATAAAAAAACCAAATGTGATCTCAAGTTCAAGAAAATAACGAATTAATAATATAAAGAAAAAAAAATTTAAACGATATTTTTGAAATTACCTTACATGAAGTTTTTATGAATTTTTCGCTGTTTTCTGGTAAAATTAAAAGTCTTTCTTCATATTATTTAAACAAGTTCATCAGAGTCTCGAATGATTGTGTTACTATTTAAATACAATAATATTAATTAGAAAATAATTAAAAAGTACATACAAAAAATATAAACAAAATTATTACCAATTAATCGGAAAATTACTTATCCAGAATGCTTTTAATCCCGACTATGGCGGATAATCGAGGCCTTGCTGTACTATTCTTTTTAAATGTTTGTATATAATAAGACCTAGCATAGATGAGTTAAAAATTAGCTAGAAAATAATAGTGGGCGTGGCACATTGTATAGAGAAAAATTGGCTCCACGAAAAGCCCCCCAATGAAATAACACCCAGTAAACAATCCCCAATAAAGTAAACCCCAAAAAATTGGAAATAACACCCAAAAACAGTGAATGAAATAACATCCAAAAATAAATGAAATAAACCCCAAAGCAAACACGAAACAACCCCCAATATTTGGGAGTTATTTCATATGAAATAACTCCCAATGATGAAAATGAAATAACCCCCAATGAAATAAACCCCATCAGCACCAAAAATGAAATAAAGCCCGAAATTCATAAAAGAGTCAGATTCATTAAGGATTTCATGAAGTCAATATGGACCAACAGCAAAATCGCAAATTTATTGATATAAATCGTGTGGAGGGCCGCAGGCTTCTTCTTCATAATAAGGATATATGCAACTTCAAAAGTGTGCCAGCATTTAAAATCAATTTTTTTTTGGTGAAAGAACTAAGTCCAGTAAATGAACTAAGTCCAGTGCAGTAAATTTCCCTTATACGATGGAAGCCATATCAGATCAGCCACCAACGAGCTATCCCAAAACTTTACGAATGGCTTGAAAATCCAACTCATGGGAGACGTTTTTATAGTTACAATATTGTGAAGAAGGCAGTAATTTTCTGTAATGGAGATGTGAGGAAGTATGGACAAAGAATTGTTTAATATTTCCAATATATTAATTTTTGAAACCCAACTACCAAAAAATTATTTTCATGTGCATACATAAATAATAATCTTAATACATTATACGTAAGAAATGGTAAAAAAAACAAAATGGTTGCTCATGAAATCAAAATGGAGAAAATATGCGTTGTATGTACAAATGCTGCCAGTTGGTTACACTTTATTATTGTGGACCTCCTTACTGCTTGGCAAAAGTGGAACCAACAACCGATTACTTTTTATTTAGGGAAAACAATCATTATTGCCTTCCGTAGACTTATTTCGTAGTCTGTCACGAAGGTCGCACCATCCAAATCCAGAACGTTATCATTTATGTATTTAAAAAGATATTGTAATATATTCAGAGGCTAAAAGTTTTCTTGTAAAAGGCCTATTTTTATATAATTTATTTACAAGCACCCCCAAAACCAAAAGCTTTAAAAATGAAATAACCCCCGAATACAAAATGAAATATCACCCAAATTATACACGCAATGAAACAAGCCCCGAATTTAAAAATTTGTTGGATGTTATTTCATTGGAGATTATTTCATAATTTGAAAACCCCAAATGAGAAATGAAATAATTTCCAAAAAAAATGAAAGACGGCCCAAAAAAATTGGGAGTTATTTCATATGAAATAACACCCAAAAATGTATGAAAAAAATTTGGGGAATATTTAATTTTTCGTTTGGGCGTTATTTCATTGGGGGGCTTTTCGTGGAGCCGAAAAATTTATGAAATCCTTAAAAACTTTGACCTCTAAAATCTTTAAACTTTGTATGCTTTACTCTATCTTATTTGTCTTATTAAAAACAAAAACCGATACAATCACAGCAGGGGAGGGATACCACAAAACGAAAAAAATTAATTTTTGTGACATATGCTAACAAATATAAAGCTTTTCGTCTTGATACTATATTTTAAAACAAAGTTTAAAAATCATAAAAAAAATTTTAGGTCGGAATGTTGTGCGGAGTGGGTGCAGTATCTCCCACACAAAGAAAGTATACTTAATGGCATATCTCCTGAACTGTAATTTTCATAGACTTAAAATCCTGCTTAATTGGCTACGATATCGATAGAAGGAATGTCAGAGGCTAAAAACACTTTCAACAACCACACTCAAAAAGCTTTTTGTTCCCTTTAATGAAATAAAGGACTGAAAGACTCATAGAGATGGAGAAAGAAAGGTAAAAAAAATCATTAAGGTCAGGGAAAATTGAAGAGAAAAATTGTGTGAAAGAAATAACAAAAAAGACCTAAAAAAAGCCCCATCCAACCATTATCTATTCACTAAGCACCCGATCCCAACGATTCTGTAGAATCAGGTAGTCACAGGCAACATCGTCTTAAGCTGTGTGTCTATGGGACCTACCCTTTGCTGGACAATGGCCAGTTACAACTCCAATATCAAAAAAAAAATACATTCGTATCCTTATTCTAAACTTTATTATGTTAATGAACTAGTATTAATTTTGAACTAAGTGCCAATTATTATACAAACATTTTTAATTATTAGTTTTTTTATATTTTTACTACAGTTTAAATTGTATTAAAAAATTAAGAATTGGGGTTTTGGTGTTATTCCTATAAAAACTTTAATTGCTGTTGGTTTTAACTTAGTACGAACTACATATAATGAAATCTTCCTATTTAGAACAGAAAGAGGTTAGGATCGGAGAAGAGCTATAATATATTTCCTAATAAATGCAATGGGGACAGCAAAGCGAACCGTATTTCGCTAGTCAAAATAAATTTTCAATTGTCTTCAGATTTAGCAAAATATAATCTTGTAAGTTTTTTTTAAAACAGAAATATACTCTCAGTAAAAAATCGCTTACCGACATAAATTTGTAAAACTGAAAACAGTGAAACTAAAAAATTTCGACTAAAAAACCGAATTGGTCCTACTTATTACAGAGATATTTACAACCATATAAAGTTCGTTCGAGATTAGGTATTATGGCATTATACATTATTGTTAAAAATGTTTAAAAAATTTGTTCGTAAATTTCAATCATACTTACAGTAGGTTTACATGATGAATTTTGGACGTCATTGTTCGTTTGGTAGCGAGCGGTGTAGGGAAGAAAGGGGGGTAGAAAAATAGACACGGTTTCTGTGTTCATGGTTTTTTTTTTGACACTTTTTTTCTGTTAAGTTTTATTTTTATATTCTCATCAACTGGATTGTGCTTTTTGACTGATAAAAAAAAATATTAAACAGTAATTAGTTTTTTCGACATTCAAAATAAAAAAAATAAAAAATATTAAAAATATAAATATAATAGTCTACAATACAAATTAGAAATTAGACATCCAAAAAAAACCATCGTATAAATTTGAGTAGTTTTTGGTAACAACTTCAAAAGGGAATTAAGAAAATTGGACGTCATAAAATGCATCATGTAAATTGGGTTTTACATATTTTTTATAAGTTTAAATAACTTTTTTTATTGATATTACATTTTTCAAAGTACCTTGAGATTTCTGTTAGTAGAAAAAAGTATATTGAAAAATAAAATTGAAAAAACTTATTAATTTTTGTCAAGAATTTTTCGAAAAAAAGGTTCAACAAAATTATTTCAATTAAAACATGTGAAATCGGAAGGTTAATATCTTGAAAAAATTATCAATCAGTGGAATAAAATTCTAGTAGGTAAATATTTACATGACCAAAAATCAAACCCTGATCCTTATATGTAAAATAATAGAGAGCTTGAACTATATTGCACATGGGACTGAAGTCAATATTCCTTAAAACCCAATATATTCTGATGTATTATTATATTAATATGTAAGTAATTACTTGAATTTTTCTCTTCGTTTGATCAAAAATTTTTAAGCTAAAAATTTCTTTGTGCCTAGGTTTAGGATGAGCCCTCTGCACTTTTTTAAATATGACGCTTGGTTATGCCACCAGTTCCAAAATGTGTAATGTTGTATGTATTCCTATGCTTTGTATGAAAAGAAAAATATTTTAATAATAAATATATACAAATTTACTTTTATTATCTACTCGACATCTTTTAATTAAAACAGGTTCAATAAGTTTTATTATTGATAAAAAAAATGCCCATATCGTCGTCAGATTCTTCAGGTTTCTCTTTCTTTTTTTCTCTTAAAAACTTTAAATTTTATTAGTTCAATTAAAATCATTTTTAAAAATTCTAGGAATTGTTAATACTGCTTAAATTGATATTTTCAAATAAAAATATTTATTTTCATTTAAATAATAGTATCATTTTGATGATTGCAGCAAAATCAAATATTTAATAGTATTAATTTCGTAATTGAAATTTATATTTATTTTTTTTCTGTGTAAAAATCGACAAAAATGAACATACATACTGATTTCAATAATTCTGACAAGACAGGCTTAATAAATATAAAATTTGCTAAAAATAAAAATTTTAAGATTAAATAAATTTTTTCTTTAAATTTTCCATACCTCTCCTGAGACTACTGCATTGTTTTTCTTTCCATCCTCGAAAGATCAGCTGTCATTAAAGGTAGCAGCTAACAGTATGCAATTAATTACAAAATCTGCTGGTTAATAGGTGGTATAAATTTTCACTATATACATATATATTCTTTAAAAAGACATTTAAATTAAGTAAATATGTACGGAAAAAAAGAAAGCCTGTCAACTTATGGAAAAAATATTCCTGTTTTATCACAAATAATTATAAACATAGTTTTATGAATTAAATTCAAAAAACTCCAACTTTTATATGCCCCTTATACAAGGTGGCGCAAAAATAACCTTCCGATATTTTTTGGCAGTAATTTAAAAAAAAAATGAAAAACTTTGATTCTTCTTGTGGAGTATTTTTATTTGGTCTTTTAATTTTTTTTACTTCAAGTCGAGAATATGATGTCATGTAAATGGCCGCCGCCACAGTTGATTGTCATTTGAGCCCTTTTTATGGCATTTTCCATCACTTTGGCCAAAACTTCCGGCGATAGGTCCTCACATTCTTGACGGATATTGTCTTTAAGAGCTGCAAGAGTCTGAGGCTTGTTGACATAAACCCGCGACTTCAAAAAGCCCCACAAAAAGAAGTCTGGAGCGGTCAAATCAGGCGATCTTGCTGGCCAGTTCAAATCGCCAAAACGGGAGATTAGGCGCCCGGGAAATGCATCCTTCAGCATATCGGTTGTGGCACGTGCAGTGTGTGCTGTTGCACCGTCCTGTTGGAACCACATGTTTTCCAATCTCAATTCATCAAGTTGCGGCAAAAAGAACTCGTTGATCATTGCTCTGTAGCGCTCACCATTCACAGTAACCGTTTGGCCCGCGACGTCTTCGAAGAAAAAAGGTCCGGTGACTCCTCCAGCGAAAACAGCACACCATACAGTAACTTTGAGCGGGTGTAATGGCTCTTCGTGGGTTACACGCGGATTTTCAGTGCCCCGGAAGCGTAAATTTTGCTTATTTACGTACCCGCTAAGATGGAAATGGGCCTCATCACTCATGATTATTTTTGATGAAAAATCATCTTCCTCTTGGTGGTGATTCAGAATGGCTTGAGCGTATGTTAGACGCGATTGGCGGTCAGCAGCTAACAGCTGATGCACCGTCTGGACTTTGTACGGAAACATCTTCAAATCTTGTACCAAAATTCGCTGTAAAGACCGTCGACTGATAGCCATTTGCGTGGCACGTCGTCTGGTCGATGTCGACGGCGCTTCCATGACATCCTCGGCTACCGCAGCAATATTCTCTGCAGAACGGCTACTCCGGGGTCTGCCACTCCTGGCAGCATCTCGTATTGTGCCAGTCTCTTCGAGGCGAGCGGCTAAACGTCGCAGTGTTTCACCAGTAGGCGTTGGACGGCTAGGAAATCTGCGACGAAATTCACGTTGTGCCAAAGTCACCGACCGATTATTGGTCAAATAAATAGTCACCAATATTCCGCGTTCTGGAGCAGTGTAGCGTAACATTGTTTATTAACGTGTATTTTGCATGTGTTTACTACACAAATGTCAAAACAGAACTGACATTAGGGGCCAATTGCAAAATTTGTAGCATTTTCTGATAGGAGGATTTCTTTTGCGCCACCTTGTATATACGGAAGATTTAAATTTTAATCACTTTTGCTCTCTTGTCACTTTTTAATCTTAGCCAACTTCCCTTGGCTTCTATGGTGATTGATAAAGTAGAAAATGAAACTTTTCTTTTTCCCTTTTTTCTTTTTCTCTGTAATAGTCTTTTTATGTTTAAGCACAAACAAGCTTAAGTATATTATTTAAATTTCTTTTATACATTTTAAATCCGCTTATGTATTTAGAAGTATTTTAGTCGTTATTCTTTTGTTTGTGTAAGTAATAAAATTTTACTTTTAAATTGAGCATAAAATGGACAAAGTCATTTAATGTAATTTTTTAAAACCAAAAAATCATTATTTTCTATGACCATTTTCATTTATGCAATATGTTCAAATTTGTACAAAAATGTCATCAAGCTGGCGGGATTGTATGTGTGGGTGGGTGCACACATGATAACCATATATTTACCAACTGACACTTACACGAACCGTTACAGTCACTTTCAACTACAAAAACAATATCTACATTTAAACGTTCATACATTTGTGTAGGTGTACATTGATTCAATGATAACATTATGAAAATTGTCAGTTTCTAATGGTGCATAGACCACAGCTGCATTAATAATTGTTCATTTGTGGCACCCTACAAGCAACAATAGTACACACGATATAAATAATTAAATGAAATATGTTCGTTTTCTTAAGTAGGATCTATGCCAAAAGAATAATATTTATAATAATTAAGTATACGGCAAAAATTGCAACAACCGTCAATTATCAATGGGAGTTGCTTTACATGGACAAATGAAAAGCTTATTCATTTTAAGAAAGTATAAAAATTCCAATTTTATATAAGGCCAAAATCTATTTTCATAATTTAAAATTCCTAAACTATCACTACAATTGTGTCTACCTGCGAATCTCCAAACAACTCCAAAAGATTATAAACTTGACTAATACTTAGAAGAATAAAAGATCTTTAAAACTGAATTCTTTGCATATTGTTCAATATTATGTGTTAAGCACGTCTAAAAAATTTGATTTTACAATGTGTTAGAAAAGTTTCAAAACAATATCCAAATATTAAAATCGAGTTAGTTTAGGCAAAGAAAAATCATATCTTTAACATGATCCCGATGATCATATTATACTCCCTATAACAAACTTTGGTTACCAAAAACAAGTAATAGTTATTTTTATTCCGTTTTAACATTTATTAAATGAGAAAAATAAAGCATTTGAATTTTATTATTCAATGTTTACTTTCGATATTTAACTTTGGAATATTTCCCCATAAAAATTAGCTTGATTTACAAAGTTATTATGTCAAAAATAGTATTATTGAAGCATATATATACGAAGCTGTTAAAATTATTAATAACCATTGAACTTTGGGTTTATGTTGAACCTTGCGTGGTTAATAGGCCAACAAACTTAAATTTTTTCAACAATAATTTGGATATAACTGTTTTTCTTGTTAAATAATTTTGGATAAATTTTTAAAGTTGGACATGTAAAAAATATATAAAACAACTGTAAAATTAAATGAATAAAAAAATATATTTTAAAATATTACACAAAAAATATTGTGATACAAATCTGTAATTGATGATATCTTCTGGATTTGGCTTGTCCCTGAACATGTATACTTTGTAAATAGTACGCATTGTTTCCTCTAGTTGTTTACAAAACCAATGTCCTGTGCATTTGTGCATGAAGTTTTTAATACGTTTGAAAAATCGATGCAGGCCTATAATGTTTTCACATTTAAAGTTAAAACATGGTTTTAATATTAAAACCACTAACAGGTGATTTTGCGTTCACACTGCAAGTTTCGTTAAATCAGATTTTATCTCACAGTAAAAATAAGTATATTTCTTAAAGTATTTTTTAATATTTTTGTTATAATATTTATTTGGCACACTGTATATCAGCTGTTTTTGTTTGCACGAATAACTAGCAGTCACAATTTAGCTCTGGTCGCGTAACTGTGCTTTGGATACAGTTTTCAGACTATTCTACAAATAACCGCGTACTTTTATTTTAATTAAATTAACTGGAGCAGTACCAAATAAACTTATTTACCTGTACCTGGAGGAGTTCCATAAAACACATTGAAATTATTGTTCAGATGTATCCGACTTTATACAATAGTATAGCTCGACTTGCGGTGCCTGAATCAACGTTCTGTAACTGGAGGAGAACCATCAAACTCAGTTTTATTTATTTTTTAAGTGTCTCCGACTTCCTATACAGAGGTATGGTCGATTTTATTTTCTGTAAAAATTAAAAATTGTTTTAATTGTTGCATCCATGGCTTTTGTGTGTTTGTTTTATTTCACTTGTTAAACTATTTTTTTATTCAGCGCAACCTAACATTATCAGTTATTTTGAAGCATTTCAGCGTTTTAGTACTTAATTTAGTACAGCAAAAACAAGGTTGTATATCATAATTTCTATTTAAAACCAAAACAAAAAAGATTTTAGGATGGTTTTAACAAAATTAGTTTGTATGGTAAAACAAGGATTTAATGATTGGTTTTAACGTTAAAAACTAATTTGTTAGGAACACAAGACAGTAATTTAACCGAATTTTTCTTATGCCGTTGTTTGTGTTTTTTTTTTTTTTGTAGTTTCACTTAATTCAAAATTTTCTTACCTAACTTTTTTAACAATGTATCTTTGCATTCTTCACCCCAAATACACAAACAACTTTAATTAAAGTAAAATTTTTGTTGATATATTTTACAACATGTCAACAAATCAGTTCAATTTTTTAATTATATTTTAATAAAATAGCGTTTTAAATGTTCGCTTCTGATCAACTTTAAACAAATTCCTAGACCTTACTCTACATGCACATTTTCATAAATGTGTCTGTCTGTCTGTCTGTATGTGTGTCTGTGTGTGCATAGATTTCAATCTTATTAAGTTAGTTGTTCGTTAGTGAGTAAAACTGTTAAATATTATTGTTGTACATATCTTCGATAATGCACAAGTCCACACTATATATTCCATGTGGAAAATATTTTACATCTAACAATTATTTGCACATGTGTATGTTTTTGTGTGTGCATGTGCTTTTGGCAGTATCACAAATGTATCTCATCTTAACTGTAATCGTTTTAATTGTATTTGAATATAAAATATAATAGACTAATTGCATATCTACCCGGTAAACAATTAGAGTTGGGTTAATGAAAAATAATTGTTAAATATGAAAAGTTTATTCATGTAGCCAAAAGTCTAGTAATTTATTGAAATTAAATTAAAAAAAAAGTAAAAATAATCGCTTAGTAGATAATATAATAATTAACAAAGTAATTTTCTTTTATTGTAAATAGTGTGAGTGCGTTTTATTAGAATTTTATAACAATTATTTTTAATAAATAGATATTCTTGTTAAACGACATCTTTGGTAAACGAAATATTTCACGTACAAGCGTTTTTAATTGTCCTCCGCGTTCACCGCACTTAAACGCTTTTCCTTTGGAGTTATTTGAGAGAAAAATCTACACTGAAAAGCCTATAACCAGTCAGCATTTAAAAAATAATATATTCGCATACAATACCTAAAGTTTTGCGATTATATGGACCAAAAAGTGGTCTACATTTGCAGGATAAATATTACAAATTCAAATTCATTATGCTGTATTAAAAAAGTATATACATAAATGCCTTAAATAACTAGTTAAAATGAACTCAAATCGTTACATTTGAGCCACTTTGCTTAAGCTACAGTATTGAGCATGATTCCGTTCAAATTAACAAGAACTTTTTGTACTGGCAGTCACAGGGAGCCAAAGTAATTTATTTTGAATTCGTAAGCCAGTTTGATAGCACTATTTTTTTGAAACTTTTCTAATGAAAATTAAATTGCTAAACATATTAATATTTTTCATGTAGTAATTTGCCAAAAACAAGAGATATCTCTCAAAATTGCAAAACAAAACATACCGAAAAGAACGGACCACATTCCCAACTTTTATGATTTATTAATTTTATGCAAGTTTACATAAACTTTAAAAATTTTCCAGACTGCAAGAAAAAGTTAAATTTTTTTTTAAGGTACCAGTTCTTCTATTTAAGTTAAGTACAAAACAATTAAAGTACTTACCGTCAAGCCATTTTCCATTTTTAATTTATTTAAAAACTTTCCGTTTGAATTTAGGAAAAAAACACAAAATAATAAAAACTATTGAAAAAAACCAAGTTTGTAGTAATATTTTTATCATATTATTTTCTTGTTATAAATTCCTTATTATGTTATTATTAAAGGAGTTTTCATAAAAATTTAATATTTAGCAATAAAACTGATACGAACGCTTGCTTGTGGTGACTAAATTAAAGTTAAAATCAAATATAACTGCCTGTTCAACGATGTCGAAATAAAACCCAAGCGAAATTTCATTCGTACAAATACGTTGAAAACAAAAACAATTTTTTTGTTTTTGTTGTTGTTTTCAATATATTTGTGCGAATGAAACTTTGCTTGGGCTTTCTTTCGACATCGTTGAACAGGCAGTAAATAAATATTACTTCCTATTTATAAATAAATATTACAGTAGATGATGAAACAAATCCATCGAAATAATGTCGTAAACTTGGCATTTCTCTGCGTGTAGATATGTCGATGTGTGCATATGCTTTTAATTAAAGAGTTTTATGTATATTCGTATGTCTAATGCCTATCAAGTGTACTGAGCACTTTTGTAGGTTAAATAATATATATTAAGATACATTTTGTAATTTTGTTGTTATTTAATTCATTTAAGCATACAGGATGTAAGTATGGATGTAGGTAGTTGTTGAATTTACTCTAACTGACATTTAAATATTTCGATTATTTTTTTTTTTTCTAAATTTTTAATCAGGCTTGAGTTCATATTTAACATTCTTTATTTTTACAAAGAATTTTTGTAAATTTTTAATTTTGATTGTTAAAAACAATTATCTGTTCTTATCGCTACCTAACTGGTGGCTAGAGCAGGACAAAAATAGTGATATAAATGAAAAATAACGCTGTTTGGTTAAAAATTTCAATCTAACTGATTGTTGTAAAATATATAAAAAAAGGAAAGACTAAAAGTAGTTACCGAATTTAATTAACTTAAGTCCCGTGAGTTAAATAGATGATATTTACAACCAACATGTAACCACCGATCAGAGAGTGCTGATTATGAAATCGTAGCTGGTTTCGAAAATGCATTCCACTCGGCTAGTTTCGGTAAAAATATAATTTTTCAAGATTTATTCTTTCATTTATCACAATTAAAAAAATTCTTTGTAAAAATAAAGAATGTTAAATATGAACTCCAGCCTGATTAAAAATTTAAAAAAATATTAGTTTAAACAGAAAAGTTCAACACAAAAAAAAAGATTAATTTTTTTTAATCAATTATCAATTTGTGACAAACAAGGTCAATATAAAGTTAGATATAATTGTTTTTGATTTACAAAAAAAAAAAAAAAACACTTTAATGTATATTATGGAAACTAAATCACAGAAAGTTAACCACCATATTAATAATTTTGAAAATGTATAAACTTAAATTTTTATGCAATTACCTTTTAAGTAGGAACATGTAAAAGTAATAAACAGAAAACATTAAATTAATTATTTTACCCACCCACACAAAGGATGGCTTTAAGTTTGTATTTTTACGAAATTTTTAAAATATTTTGAATAAAAGTTCTTTATTACTCTTTTGGAATATGTAAAATGGTTACAAATGGTTAATGACAATTGGTTTTCAGCTTTATTTTGTTTCTTCTCTTCTTTTTTATAATTTATTTTTATTGCTTTAAAGTCTGACATATGAAAAAAATACTAAAACATACATCTGTGATTTTATTCAGACGCCATCTTGAATTTTAACTTTTCCATAATTAGTTGTAATCTACTGGTGAAGCCCTTTTATTTAACACCAATATTGAGTGGGTTGATTACTTAATTTGATCCGTATAAAATTGTATTCTACTTTCACTCATATTATCTATATTTAGTAAAATATTTTGGTAAAATAAATGACCATTTTTATGTCAATATCCTAAAATATGGCACATTCTGCAATTACTAAAACTAAACAGCTCATAAATGACAACCGCCGGAAATAGGTATTCGGAGGTTAAATTTCGTCATTCTCGTTTTCTTACTAATCCAAATTTAAAGCCATAAAAGTAATATGAAACACCCTTTTTATAGCTTTTACCTAGCTTCAAAATGAACACTAATTTTAAACTACTGATTGCTACCGAGTCGTACAAATATTATTCTATAGTTTTCAGAGTTGTAAACAAAACAAACAGTTCAGTTCAAACAGTTCTTTACAGCGATATCATTAGAGGCAAGTACTTACCACGCTGCCTTACAGAAATACTAACCACGCTGACTTACAAATAGGGGCTCGTATAAGTACTTATTACGGTCGCTTATAAATATGGAGTTAAATAGGAAATTACTTTTATAGCGAAATTCTTGATTTTAATAACCCATTACTATTATGGACTTATGCTGTAAACACAATCAAGTCCACCGGCCACCGACTACAAAATGTCAAAAATACAATACAATAAATGCATGAAATGGTGGTTTTAAAAACGCAATACATTAAATATCGCTATTAAAAACGCGAAAAACTATTATAGTGGCACCATTGAAAAATAATAATCATATGTTCATTTGTTTACATTTTTTTTTTGTAGTTAGTGGTCGGTAGTCATTAAAAGAATTAAGTAGCTGGCGACTTGGCTATTTTTGTAGCCAGCTACTTTTGTAGTCGGTAGTCGATGGTCAATAGCCTTTGATTGTGCTTTACAAAAGTCGTTTTGTTTCTTAAGGAACGAAAATTCGATTAGATTATTCAGCGATACGTTAATTTGAAATTCAAAAATCAGTGAAAATGTTTAAGTCATCACTTGTTTAATGAAATGCTTTGGCGCTGTTTTCAAAATAATTGTTACTTATATCTTAAGCGTATTTAACTAAATGAGAATTATAAAGAGTCACATATTTGAATTTCAAATTTCGCAAATTTTGCAACAATAAATTGTATTGTGTGTGTATCGCACATATCTTAAAATAAGTTCTTACGCATCACATTATAAATCAAGTCATTACTAAAATACCTATTATTAAGACAGACGATATGTAATAGCCATTGAAGAATGTGTTGTTTAGTAAGAGCTAGTCATTACCTAGTTTTTGCTGATAACTTGGCGAAAATTTGTCACTGGCTACTTGCCTCAGAGCATACTTTCTATGCAAAATATTGTAGAATATTTATATCTAATTTTTTCCCTTGTTTATTTAATAACAGTTTCTTTTGGGAAACAAAAATATAAATTATATATGTAATAAAAATAATGTACCTCAATTTTAATAAACATATTAGTATCCTAATGTTTGATAGATAGTTTTAACTTCAAGAGAAAAATAGAAAATAAATATACATTCTTTTTTTCTGCCATGATATTAGCCTGCTAGTTGAATTTAATTTAATAACAGCAATTTGTTTCTTCCCAAAATTTATTAAAATAAAAGACAATAACATCTCTAAAACACAAGTTGTTGTATGAAATTGGTAGCTATTAAATTAGAAACTAAAAGTCTAACCTTATACGATTGACCTAAGCAACAAATGTCACCATTTAATGTCGGTTGCCTGCGACTGCTTTAAATAGAAGCAATGATATTTCTGTTAGGCCTTGAGACTAGTAGACCATTAAAATTAAGTTGAGTACTTAACAAAACCAATCAAATAGTCTCAAAAGTAGACCCAAAAAAAAAATCAAAGAAAATAAAACCAAATATAACTTTTTCTTATTTAATGGCCTTTCATCAAGTTATAATGTTTAACAACAAAAGAAATGTGTTTGTGTTCATTTAATTAATTTCCTATTACAGCGAAGAGTGTGACGTTGATTTTAGATGTAAGTGTGCTTATATGTATGTAGTATAAATATGTATTTGTGAAAGTATGAAGTTTTATATTGACAGGGGTTAAGTTATAAATTTTACTTGTATGGATTTTTTAAAGACAATTTTTAGGTCACACCTTTGAAGGAAAATTATATAATTAAAAGTTTTAATGAAAATTCTATTAGTGGGAATCAATTAAATAAAAGAATTTTGTTAATTATTATTTTTTTCTGATTTAAAAAAAAAATATGTTGTCTCCTCAATATAGTTTTGAAATATTGTTGTAAGTATTATAAAAGATTTATAAGTGGTTGGGACATTATAAACAATATTAAAACAATGATAATCTTTATCAGTTACAAAAGTTACAGTTAACATAAAATTATTTTCATTCCTTTATTATTTTGATTTAAGTTATACTATTTCTATTTTAATTCATAAATATATACGTACCGTTTGGTTTAAATTAAGAAACATGAAACCTACATACAACTACAAAGATTATAGTTTTATTCGCAGGGTCCTTAAAAGTTTAAAAAAAAAAAGTCACAAGTTGTACGAAAACTACAATTTGTTTAAGGAGTAAGTCGTATTTCCTCTGATAAAGGAAATAAAATTTTACACGTAAAGGCAGAAAATCATTAACTTATGGCATGTACTTTTTGGAAATGATATCATGTAAGTCATGTCTGAGGTGGTCCATTTCAAAGGCCCACTTTTTTGCGATTTGTTCGAACATAACGCAACTCGGGAACAACACGTATAATATTGGATATCATGCAAATCATGTCTGAGATGGCCCATTCCAAAGGCCCACTTTTTTGCGATTTGTTCGAACATAACGCATCTCGGGAACAACACGTATAATATTGGCTTTCAAAGCGTCAACAGTAGCTGGCTTAAACCCAAAGATATCAGACTTAATATATACCCAGAAAAAAAGTTCACACTTTTTATATCGCGCGATCAAAGTAACCGATTTGCCGTAGTCAAACGTGAAATTAAGTGCTCACAAAATTAAGTGCAAAGAAATCCAACTTTATATTTAAAAAAACCAAATGATTTTTTAATTTAAAAACACCTTAAGCTCGCGTTGAAATCAAAACTTCCTCTAGTGATTAAAGTATATTTGTATGCGTTTGTTTTTTACTAAAAATTTAATTTTAAAAATCGTAAATTTAATAACTTTTGATATTTAAAATTTTTATTTTTCAGTAGGATCACCAGCCAATATTTTTATACACGCCACCAAAAAAATGGTGGGGGTATATTCATTTTGTCATTCCGTTTGCAACACATCGAAATATCCATTTTAGACCCCATAAAGTATATATATTCTGAATCAGGGTTTGATTTGATGACGATCTAGCTATGTCCGTCCGTCTGTCCGTCTGTTGAAAGCACGATAGAGGTCGCACCGAATAAGCTAGGGGGCTAAAATTTTGCCAGAATCTTTCTTATAGACAAGGTTTGTTTGGTATTGAAAATGGGCTAAATCGGAATATTAGCAAGAGAGTTATAGCTTGAAAAGCAAGAGTAGGTCGAAAAAACCGTGTCCTTCGAACATCGAATAAAATGGAATTGTGTCCAAACGCATTAACGTAGACTCATGAAACTTCGAATATATATTTCCTACACAAAAGCAATATTTTTCCCTGAAAATTATCTAAATCCATGTATTAGGAGAAGAGTTATCGATCAAAATGTACGAAAATTTATACCGCACAGTGTATTTTTCGGTATATTTAAAAACAAAAACGTCATAAAAGCAACAAAATTGGATGTACGACTCTGAAATTTTGCACACTTTGCTTTTGGTGAGACGCTCTTCTTTAACGGAAAATCAATGCGCCACGCCGACTTTTACGACCACCTCTCATATAACGATTTACCTTAAATTCATATAATTTCTCTATTAATAAAGATTTTGGAATAATAAAGGACTATATTGAAACATCTAAATTATTCTCATTAGCAAAAACAACTTTGACACGCCTACTATAACGACCACTTTTCACGTTATCTACCGTTAATGAAATTTAAAAGCTAATAAAACCGCCAAAATTAGAGGTATGAAGATAAAATTTGCTACGTATACCCCCTAGGCAATGTCATTACTGTGCCAGAAAATTAAGGTGCCACGCCCACTTTGACGCCCACCTCCCATATAACGTTTTACCTAAAATTCATATAATTTCTCTATTAATAAAGATTTTGGAATAACAAAGGGCTATATTGAAACACATAAGTTGTACTCATTCGCAAAAAACAACTTTGACACGCCTACTTTAACGCCCACTTTCATTGAAAGACTACATTTACAAAAGCATTTTAGTAGCATATCGAAGTTATAAAGGGTGGTTAAATTTTAAGGACCGATGTTGAATTTAAATAAAACACAAATTATTTAGGATATTATTATTATTTCTTTTTGTAATTATAATATTTGTATGGTTCAATTATATTATATTTAACAAAATATCGGCCAAATGACCCCCCCCCATCCAGGCGCCACTCCTCTATCTGATGGTCCAAATTTTCAATGACAATGTTGATGCTCAATTGCTGGGCATGATGATGAGGCGAGGTTGACTGCTCTTTTGCCACACTATCGCAAAAACCAGCAGTGGTTCCCATTCAACGAACTAATAAGGCATTCACAAATTCTCTAACATTTTATACAGACCTGTTTAATTTAATTTTAATTTAATTTAAATATTTTTTACAATTTAAATAATTTAAATTTAATTTAAATATTTTTTACAATTCTCCCGATTGTGGACGAATTTGAACGATTATGTTGATCAAAAGAATTACGAAGTGCACAAAATGCATTTTGATTTGAACGCCCATTTAAAAAAAAAACTGAATAACTTTAAAGCGTTGCTCATTTGCGTATCTTTCCATGGATCAAATTCAGTAAGTTTGAGATTGGGAAATGTCAAGTGAAATGCAGGAAACAAATTTAAGGACTAGCTGTAGTTCACCTTCAACATGGGCCCTTAAAATTTAACCACCCTCTACATAGAAAGTGATACATATTTTATTATAAAGGAATTATTCCATAGCGATTAACAAAATAATAAATATTGTGCTTTAAGTGTACACAAAATTGGTGGTGGGTATAAAAGATTCGGCACAGCCGAATATAGTGCTCTTACTTGTTTTAAAAATACAATCTTCACGTATCGTGTAATTACCTTCAAGTTTTCAGTACCCAAATATAGGACAGCTACTCAATACTATGAACTTGTTCACTTAATATTCTGCCAGCACTTTTAACAGTCTTTGTTTTTTGTATTAAAGTCAATATTTTCTATTTATTTGCCTCTGTCCCAGATTCTCCTTCTAATCTCCATTCATTGTTTCATTTGTTTGTCTTAATTTTGATTGATTTTCTATCATTAATCATTTTATTGTTTTTGGCTTTGTGGTTTTGTATGCTTGTGCATGAGTGTTTGTCGTTCTTCTTAAAACCGATTGTCGACATTTTGAACAAAACATATTTGTCATTTATTCGCTTATAATTTGGCCAATATGAGATGTGATATTAATGCTCCTAATCCAAGTGTCTTAAATCGAAATGAGTTTCTACAAAAATGACAATACATAGACAATACAGTAAATTATTAACGATTTGTTAAATTTTGTGTTGGGAGAAAGTTTTGTCAATTGTTTTCATGGATTTTTTTCTTTTTTCTATATACACACATAAATGAGTACATACAGTTGCATATACACATACATATTTATTTCTTTAACTTTTTCCATTTCAAACTATTTGTCACAAGTAATGTGTAGTAATGACATCGAATGTTCCTAGTATATAGATGTTACAAAGTTTTCAAATGATATTAGATTAAGATTAATTACTTTGTTCCCCCCTTTTACATCACATTAAATATTAGTTTATTATCTGCAATACGAAATATATTATTGCATAATTATGCAAAATAGAAACATGAGCAATATGCGACATACAATTAATATTTATTTATTACCATCATTTTTAGTTTGCATTTCCTGCATGCATGCAGTATTTAAGGATTTTTCTATCTGTATCTGTATAAC